>JBBPCS010000065.1:325433-338044 GCA_037974645.1 Hollardia meadi | reverse complement strand
ACACACACACACACACACACACACACACACACACACACACACACACACACACACACACACACACACACACATGCATACACAAAGGCATACATGTTTGCAAACTCTTATACACCTACAAAAATGCTCACATGCACAAACAAACAAACAAATAAACAATCACAAAGCTATAGCCTGACCTGCTTTTCCTCAACAGGAGGGCAGCTACAACAGGCACCATGCCAGGTAAACATCCTCAAGCCTTGTGCACTTGCTGCAGAGGGTAAAGCTCAAAGCTGGAAACACACTCTAAAATACAAGAAATAGTCAATTATGTTTAGGACTAGGAAGACATTCTTAGAATATATATTCCTCTTACATGGCCCTCCTGCTGTATTAGAAAAAAAGAGACAAATTTTGCTGCATTTTATATCAAGGTTCTTCCTGCAACAGAAAGTCATAACACTCCCCCCTAGAGGTGAGAATTCAAATGCATTAAGTTTCTCAAATTGAGAGGATTCACCTGCAGACTGCGGCGCGTCCTTCTGCACTAACTATCCTCCACACGTAGTACACCCTCAGGCATTCAACCTGGGGCCACAGACAACTCCCCTGTCTGTCTTTCCTCCTTCCCTTTAGCTGGTTCTCCGACTGCCAAGCTCCAACACGCACCTCTATGTTTGAGATGACTGTGCAGAACAATCAAGGGAAAGAAAGAAGGCAAGAGAAGGAATGATGAAGTGGGTTGAGAGAAGGAGTGTGGGTAAAGAAGAGGTAGAGAGAAACAAGGACATCAACAGTGTGTTCTTACAGAGAGATGACCTCTGGCCATCCTCAGGCATCTGGTTTATCTGGCTGTCTGGGTAAGCCACGCACACACCTAATGACTCCAGCCTGGTCCATGTCCCATAGGTTTTTTAAATCCCGGATTACAGATGGGGAATGACAATGGGCTGGTAAACTACTGTGCCTCACGTCTAAGAGCTCATATCAGACAAGGAGTTCTCCATGATGAAAAGATTGAAGTGAGTTGAGAACAAGGTTCAAAGTTACTGAGAAGTTATCATATTGAGTTGTATTGACGTCAGACTAATGCATCCTTTCGAAATATTTTCAATATAAGTTTAAGACACCTGTTTTTAATGGTGCTGTATTAGTGATTTGTATGCATCCTAAGTAGTATATATCATCTCAAACTGAAGGTCAAATATACCCATAACTCTGAGTTGCACATAATGTCGGGGGCAATATGGGGGTGTAGTTTAGACTCCAACCTCACTCTTTTGTTCCTCATGTTCCATGGTGCTGCTGAACAGAGCTCAATCTACTTCTGTGGTGGAGATTAGTAATCATCTAGGGTCTTCATATTGATGGCCAGGCTCAGCTTGTTTGCATATTTACTGGCCTCAGAGCCCAGTCGCCTGAGGTGAGAAGCAAATTACATTTCTGCTTACCCCCACGCACACAACTCCCTCACACTCTTTCGATTTCTATCCCTCGTTTTCTCCTCCTTTTTTTTTCTTCTTTTGCCCAACCTCGTTTCTCTTAACATGCTGATCAGTCATCTTGCGGTAAGCATCCTCGCCTGCCCTGGTTGCATCCGAATAGCAGTCTCATTTGGCTAACATCATCACAGTGTAATCTTGTTGGAGAGAGCAATCAGTTTACTTTGGAATTAGGTATTCCGTTGGCGGGCCCGGAGAGAGGGAAGGCTCATAGGGTTTTAAAGGATGCAAACGAAAGCATGCTCTCCAGAATACAGTCTAGAGCCTGATTGGGTGATAACAACCCACACAGGCTCCATGTGAGAGTAATGAATGGCCAATGGGAGGCCTGAATAATAATGCAATTGGATTAAAATCCAATCACACGATGGTTTTGTCTGTTGACTTTGTTTGTGGGGTATGTTCTACAAACCAAGTTCATGATGAGAAAGATGCATCATGCTTTGACTAGGGGCACATAATGTCCTAATATAAAGATTACCACTCTGTTTACCACTGTTGTCCACTCTCTTTTGACTGTCAGTCAGTCCTGTAGAATTTTGTTGATTACATGTATTGCACATAGAATAAGTTTGATAACATGATGAAGCAACGGTAACAGTAAGATGTTCTTTGCTGTAAATCAGTGGCTTATTTAGAGAATGGCTACCACAGGTGGTGAGTAACTATTTAATCAGGAACTTTAATGTCTTGGTTTATCGCATAGACATGTACCAAGCTGGCACACTCTGCAACCTTCCGCAGAATCCCAGCCACTCATTGGGAGGCCATCTCTTAAGAGAGGCTCT
The DNA here is from genome assembly GCA_037974645.1 of Hollardia meadi. NCBI lineage: Eukaryota > Metazoa > Chordata > Actinopteri > Tetraodontiformes > Triacanthodidae > Hollardia > Hollardia meadi. The sequence continues at coordinate 335,775 of JBBPCS010000065.1, read as the reverse complement.
CTGATCAGATCGATTGACTCCTCCAGGATGATCGATCAGCCAGGCAGGTTGGAGGTGGAATAGATTAGATGACCTTTACATTCTTAGCTGTGTTGCCCACCCTCCCACCCCCCACTGTCCACTGCTCTTAACATTAAGAGGATCTCTCTATATTACCTGACAGCATGGCTTTGCTGTCAAACTGTTACATTCGGCGCCAACACACAATGTTCCCTCTGCTAGAGCACAGTCCAGCTGGTGGCCTTGGAAGCCTTAAACAACACCCATCCTGCCCATAAAACTAAATTTATGAACCCACCTTCCAGCCCGAAAATGGCAATTAGCACTAAGGAACAAATGTGTTACTTCACATGATATTTGAGAATCCCTGTCCTTGTGGGTGGCTGTACTCCCCATATCCTGAAGTATAGGAGTGGCTGTTCCACAGAGCCCTATAGCAGCCCCCACCCAAACACTACCCCCTGGCCAACAAAAACAACCCCTGGGAGGGTAAGAGGAGAGAGGGAAATGTTGAGTCGGTGATAGTGTAGCCCCAAAGTTCCTAAACCACAGTGGCTAGCAGGATGCCGTCACAGCTGGCTCCACTCCTTCCTGTGGGCTCACTCCACGGAGCTCAGCCTGCGGGGAGACATAAACCTGTCGGACTGGTCACTCTTTCCACCGCCCTCCATCTCCCTCCTTCCTTTCCTCCCATTACTGGTGAGTTTGGCAAAAGCCATCTAAGGAAAAAGCCCTGTGGGGATCAATGTGTAGTACATTTCCACACAGACACAAGTTAAATCCAATGACCTTTTCATTGTGGAGTATTAACATGACTTAAAAGCTTGTAGATGTGTCTTTTAGGTGTCTGTGAATGAGGTACATGTTGATTAGTTGAACTTTCTTTGTCTCACAGCCATGTTACATCCTGCCGAAACATGCCACTGAAAAGCTCTTTGGCATTTGATATGCTAATACAGAGAGTTAATTACAAAAGTGCTTGTTCATGTTATGCACTTCACGCGATTATTTATAAAATCAAACCAGAGCGAGTGAACACTCGTGACAATCCCGACCCCTGTTGAAGTGCCATCTGATCAAAGGCAATTGGTTTACTGCAAACAAAAATATAAAAATACCTTGTTGAGGTATTTGCATTTTAGCACATCGTATTTTATCACTAACATCAAATTCTGTAAATTAAAATGGTACAAATAATCCAAACCTTGCACACCTGATTGTGCTAGGCAGATTCAGAGAGTATTCACAAAATATTTGTGAGAAAACTGAGCCCAAAAGTTTTAAAAATGCACTTTTGCCTTTTCTTGTGCCTAGTTATGTTTCTCTGTATCTGCTTCATCATTATTCTGGTGAGCAGTCCCACGTTTGAAAGAGAAAAAAGAAAATCATTTGAATTCTGGGGACCCAGAGGAGAGTGAGCAAAACCCAGAGGTAAGATCCAAGCTTGCTCTCCGTGCCCTTCTGTTGGCTGCCTACCTGGTAAACATCTCCACAAGCTCCTTGCTTTCAAAACACGTCAACCGGTGCCTATGTACTTTAGACTGGCCGGCCAAGCAGGAATTGAGACTTTATTTGTTTTTTTTTACTTTTTCCTGTCTCTCTTCTGAGCCACCGTACATAACCTGTCTGGCATTAATGATGTTGTTAATAAAATGCGGTGGGTCTGTGGGTGGATTTGCCTTGCAGGCCTGGTGCCTGTCCTTCTCAGAGATAAGCCCACTGCAGGCCTTATCTACCTCCCACAGCCCCACCCAGCAGTGCCGTGCACTGGACACACAACCAGTCAACTCATCACTGGCTAATTACCACCTCTGACTGCCTTACAAAGCAGGCCTGGACGCACATCACTGCTGCTGCTAAGATTGACTCCCCTACCTTGACTGTGTCTCTCTCCGCTTCTTTGTCTTTTTCTACCCATCCCTCTTTCCCTTCATCTTTAACGTTCTCTGTCCTTTCCATGTCTTAATACATTTCACTTGCCTCTCCTGGCTAGCTAGTCGTCTACTCAGCCAACAGGGTATTTTGAAGAATATCCACTAAGTTCTGAGTTTTATGACTGTATTTTTCAACTGAGAAGGGAATATGCAACAGCTACATTGTGGGTGGTAAGGTACTGTAAATCCTGCGTCTACCTTCCAGAGTATGTCTATGCATTTTGAAACGGACTAATGTCATTTATGTTACAGTTTTTCAGTAAGGGCTTATGCCATTTGTAAGCTGGAGTCAGTTCAGTCTCACAGCTTCAGCAGGGCAGCTGAAGTCACTTGTGTTACAGAGGGAGGGAGCGGTTTCTTTTATTCAATTGTTTTCCACTTCCACGAGCGTGTGCCAAGGGGGAGGAAAGCGCCGGCTTAACACGCTCTGCAATTCAACACGGCCAGACGCAGTCCTATTAAGATTTAATGTGCCATTCTTCTGCTTATGCCGCTGTAAAAGACTTGCAGGCTGAGGAAGAGAGTGAACAAAGAGCAGGCAGAGCCAGGGCCAGGGAGAGATGAAGAGAGCGAGAGAAACCGAGACAGCCGCTCCATGGCCAGGTCTTTGTCACACGACTGAAGTCAGAAGTTTCTACATAGTGGAAGGGGAAATGACAACAGTGTCGTTGATATACTGTTTTCAATCAGCGCGCGTAGTTCTAGGTGAGCATATTATCTGTGTTTGGTCCACATGTCATCCCTGCTATTGTGGCTACCTACTTAAGAAAGAGGTCAACTGGATGAAGCCACAGCATGTATTTAGCCTCTTGGGCAATGAATTATGTGTTGTCTAAAATGCAAAGTGCAGGCACGCAGGTGTTGCGAGGGAGCATGTGTGCGCGCATGTGCATTAATATGTGTCTGGATGTGTGTGTGTGTGTGTGTGTGTGTGTGTGTGTGTGTGTGTGTGTTTGCATGCCTAAGCGGATGACTGATTGAGCAAACAAATACATGGGAGACAGAGTGTGTTAGGTAGAGGGGGATGTGGATATGAGAGTTGCAGTGCTGTCCATTATCATTTCTGCCTTGAACACACAAACGCAAGCAAAGAAATGGAGGCTCCTCTATTCTTATTTTGATTGTTTTTATGCAGAAAATGCAGGCCTAGTCTGACAAAGACCAATAAATACTTTATACAGTGCATAATGTGTGCTGTTTGAAGCACAAGGGAGAAAGAAAGAGGGCGTCCTCAGGAGGGCAAATGCTTTGAATTCCTAATGACACTCCTGTTAACGTTACTGGCACTGTTGCATAGAGAGGAAACACACAGGGATGCTACACCACGGAGTCAAACATCTACTTTAATACTCCCTTTCTCTCCATCTCCCTTTCTTTTATCTGCCTCTCTCTCCCTACCTATTTCTCTTTGTCCCATAGACACTCACATAGAATATTGCCCCCCATACATGCACATAGACACAGGAAAGACTCAAGCCCAATTCTGAGAGCTCACTCTAGCATGAGGTCTCTTTTCAGTGGCTGCGTTGTGCCAGAAGTAGCTATTCTCCCCTGACCGCCTCTCCTCTTTTCAAAGCCTTGTAATCAGTGTGCTGCTCTTTGTACCAGGATGTCGCAAGACTCCCCGGCAAAAACACAGCAGACTTTCTGATGAACGGCAGTGGCTCAGAGTTCAGCTAATCAGGTCTTGCTCATGTCGCTTTCCTCTTATGTGAGCCCTTTTGAAGCAAATAAAGTCTTTGCAGTTTGGCACATTCTTCTTGGCAGCCACAAAGCAGCTGTTGGATCAATATACAAAGTTAGTTGAAAAAAAAAAAGAAACCCAGTAGAACCAATAAGAGCCTGTTGGAAACAGTTAGTAGAAAACACGGACTGCCAGGAGCCTGTTCATAGTTGAGGGTATTACTGAATGTTTCCATGCTGCTGACCCAAAGACTTGATGTAAATTAATTCAAACAATGTTGTAGTTAGAAGTGGAAATGGGAAACATACAGTATACACATATCAGTGGGTTTAAAAATGTGTGTGGTTCCCTGTTGCAAACAGAGACTTCATATTAGAAATTTGTCTAAACTATTTCTATCATATTGCCATTCTCTGCATTGTGGGGGAATCTTTTGTTTTTCAGAGTATTAATATTTCATTTGTATTTTTCTCATAAATCTAAAATGTATTTTATTGAAGCTGAGTGCATTTTGCAATGTCTACAGGGAAGAAGAAGGGGAAATCTACATAATATAAATCCATATATGGCCCAGTTATCTCTCTCTCTTTCTCTGTTGCCCCCTCTCTGATTGATTCCTTTATCTGAGGGAAGCAGAAGACATGCTCTGTTTGCTCGCACAGTGGCCGGCAGGAAAACAGAGAAAGACACTTATTAAAAAGGTCATCTCACAGAGGGTTAAAATAGCAGGGCACAGATCTCTCTAAGGGGAGCAGCCATGCCCCTCCTCTAGTGAAGGACACAAGAAAAGGTGTTGCTCAAGGGAGCTGGACCCGTAATGAAAGAATGGCCACCAGGCTGACAGCCCATGTGTGCACTGGGTTATTCAAATACCTTCAGAGACAGAGAATTGGAGAATTGAGAGTGAAAGGCTTTGTGAAAATGCAATCTTCTGAATTAAACTCTGAGCTAGATGTGTTATTTTTATTTACAGTGTGGGCTAGCTAGTAAACACAAGTTGAAATGAGCTGAGGAGCAGGGTACTTGTATTTCTTTGGCGAGTAGGTCTGAAGGCATGTTTCCTTGCCTACCATCGTAATCTCATATCTAGCATATTAACAAGTCTTGTGCCAACTGAGAGCAAAAGTCAAACTACAGACACTGGTTCTCTTTCTCCATGAAGGGTCGGTAAGAATACAAGGCCGTACAGACAATGCAGCGAGACAAAGCATTTGTGAAGTGTTTTTGGAAAGGAATAGAAGTGCCTTCAGCCTCCCGTCTACTCCCAAGGGCAGCCCAAAGCCCTGTCGGCAGGATGCTGATCCCCACACGGAAACCTGATCCGCAGCCATCCTGGAGCCGGAGGGGGGACGGGGGAGAGCTCTCCCCCCGTGGAGCCCCTCCACTTCTGCTCCAGAGTTAAAGGGGTGCTCTGGGGGAACATTCCTCTAGCCCTGCCCCAGCCTGCCTCCACTCTCAACTCTCGGGAGAAGCATTCTTCCAGCCCTGCCCTAGCCTTCACTGGGATCTCCTGGGGAGCATTCCTGAAGCCCTGCCCCAGCCCAAGACGGGCTCCCTGGGGAAGCATTCCTTCAGCACTCTCTTTCTCTCTCCCCATCTCCCTTCTTCTCCCTCACTCCCTTTCTCAGACTCTCGCCTTCCTCTGCAGTCCAGCATTAGTGCAATCAATAGCTCCGATCGCATCAGGGACACGAGGCAATCCATACCCATGTGCTCCCTTAGCGCACTGCAGTGGTCACAGCTTAAGTGCATGGAAAGGTGTTATACCTCTGCCAGACAGGGGGGAGACAATTGATCGTGGTGACATGTAACATCTTTCTCTTTCTCCCTGTCCGTCGGGCGTGGTCGACATGCAGCTAGAATCAGTTTAGACTTTATTAAGTCTGTTTTGTCTCACAAACTTGTGTTTTACTGCAGAACATAGACGTAAAGTAAAACAAGGCCCAGAATAAACAGGTGAGGTAGTGAGTGTATGTGGGCATGTCTGGTTTTGGTAATACATTGTATACGCTTGTGGGACATCAGCTGGGTGGGAAAAAGAGCTGATTTCTGTCAGGGAACAGCAAGCAAATCTCCATACGTGGATTGGTTCCAGTCAAGCTCTGCAATTTGTTTACCAAAAATAAAACATTTAAAATTGTAAAAAATGGGGGGTTTAGCAGGTGCTGGTGGTTGATTAGAAAATGGTTCTAATAAAGGATCCATCTGTGAGTAGAGACTTGATGTAAGGCAGATTAATTGGTCATGGATGTCTACATAATGCCACATAGGAAATCTCCCATATTCCAGTGAATACACAAACACGCTCACGCACACACACACACATTCAAAGTACTTAGTATGCCATCTCGAAGTTTCTTTTCTCCCACTGTGTTTGAATACTAATAGAGTGTTTCTGCACAATCACAATACCCTAATGGCAATTAGATTCTTTTGTTTAGTTTCCACAGGGGCTCTTATCCAAACTGTGTTTTTTTCCATCATTGAGCAATTAAGAGTTATTTGTCCGTAAGATTGACATTTATAAAAGCCAGCCTTAATTACAGAGAAAGAGTATGGCTGAGTCAGTCATGACCACATTACAATGGCTCTGAACATAAAAGGTGTGCCCCTGAATCAAATATACAACTCTTATAGCATTATTGATTATTTCCGGAATATTACACCACCAAATATCATAATTTAAAGCTAATTTTACTTCAAGCAGTCCCCCTGCATTTTAATGTTTAGTGTTTTAATTTCATAGGTTCCACAAACAGAGTGTTCACAATCTGTACTGGCTTGATGGAATTGGGTGTCATATTGAAAAAAAGGGTGACAGGAGATTCTGCACTTAGTTTCCCTCAAAAAAAACCCCAATGAATGCTGTCGTTGGATGAGAGAAATGTGAAAGTGAACAGCACATTGATTTTCACACCTTTAGTCAACTGAGCGTCACTTTGAATTTGCACACACATGAGCACACCAGAGACGCACACAGAAATGTAAAAAAGCACGCCTGCACGTGCAAAGTCATTGTTACAATGAACATGCCTGCATTTCTGCTTAAATTAACACCAATGGGGGTGTGACAGAATGCACATATGCACGCTTATATACACACACACTAACAAACACAAGACTTGGGTTGGGAGACTGGCTTACAGTTAATGGAAAATCTTTGTAAAACTCGTGGGATATCTATCCTATAATTTGTGGTTTGGTGATTGTGGGTTGCAAAATATGAAATCTTTGCTTGAATGTAAACAGAATAGAGACCACACCAGCTTCCTCTGAACGGTGCTTTGAATTTGCTTTAATAAACGGTAGCTTCTGTGCAACATCAGAAACACCATCAGGACATTTTAGCCTGTTCATGTCCTGTTTATGGAAAAAGATAAGAACAGACTAGGTCTGTGCCCCAAACATTGGGAAATGTGTGTCAGATGGTGGTCCTCAACGCAGGCCCTTTAGGACGAGTAAAGGAGGACAGCAAGTCCAGGAGAACCACATGGAAACCTTCAGTTCACATCATTAGTTCTGTCTGCCACCTTGTCAGGGTATTTATAGCTCTATTCATCCATCAACAGGTCAATGACACAGTCTGCCAATGGCATCCTTCTCTTTCAGTCCCACTACGTATTCCTACAGCTAGCATTGGGACCAGCTAAGGGACTTTCCTGGAGCAAGGATGTGTTTCCAGGTGGTGGTCTAGTAACTGTGGGACCCAATAGCTGCATGTTACACTCTAGTTAAATGCTAGAATTAGTGTAGTGCTGTATAAAATGTTACACTGAAACAGGCAAGGACACATACTATAAATACACATACTGTAGCCTACAGTGATCTATTATAAGGACACATGGAGGCCTATTTGTATGTCACGTCTGTAGATTGATGTACAGCACATATAAACAATGTGCTATGTTTGTAAGGCCTATGTGTGTCTGTGTTGTTGGATATCTACCAAGGAAAGTGGTAGTCTGGTGTTGTGCTCCCCTTGGTGCAGTGTACTAACACACATAGCATGGCATATTCTCTGGTGGAGGCATAGAGTGAGAGTGGGAGTGGGAGAAGAGCTGAGTGGCAGAGTGGAGGGGAGGCTCGGTGGGCTGAACGTTGTTTACCTGTCAGCTGGCATTGATTAATCTTGTGTTCGGTGAGATCGCTCAGCGACTCGAACACCTGCCGGCAGCTGTCGCAGCTGTGCAGTGCGGGCTCCTCGTCCTCCTCCTCTCCCTCCTCTCCTTCCTCTGGAGAGAGCAGCCTCTTCCTCAGACGCCCGGTCTCACCATCCTCCGCCGCCCTCTCGAGGGCGCACTCTGGATCTGCCGAGCCACAGGAAATGACAGCACCACATAGTCAGACGGGTGACCCACACAATGAGGCACTACAGCTTCCTCTGGTTGACAATAAAATGGATTTCTAGACTCTGGATTTAATAAAAACAATAATAAAAGCTGTAATAAAAATGCAGGTTCAATTTGGGCCTCTGTAACTCAACCCCTCATGCCATAACAGAACTGTTGGGCAGGTGAGGGCGAGAGATATACAGGCACACACCGAGGTGGCACAATGCTCACACACACACACACACACACACACACACACACACACACACACACACACACACACACACACACACACACACACACCTGTTATTAGAAATGGTTTTATGTTGTGTTTGCCCTGCTTCACCCAAGCAAAACTTCAGTATATGAAACTAGACTGATGGGAATATGTGTAGTTAATAAATCCTGGATTGCAGTTTTGGCTCGACCAAAGAAATATGAAATTCCACCAGTGAGGGCTGAATTGCATCAGTCAGTGTCTATCCAAAGAGACAAAGCCTTGCCATATTACCCAGACATCTAGGCCACAACTGAGGATGTATGGAGCATAGCATAGTAAGACACACAAGTCTGAGATTGGTGTGTGTTAGGCTGTCGTCACGACACACTTCCCTAAATTATTCAGCCTTGCTCGCAGGCAGCTGCGGGTCGCGCACATCAATATTCTTCAATCCATCTGCAGTTTTGTCTCTTGTTGGCTTTGTGCTGCAGCAGTACCAGGGGTGGGCGATTGAATACCTTCAAACCAGACAAGGAGTCGTCTTTCGAAACACCAGCCTAATCTGGTGTTCTTCATGTGATGCAAAAATATTCGGACAACAAATGAAACCTTGGATTGCATCACTTACAGAGAACCCTAAACATCTTCACTCAGAAGCATAGTAGAGCAAATCTGGCTTGCAAGAGCATCTTATAAATAGGCAGAATTGCCTGCAGCCCTCTTTCTCCCATGTTGTGGCCATTACACTTCACAATAAGACTCATTTAAAAGCCATACTTACAATCAAACAATCCTGTCACCCTGGTAAAGGCTTTGCGGGGGAGAAGAGCCCTTGCACTTTACTGGCAGCCATTTTAAGCCCCAGTGATGCAAGTGTTCCTCAGCTTGTCCTAAAACTCCGCAGGGTAATGTTAGGAGGAGGCCTGTTTCTTTTTTTTTCTTTTTTTTTACCTCGCACACATTTAACAATGCCCGACGACAAAGGAGTATGTGGTACCGATGTGTGCAGGTGTGGGTGTGTATATATATATATATGGCAGCCATTTTAAGTCCTCCTTCAGTAGGGTGCTCTCTGTAATTCCTTGAGGAAAGGCATTCCAGAACTCATCAAGGCCACCCAGGATTTTTCCTTTCCCCCACTTTGCGCCAAGTATTGATGTAACATCACACCCTCCATTGTCCTTCCCTCTTGGCGACTGAGGCTCTCGGAACATGCCCTCTAAAAATATCAGCACTGTGGTCCCTGGTGGGACCATGCAGAACAGAACAGAAGGTGTTTTAAAAAAATGAAAATCCCAACCCAATCCTCACAGATGCAGGCCTTTCTTGCTCTGGGGGAAACACTTCTGACTGAGGCCAAAAGCCACACAATATAGACTTATGATTCATCCACACACAGCCACGGAATTCACAATATGCAGTGAAATGTGAACACTTTGTGTCTTTTTTTACAGGGTGCCTGTGGAGGAGGTTAAGACTTTGATATTTTTCAACGGCCTTTATGAATCATTCATTTCTCTAATATTACAGCTCAGTCCTGTCAGAGAAAACCACTAATAGCTATATTTAAGCATTTTATGATTTAACTGAAATAAAAAAATAAAACTTTTCTTAATGCAGAATGCTGATTTTATTCTGCTGTTCATATTAAGCTGATATTCTCACATTGTTTCAAGTGTCAAAGATCTAGGATAACGATCAAAGCAAAAAATAATTCGGAGAAACGGAGAGATTAAAACCCAGTGAGCTTTATGCATGTGAATTTGATTTTCACTACCTTGTTTTCTCTTGTTTCGAGTGACAACTTTTAGCTGCAGCTTCCAGTGAATCCAAGCTGGGTCAGTGCTCCTGGTCGAGCTAAATGACCTCCGGTGCACCACTGTGATGCTGTACTGGGAGTGTAAACTGCTACGTGTTTGGGGGGTGGTTGGGAGAGCAGGGGGGTGGGGTATGGGGGTTGACACGGCAAGGTCACGTCCAACCCTGGGATTAAAGCGCCATGTCAATACTGAGGTTCCTGCGCCTCTGGGCCTCATACAGTAATCCATCAGATCAGGACATCCTCTTCTACCAATCTCTACAGGCTGGACAGCAGATCAATACCAGCATGCTTGGAAATCCTGACAATCACATGTGGAATATTGGGGTGGGGGGGAGGATTTGTGGCATATCG
>JBBPCS010000065.1:282585-305935 GCA_037974645.1 Hollardia meadi | reverse complement strand
CCCCCCCCCCCCCCCCCCCCCCAAACAAGCAGAGATAATTAAACATCTATCCTCAGAGAAGAAGTGTTCCCACTGGAAGGTTGTTTGGTTTAAGGATTTGACTCGCCAGGGACTCTCCATTTGAATCTCAAGGTTTTATATCTCTAACAAGGCTTTAATTGCCAAGGTAACAGACCACCTGATTAAGCCTGACAATAAGTCTGTTTTATCTGTGGGGTAGGAGCAAACAGAATAGACTGGAGGGATGAGGAGGAATATTCAAATATGTGTATGTTGATGCTCAATAAGGCTGTTATTTTTAAAGCCAACACATTGTATGGTCATGCACCTCAGTAGTGGGAACGTGCCTCAAAAATTCTATTTACTGCACGTCAACTTTGGAAATGCACGGTACTTGCAGCAAAGATCCTAATTCTACTGAGAGTGTGGAGGAGGCGGCACTCAAAGCCTCTGGTCCCATGCCATGTGCCCTCCTTATTGTAACGAGTGCATTTCTCTCCTCAAACTCTGACTGGTGAGTGTGCGTCAGGGAGGAGGGGTATTCTTCAGAGGAGACAGGGAGCGTCTGGTGGTGAAAAACTCTGTGTTAAAGTCCCATCTCTCCTGTCAGAGGGCTGACACGGGGCATCCAGGGACATGGGGCCTTTGGTGCACTGAGTCTGGACACTGGCCTAGTTTCCCCCCTCTGCTCCCCTCCACAACCCACCAACCCACCCCCCTCCCTCCTCCTACTACATCCCACCTACAAAACACTCCTCAGCCGCCTCATCTCATCTGTTCTTTACTGTCATCTTGACCTCAATGAACTGCCCTCCTCCTCCTCCGACACCTCCTCCACATCCCATCACTGTGTCCTGTCTTGCTTTCTTCGGTGCTTTCACTTTTTCTTGGCGATCTTGTTATTATGTTTGCAATATTAAAAGTCATCTTGAAAATAGAAATACACTATAAGAAACATATCCCGCCTCAAACAATAACAAGAAAGCTGTGTCTATAGCTGTATCCAAAATCCATCGGGCACAACTAATCTGAGGCACTTTTGAGTAGCCTATGTAGTGTGTTTATGGGAAGAAAATTGTTACTCAAAACAGTCACTATGCATGCTAAAAAAGCATTTTTGAGTGTGCCGTTGATGGACAGTATTCTCTGACAATTCAATGCACTGAAAGGGTAGGGAGAAGCTACTTACACTCATTTCCTGTTAATATAACAGAGTTAATTATGTATATCTTGTGTACTGACTGCAAAAAAGGCATGCTATGAAGATAAGTATATAGTATACTGTATACAGTTAGTAAGGATTTGAGCCACAGCTTGTCAAAGCAGCCCTTGAGAGCATCAATCCAAGATCCACAAGATTACTTTTTGATTATGTGCCCAAAGGGGCATTTATTTATTACCTTAAATTCTGTCTTTCCTTGTCATCCTTGACCTGGGAATAAATCCTACTGAAGTCCCATTTAGTCATCTCTTTCTGTGGTCCAAAATAATGTTATTTTAAATGTATTGTCAATATTTTCTTACATATATAAATATGAGAAATACTCCTTTTCCTCTCAGTCAACTGGAGGGGCCTGTGAGTGTCTGTGTTTGACTGACAGCAGTTGGCAGGCGAAGCCCCTGCAGGGGAACCAACCCGTTCTCACCCCAGGACGACAAATAGCGCCATTTTGGCACGTCCCTCCGTGTATCATTCAGACGCACAATCTACCCTTTAACGTCTGTGTGCGACGCTCAAAGCCTTCCCTTTAGTGTCTGTGTGCTACGTTCAAAGCCTTCCCTTTAGTGTCTGTGTGCCACGCTCAAAGCCTTCGCACAAAGCGTTCCTGCCACAAAGCCTTTCTAACACGTGGTTCAAATGTAACAGCAATTACATTTTAACCACAGCAAGTTTAGGAACAAAAACTATTTGTTTGAGTTTTCGAGAAGATGGGTGACGGTTTGGTTAAGTTTAGGCACAAAAACTCCAGTCTTGTAGATGAAAATTGTGCGTGTGACCAAAACTCAACCTCAACCTCCACTCCTCTTGGGACTTTCTCGCCTTAAACTATGTGTAAACTATGTGCACTTGCTCTGAGTGTCACATATTGACACAAAAGTGTTTGTGCCATTGGAGGTACATTAAAGCTTGGTGAGTCTCCAGATCTATCCAGACACTCTAAAGTCTCGTCTGGATGAGATGCCTAGGGATGTGCCAAAATGGCAGTATTTGAAGCCCTAGGAATGACACCAGGCATGGGGAACATATAGTAAAAAATAAACATATTTGGCCTGTAGTTTATAAGCCATGGGCAGACACTGTGTTGTTAGCAGCGGTATTGTAGTGTAAAGACCACACCAGCATCTAAATGGACCAAAATCATATCTGCAGGATAAGTTTACATTCTGTACTACAGAAACAAAATATAGAGACATACATTTCACTCTTTTGGTTTCTGATTCTTCTGAATAGACCACATGCAATTTGATTTGAGTTGGACTTCACCAGAGCTTTCGACCACATCTCACGGTCCCTCAATGACGGCTAGAGGGTTGAAAGATAACAACTTAAATTGTTGTTTTATAAATTTGCAGATGTGATTGATCTCTTAAAAGCAGGTCTTGCATAGTGTTTAAAAAATGTTGGATGGGGTGAATGGATGTTTACTAATCAGTGCCGTATGTCTGCTGTTACAGTATGTCCCAAGTGGGGGCCACAGACAATTTTCCACTGTTGTGTGTAGTAAAGTCTCATTATGCGATAACATCGCTCTTGGCACTATATGTATTCATTGTCAAATACACGGAGAAAAGCTTGGTAATATCACTTTTGACTATTTTGTCAAATTGTTGAGGCACTCAGATATTTCTGTCCAGGATCATAGGGTTCTCTTTTCAAAGCTTTGCCTGTGTGACATTATACAAGTGCTACTGTATACAAATCTCACCAACCCAAAAACAACATTTAAAGCACCTCTGTCATGTGAACATGTTGTACATGTCACTTCATGAAATTCAGTCTGACATGAAGCGCCAACTCTTGCACTTCACATCATGCGGCGCGTATGTGGCTATGGAAATTTTTCATGTCAGGACGGTGCTGTCTCTCTCTCTCTCTCTCTCTCTCTCTCTCTCTCTTTGGCAGGTGTAAATGGTGCAAGTTTCTGTCTTGTTCAACACCCATGCTATTTTGATATGATGGCAATCCCTTTGCCAGACCAATAACACCCTCACACCAACACTACTCTTTCATGCTGCCTGCTTTATTCTCATTCTTGGGGGAATCCTCTTGAGATACATAGTGTGCCTCTTAATTTCCCCCGGGAGGCAGGCGGGAAACATACACTAGTGATTTTCCAGGGATGAAACACATGGAAAACATTAGAACAGGATATATCATGCCATCTACTGCTGCTTGGGTCGGATAACCAGTTAAGTGGGTGACATAACTTGTCACAAGTCCATGTTTTGCATTTCTCCTCTTTGTTTGTCTCCCATTTTAGTTTGCTATTTTGTTTTCCAGGCTGAGGGTGGAATTATTATGAACAGCGACGCACTGAGCAACATGCAGCCAGTCAGTGCAGCATAGTAAAAGAGAATCCCAGGAGACGCTGTGGCCCGGTGGGTTTGGTTTGTACACCCGTCACACACTTCTGAGGGGTGACGTGCATCACTGTTCCACTGAGGGAGAGCCTCTGCCATGTTTACTGTCATGTTCCAAGGTATGCTGCATGGCTTCAAACACATCAAACACATCTACAGGAATACTGATATTGGGAATGCCATTGGGAGGCCCATGAAGGGTACAGACATACTCCTGAACACACACATGCCCATGACTGCGCCGTGAGCACTCACAAACTGAACAAAAAATAAATCCATATTTTAAAAATGCTGTTTTTATGTAGCATCAAATTGTCTGTGAGTGTAATAGTTATCAGCCTATATGGCTGCAAAGTCAGGTCAAATTACTATCTCTCTGAAGACAGCAGTGTATTGGATAGAGTCTCATTCATGCTTGCACTACTGTATCTAAATTTGCCAATATGCCATTTTCTCTGTACAGTTGTTTCCATAGTAACAGTGCCAACAGTAACACCTATGATGTAAAAGGAGACCGTATAGCCAGGGGAGTTTTCTTTGTTCAGCTTGTGAGAGCTGATTGGAAATAAAACTTATTAAAATGTCTGCAGGGCTTTGCTGGTTCCGCTAAAATCAGCACAGTATCATTATATAATCAAAAAAGCCCAAATTTCTTACAATAGTTTCTTGTCAAACCGTTATGTGATATATGACGCATTACATACCAGCACAATGTCAACATAATGCCATTAACCTGTTGTCTTTCATACACACACAATCAGTGGGCTTCGAGGGTGCGGCATCACGTGGCTGTACTTGATTTATAAAGAATAGTCAAGACTGATTTCACTAGCAAAGTGCTCCCCTCCCGGCGTGCTGTTTGTAGTGTTGACGAGGACTGAGTTGTTTGCTGTGCCTCTAGGCGTGAGGATGAGGGGGAGCAGCCTGGAGTTCCTGCCTGGCTCAGGGGGAGGTTGGACTGGATTAGACGGCTGACAGCTGGGCCACATCTCTGGAGGCGCAGGGCAGAGAGGCCCCCTGTCTGCCTGCCTCTGCACCAAGTGTCAATTTGAGCATGAAGGAAGGATGGAGTGAGCCAAAGAGTAAGTAAGTGAGCGAAGTGGGGCCACTGGTAGCCCTGTGTGGATTGACATCAACGGTGCATGGGCCGTACACACCGTTAGGCATCAGGAAACACACTGTTTATTTAGCGGGTTTTGACTTCGGGGCACAAACGCATCAACACTTGGACAGACACACTGACACAAGACAAAACACTCGTACATGGTTGTAGCTCTGGCCTCTCAAGTTTGGGTAGTTGTGCTCATAGTCCCCACTACATGGTGTCAGAGAAGCCTATAAAACAGACTTAGTTATTTTACTTCAAAATGCAAGCGTTGCTATTAATTGTATTTGTTTCGTAATCAAAGCAAATCTTTTCCTCACAGAATCAAAGCTTTTCAATAATGGCAGAAATGGCAGTGAAACAAGCTCGCCTCGGGTGGCATCCTGTACAATTATGTGCAATCAAGATTACAAACTCCTTCAAAATCAAACACACTCCTATTCTGGTTTATTTTCAGTGATGGGATTTGTAATTAAATCTGACTTCTCTAAGCAGTTGCATTACTTGATAGGCTGACTTTCAACATTGGCTCCAACTTCCAGAGGAGATTCCTTGATAAAATATTTGATTGTGGCATGCACAACAACTGTCATAATTTACTTCAGCGGTGCAGTGTTAATATGAAGAATGTTGCCATATGAGAATTTTCTATAATAGGTTTTCTCTAATCCTGGGAGACTGCTTTGTGTATTTCCTGCACTGAGACTTGGCTATCACTGGGACGTGGGATGTGGGCCGGAGTCGACTTTATTAGCCGGTGATGTTCTAATGTGATTTATTTTTATAAATGAGAGTGGGGTGGGAATGCAAGTGGGGGTGGAGGCCAGTATGTAAATATGGACCCTCATTAAACACCACCACCACACAACATTATCTGCTGCTTCTCACATTGCTTGCGCACATTAACGAGGTGCAGCCATGTCTGCTAATGACAATGTAATGATCAGAGCATTCATGATAAAGTCATCAGAAGACATGACATTTACACGTCTGATGTATTAGGAGGATCTCTACCACCAATACACTCAGGTGAACTGCAGGTTCCTCCTCATGAATTTGTCCATTAACTCAGAAGTGATTAAAACTTCAGAGTTTATAACAATGACCTTCAGTGGCGTCAAACAACTAATCATATCATCACTTCTTAGACAAAAACCTTGTAACTTCAGTTTTAGTGAGCCTTATGCAAGTTAAGCTCCCCTAAAGGTAATAAATAATTATCTGACCACTGTGCTCCTGAACACCTTTGAAAATAAAACAAAATGTATTAAGCCCAATTACAAATAGAAAGTTTACGTTTCATAGCTCTATTGTGATCATACAAGTTCTACCTGTATACATAAACATCTAAAAACAAGTATTTTTTGCGGTTATGTAGGTTCTTTGTTATAACCATTCTATATTTGACTGTACTGAATAGGCATTCAGTACGTTTAGGATGATTAACAATTGCATATTATAATATTTATCATTTTACATTTGTGTGTAGATGACTATGTATTTGATCATGAACGCTGTATTACAAAGAATCTAAGATTCAAAGTGAATAATTTATTGTGACTGACAATGCTTACGTAGCTTCGCTTTGTTTGAAGATTTTATAAAAATGACCATGCGGGTCTGCACAGCAGTTTTCTTTTTGGTCTCTCAAACTTTCTTATGAAGTTGCAGATGCAGTTCTCTGGGGATTTCCATGAAGCCCATTTCTGTGTAAAGATGTTTATCTTTATGGCTTTTGCGAGAATGAGCAGATTAACCCCATAACAGGCAGACATCTTATAGTTAATCTGAGCATCATTAGTCTACATTAATAACCCATGGAAGTGCAAATAGCTTTTTTTTTATCATGTTAATTACATGACATCTGAGGTCTCTATCTAACGATGACTCTCTTTAGAGTGAGACAGGCTTTGTGACTTCGAGGTACTTGTTTTTGTGCGCACATCTGACAAAAAAAAAAAAATCCTGGTGCACATACACACGCACACGCACCAGCAATCTAAACTAAAAAGGATGCCATTGCCCATTAGAGAGATGGATTGACAGGAGTGCAGAATAAATCTTTGTGGCAGTGAGTCAGAAATATAAATAGAGCACCTAAGATAGATTTGTCTCTGGTGTTGATGAAGTTACCTTTGGGGGTAAAGCTCTATCTCTTTAGTAATGAGGACAGCCACAAACAGTTTGGTCTTCTAATGAGAAATTATAGTTTTGGAGGTGCTACACATAGAATAGCACCTCACTTTAGCATTTTCTGCTGTGATTCTCAACAAAAAATGCCAAGAGTAGGATTCATCTGTGAAAGAATCAGCCCCACCTGGTGGCTTTGATGTACACTTTACTCTCCTATACTGCATGGGGATGAAAAATTGTTCTACATTAGTATCAGTAAACCAAACTTGTGTGTTATTGCTTTATGTTCAATGAGAGATTCATTTTCATAAGGGTGTTTTGAACATATTATGTAATGTAAGGAGACGTTTATTTCTACACATTTAAGCACTGATAGCATCAATACGACAACATCTGAAGAGATAAAAGAAATCTCCCTTTAAATTAAAGGTCTTCTGCGTGCATCTGCTGCTAGTATCAGCAGCCACACACGTAATCTTTTTTAAGTGTCTGTAATCAAAACTTCCTTTCCATAAGAAAAACACTATTAACAGCAGAATCATTTTTAATTAGATCAATAAATGATGGTAAAAAATCTGGTAGGCAGGGGAGGGAATGAACGCTCTATTATCCATTTTATCATCAAAGTGAGCGCTGTGCTAATTATGCTAGCAGAACCCAGTCAGAGCAGTCACCAGAGACTGATAACAGAGGACTGCCCAGGGTTGCAGTGATTGCACACCACAAACTCCCTCGGCACCATCTCATCTCACCGGACAGGCTGGGTTGCTGATATCTGTGCAAACATAGGATGCATAATGATAAAGAACAGCACTAAGAAGGTGTGGCATGGAATATCTTTTTTTTTCTTCTTTTTCTTTTTAACCTGAGTTTGAGAGCTGGCCTCCCATTAGAGCTCTATTGCTAATCAATGTGAGGCATTATAGGTCGTATAAATCACACTTTGACACCTGCTGTATGGGTCGTTAACAAAGAACTCACCAGGGAGGAACAGACAAAGCAAAAATGCAGACACACAGAACAGAAATGTCTGAAGCTGAGGCTCAGGCATTGATACCAAAACACTATTATAGTGATCAAGGAGCTGATTAATTGAAAGGTGTGGTAGAACTTAGTGAGGTCATATACACTGAACGACTACAGGCATTTCTCAGTTAGTAAAGACAATATTGGTTTGACTTTGCAACTAAGATACACTTACAGGCACACTGCTTTCTAATAATGCTATGTAATCTAGGCTCAAATGATTATTTGCAATTTGCGGTTACCGAACAACCACAGACCACTGGAGGTGTTTCTCAAATACTGTATTAGGAGGCAAGAAAAAAAAATAGGTTCCTGTGAAAATTTTTAATTGAGGATGTAGCTATTCTGCCCGAAAAGGCATGCAGGAAAGTGCACACGCAGGCATTTGTAACCTGAGTGTGGTACAGAGGGGGACCATCTGAAGACTCGCAGGCCCTTTGATGTCTTCTGAATACAGGCATAATGCATGTGTAATTAATAAGCCATTTGCATATGATGAACTAGGGCACTTAGTCAAAGTTCTCGGGATACAAATACCTGAGGAAAACAATAACAACGGAGAACATTAAAAAGGGGAGTCTATGCAAAAAAAGACAAATCTATGGCCCGCATTGGATTAGAAATACATTAGCAGCTAATTATGTCCTAATTGCCAATATTTTAGCAGGTGTTTGTACTTAACCAGTGGTAATGCCCTCCTGGAACAAGCTCATCAGGGCTATTCTCAAGTGAATATCTGCAGTCCTCGATGATTATGATGCGACAAGATGGACTCATGGTCAAAAAACATGGGTAATAATGAGGCTGCTGAATAGGACAACAATAACAACAACAAGACAGCAACATTAATAATAATGATAGTAATATGAACAGAAAAGGTTAGTAATAACGTTAGTAATCTAAGAAAAAGGAGAGGAAGTAGAATTGCATGCCATTTTACAAATTACATACCAATACAAATGTAACAATAAATAAATGTAATAAATGTACAAATGTGACTATTATAAACTGTGACTGGTGCCGGGATATTAGTGCTGAGAGCACACAATTCGAAGAGGAGTATTAATTTTTCGGCCAAATATTTTCAAAGCAATCACAGACTCCGGGAGGTAGAATTCTCTTACCTAATCAAACAGCAAATGTAACCCAGCGCTTGATTAAATATTGAGCTTAGAAGTTTCAGATATCTTTTTTCATTGGCCTGCTGGCATTTGGCAGCAAGGGAACATCAACCTCCCATAAGTCCCTGGAGTTGGTCCACTCTGGAAAAGTGCTGAGCAAGCAGATCAAACTGTCGAAATGCCATGGAGTGAAAGTAAATGAACCACGGGCACATCAATTTAGAGTCTTCCTTCGTGACATATGTGACAATTTAGTTCTTGATGCGGTCCAGATGAGTAACACTGTGGAAAGTAAACTTGGGTCATGTCTGTTGAATCACAGGTTTATGATGTGTTTAGTGTGATGCAATAAGTCATCTGGTAGAGGACAGAGTTAGGATTTCTTGTAATCGTCCTTTTTTTCACAGGAGGCATTCTGACATGTCACAACAGGAAAAGAACAGGTGTAAATGGTAAAAATGTATTGTGGCTCAAGTCCATAGCTGCTTCAGTTTCAGCTCCTGGTATTGACATGACATTCTGGGAAATAGAACAAAGGCATTGTTAAAGTTCTACTACTACTACTGCTACTACGAAGAGGAGGTCTGCCATTCCCATGCTGGATTCAAATGATAGCACCAGGGATTCATAGAAAACAATGCAGCATACAAGGCAATGTTACTGTTTGTAATTGTATCTCATTGATATCAGCCTCACCGTTACCGTTCACTTTCCCACAGCCATATATCAGCTGTGTTAAGTCGGAACATCTCTCACTGCTGTTTCACTTTAAAAGCATTGAAGTCACTTTTATTGTGAAGCAGTGATGGGGAGGTTTGTCACTGCTGTGAAAATGGCCTTTGTAGTGCTTACAGGTTTGATTGCAGAGATTCACCCTGTTCAGGCCCCACTGTAGCTCAGCTTGTGGTTTATAAAAGTGCAGATTTACAGCCTTTTAAGAGTTATAATTCCACATATCCTTGCGTGTTATTGAAACTACCCCAAACAATCCTTCTGGTCCTTTGACATTTACCTCTTATTTTCACAGGTCTTAAATATAATTTTCCCAGTTCTTGACTTAATACCCAGTGTTGCATCAAATATCTGTTCAACTTTTCCCTCCATCTTTTTTTGTTCTACTTCCCACTCTTACCATTGTATTGTTCGACCTTGAGTGAGATGCTGTCAGGCGCTTTTTAGAACATAAGCGTTGCAGTTTCTCATAATCCACTGGGAGTGTTGAGGTGAGAGCTGTGGCCCAGTAGCACTCCGAGTGGCTGGCAGCGGATCAAAAGCAAACGAGGTTCCTGAGCTCATTCCAATTATAACAGCACACACTATCAACTACAAATACAAACAGCACGTAAGTGATAGCGCTGGTGGCCTGGAGGACTGCTGCCAGAGAGCAGGCAGCATGCTAATCAGGATAACTCTTGCCATGGGCTATTTAGGGAATAGCCTCTTATCCCACCAATTCCCCACGCCTTAGCCAGGGAGACGAAAGAGAAAAAGGGGAGTGAATTCCCTGAGTGCACAATCCAAGGACAAAATATTAGAAAATGGATCTTTATCTTTGCTCTCGGCCAATATCCATATTAATTACAAAAAAACATTGGATATGTACTGAATAAAATATAAAGAGATTTGTCAAACACACACAGCTACAAATTATGACCACCCTCTATAATTGCCTTTTCTTAGGATGCTAATTTAATCATCAAACAAAAGTAAAATAATGTTGGAAAAAAAATATTACCATGATTTTCTCTCTCTTTTCTTTCACAAGGAATTAAATTTTCTCCATATTTCAAACAAATCTTACATAGACTTTTGTTGGCCTAACTAAGCTGGCGTCACACACTTTAACCTATGTTTTAACCTTTGCAAGAGCAGGGTGTGGAAAAAACAAGATCCTCAGTCATTTGCACATCACCTCACACTGCTTATTGCAATTAGTCTGATTATTCATAACAACATCTTCCCAAGCATCCCATTCTAGTCAGCCAATCTAGGAAAGTGATTTATATCCGGTCGACTGCCATGGGGGAAGGAAGTGAGATGTTTGAAGCAGTCCTGTGGTAACATGCACGCTCCCCCACTCGCACGGACAACCCCTCCGAGTTTGGCAACTCTCCAGAGCCATGCAGGGGCGGCGGAGTACAGCGGGAGCCTGAGTGAGAAGCACACATTGTGCACCACGGGACCCCACCAGCCCCGGCCCGAAGGCACAACTCTCAAGGACATGGAGAACTGGGGCAGAGAACTTCCAGGCTTCCCACTGGTAGGGCAGGCTGAGAAAAAGGAGGCAAAGTTTCCAAAGTGTCTCTATCTGTGTGAGCGTAGCTGGCGAAATGCGTTGTTAGGAGAGATGCATGAATCCTGTAATTGGTAGGACTCTGGTATACGGTAAGTGTGTCACATTTAAACGTGAATAGAGGCGCAATGAAAGTGGAAGATTAATACTTGAATCACATTTTGTGTCAAAAGAAAAGGTGAAGGGAGTCAAGCTGGTGTCACAAGTCATACAGGTGTGTTGTAGTCAGGGAGATAGGGTTAAAAAGGGAATACCAACCAAAAAGGTCTTCACTAAAACTATGTATGTGCACGTAATTATGTTTGTGTTTCTATCTCAGTGTATCCACACTCTGATCTCCTAGTCAAATATAATTACTGACTTGTATGACACCCCAGCAAGTGATACATTTGAATCAATGGCTCAAATAGCCACATGGTGCCATGGAGGGAAGTGTAATTCTAGGTTTTGCAGACAAATAAAAATGTAATCTGAAAATGCAAATTACAGTTTACTGTTGTACTAAATCCAAGAGTTGTGTTATGCAAACTTTCAAGTGAGGTGATTGCAGCTTGCATTCAAGTGAGTCTGCATGAAAATCTACAATTTGAATAGTTCTCCTGATATATTACTCTGAAATATGACAAAAATGTTGTATATTCTGCTTTTTGATATAAAATTGTTCAAAAGGGACAAAGTCTTTATCACCACTGGAACAAGCATTGGAAGCTGCAGCCCTTTCCCTCATTGTCCTTCCAGTCAGGAGCTCAGGTTTACTGTGGGTCAGCCCCCCTATCTCTCTACATCAGGGGGAAGGAGCCACACTGATCTGAGATGGAGTACCCCCAACCAAACCTTACCACATCGACCCATGCCACCATCCTGGGCCTCTAATGGAAGTCCTGGGCATCCAGACGCCTTCCCCGCTCCGACATGGACGTCAAGTAGCGCTCTACTCATCATTGGAAGCAGCAGGCCTCACAGCCCTCCTTTTCTCTCCCTGGGACTGGCTTTTTTGGAACATTGCAGGCAGATGTCTCCAGATGAGCACGTTCTAATTTGTGGGCCCAGGTTAATGCTCCGCCAGAGTCCCTGGCGGATCAATAGCTTTATTTCCCTAAAACGCCGGCGTGGTGAGAACCAGCTCACAGGGTGCTTTTAATACCACCACAGTTCCAGTGATGACTGGGCTGTATTGATTGTGCCCATGTGGAACTACGTGCGCCTTCTGGGGAAGGATCTATTTGTGTCACCCTGGGCTGGGATGGGGGCTCCACTGGAAGAGTAGAGAGCTCAGCCAATGGAGGATGCCAAAAACATCAAAACAGCCATGTTTACAGATTACCCAAAGGGAAAGCAAATTACAGCAATTATGCAGGCTGTGGGAATACTGATATCAGCATACCTGCTATTTCACCCAGAGACTACTTTTATGAGGCTAGAACACATACAAAACAGCACACTCAATTTGATTTGATGGCTAAACCCTCAACAAACGATGGGATTTAAACAAAGCACTGCACATCACACGCATGCAAAACAATGTCTTTCTAAGGGATCGCCGTGTTTGTGTATGTGAGGTCCAAAATCTTTTCAGTTGCTTTGAAACAAGATATAATAGCTTACACAAATATCTGTGTGGCAAGTATGTATCTGGCAGGCATAGTGATGAACATGTAATTTCGAAACATCATCTATAGCATTTTCCCCCCCCCAAACAATGGCAATTAATCAATCTTTGTAAACACAGCAAATTGCTTTACAGAAAACTAATTTACCCTTGTCGCATTTATCTCATATATCAGCGCAGAGACAACATACAGAGGAGCCTTATCCAAATCGCAGGCCTTTGTTTGCAGCTGTCCTGACATATTCATGACTGGGGCCATAATAGTCGGATTCCTGTTATATCCCCCAGGGAGAGCGGAGAGAATGGTGTCACATCCAATTACTGCGGCACAATGTAGAGGTAAATCAAAACTCGTGCCATGAACTCTGAAATCTAAGGTGCACCCACACACACACACACACACACACGCACACACACACACACACAGAGCAAAGAGCAAAGCAAACAGTTACATCAACACTGATAGAATATTGGAAAACACATTCTCGTGGTAACTTGGAGGTCATGTATGGATTACACAGGGAAATGGGATTGGCTGGAGGCTGTTGGCTGCCGTCTTCTCAAAACATAAATTGACATACATACCGTCCTGAAGTAAGTGAGGCAGGCTCAAGATTTTACAATTATGGATTTGCTTGCCAGTGTGCATACATTGAAATTGCAGATGAGGACAATGATGCGCTCCTTATTGGAGGTGAAACAGTCAGGTCCCCGAGTTCACCCACACCTTCTCCTCAGCACCACCAAGATGAAATTCATGCCTTTGTCTTTTCCTCCACACACAGTAATCTTTGGGAGGCCTGGTGGTTTGAGTGTATCTCAGCAGTGCACAGCCCAGTTTCACCCTGGAGCGGTGCAAAGCTCCTGCCCAATAAAACAGGCTGCATCCCCAGGGCCCCTCCCTCAAGCCTCCAGTCAGCGCTTGTTTTTGCACCATTTATTTAGTGTGACACATCTCCAATTAAACTGTGGTGGCTGCTGCATTCCCCCCATAACTACCTCTTATACCTCCCCATAGACTTTCTGTCACACTGAGAGTATGGGTATGAGAGTGAAAGGAAGAGTTAGTGAGTGAGAGAGAGATCACATCTTGCCTGCCAGCTATGATCACAATGTCATTTTCCCCTCAGTGCTAAGGCGCCTCCTTTGAAAGGTGCCCTGAATTATAATTCTCAAAATATTGAACAAGATAATCATCCTCTTAAATGATGCTGCCACTTCACTATTCGCCTTACCATCATAGGACCTGCATGTAGTAATGCACTCCTGCAAACTTTCTGGATAACTCATTTAGAACTACACAGTGAAAGACATCATTTGTCTCAAGATTGCATTTTGTAATACTGAGTTACACAAGTTAGTCATTAACAACCTACCATAGAAAATCATACTCGTATAGTATGTGCCCATCGATTTAAATTCATGAGCATTTAAAGATCTCCTTGCCACCTCTTCATCCTCCCCCAACGGCCCCAAACACAGTCACAGGAGGAGTGACTTTGTCCGACCCCAATACCGTCTGCGAGAGCGCAGCTGAGGGCAGCAGCTGCCAGGGAGGACTGGTGGGGGAGCGCCCAAAACGCCAGCTCTGCCAAGCTGAGGGGCCAGGGGGAGCCCCAGTGGCAGCTGGGAAGGGTGGGGCGGCCAGCTGTGGAGCAGCAGGATGGTGGGGTGACTAGGAGATGCCACTAAACCTGAGCAGGGATACAGGAGTGCACACACGAATTTTATACATAGGCACACTAAAAAAAGTTCACACTTCCCTCGCTTCTTAAAGCAGTTCGGCTGCAGGGATACACACACACACACACACACACTCATCATTAGCACCAAGGCAACGCAGGCAGTCTGCAGCCCTCTTCACACCAACACCACCTTCTCATCACGTGCTCCGGCCACACATCTGGTGTACCATCTGTGTCACTCCCCCCAATGTGACAGGTAGTCCCTCTCCTTCTCTGGAGGGAGCAGAAGGGGAGAGAGGGACACGGAAGGTAATTTTGGGTGTAAATGTGCTCTGGACCTCTCTAGATGCATCTGGACAAAGCAGACATGCTGCTGAGCAGTGCAGGGTCTTTATCAGTTGGAAACTGATAACCAGATAGCAGATGAAGACAAAACAATATCATACTGTCACATTATGACAGCACCAATAGTGGACATCTTGTTTATGTCACCGTCAGGATAAATGAGTGAACAGCACATCAAAAAGGTCAAATACTATAAATAACACAAGTCAATATATATTAAAGATTCTTCCAATTTATTGTAATGTACAGTTATACATTGCAATGACACAAATGAGACCACTTGGTTGGGGTGCAGAATGCAAAATATTAAAACAGCCATATAAACAATATCTGAGGACAATGAGTTCCTCTTCTTTATGCTGCTGTACATATGGGATCAATAAAGTATGCACCATAAAACAGATATTAAGCCAGTGATAGAAAACTGCACAACCAGTTTTTACCGTGAAATGAAGGAATCCATTTCAGAACATTATTTTCACATCTTATGGTACATATTTGACAGTAACTTTAATATTCACAAACAACACTATTTGAAAGACATCAGCTCAGACATTTATTCAAAGGAAAAGGGGATTCCAGCATTGTCAAGACTAACAAAACAAAGTACTTGTCAGGAATATGTATAATACCCAGTTTGATCTTTGCAATTCACCAATTGACAAGAATGAGGTGCTTTTAAAAAATGTAACAAAAAAAAAAGGCTCCAGAGAGCATTAACTTACAATTTGCAGTGGAATCTGCTACCTTTCACCTCTTTCAGCACATGTCAAATCAAGGCTATTATTCCGTCAAGTAATGTGATTTAAAAAATTATTCATGGTCCAAATTTAAATACACAGCTTATTACAGAATACAGTAATAGTTTCATGTCTTTTCAGACATTAATCATTTTCTAATTCCAGGTACGCTGTTCCTATTTGTCTTTTGAAGAATTTCTGTGCATGTCAATTAATTTCCCATTTTTACACAAAGAATTCATATGGTGTCTATGTCACTAAAATAGTAGAACCTATTGAATAGTTATACAAGTCAACACAACAAAGAAATAAAAAAAACAAACAAAATGTGCTGGATGGGATCATCATTAAAGACCATTAAAAAAAAAACTTGACATACACTTCATGAAATAAACAACACAGCTTTAGTACTAGTTTTCAATGTCTTATACAAAGTTAGCTTGATCTAAAAAGCATAAAATATATTTTTACATCATCACATACATCAAGACATGTACCATGGCCTAGCAGGAAGTTTGTCTGGTGCATTATTTCAAGCTCCCACACATTTCGCTACTGCTGGCATTATTGCTTCTGATGAACAAGGAGCTGGAGGATAGAGAAAAAATGCACCAGAGTAGACTGAAAGTGTACATTTAAATCATCTCTGGTATCCAAAATTTTGTTAGCATGTTTCACAATCTGCAATGCTAAAGGATAAGGCAGTTCCATTTTTAAGGCATTGCTGCTTTGAGACATACTGGACCAGAGGGGAGACATTACCAAGTCAATGTACATGATGAACAGAATACATTTTATAGGCAAATAAGAGCCACGTAAGAGCCCAAAGAGAGGGGAAAACGTATTTTGTATTTTTGAGTGTTGTATTTTTCTTTCTGAGAGAATCTCAGTAAGCTACAACCATCATTTAAGTCTGCTTAGCAGTTGACCAGAGGTCAAAGCTCAGACAGAGATCAGAGCGGAGCTGTGTGGGTTGCTGTGACCATCTCTCATTGCTGGTAATTTCCATACTGGCCCTATAGAGAGAAATGTGACAGACTCATGTTACTGACCTTCTCAAAAACATGTAGTAAAAGCTTAAATTCACAAATCTCAATAGGGTGCAAACAAACAACTGTGGTTTCAACCATATCCTACTGCAAACCATGATTTATGGCTGCATTTGCCAGTATTGACCAGCAGGTGGCAGCATGGCCTCACAACTTGTATGCTCTAAATACTAACTTGATACCTCAGGTTTCAGCAGCAGCAGCAGCATGCCTGAGGGCGATATTCCTTATTTAAAAGTGGACACTAGTTTTACAAATGCAGTGCAAGAACAGTAGTAGTTGATGCAATTCTAAACAGGGGTCGAAGTATGTATGTGTTTGGCATTAATGGAAATTACAATGAAAATAAATTTGGAAATAAACTATGATTTGACAGTCTGATATATATACTGTATGTATATAACATTTTAATGGAAGTACATGAGTGTTATCAAAGGCACAATAGTCATCCAAACCAGTGTTTTAAATTGCAGAGACTTAAAGTCTCAGCCAAAGCTATCTCACTGCAGACTAAGCATGCTGTGTTTCTGGACCTCATGACTTACAATTCGACCCCTGGTTAATAACAAAAGAAAAGAGTACAAGAAAAGAAAAGAAAAGAAAAAAAAAAAGAAAAAAGAGAAAGATGGGAGAAAGTTAAAGACAAAAGAGAGAGAAGAAACATAACAAATGCAAATTAAGGCTAGGTGGTCAAAAAGTCTAGATTGGACGTTGAGGTCTTCACAGCAACCATTACCTTTGCTTCTTACAGAGCTAGTCAGGGGTTCAAATCCCTGGGTCTTTATTTCCTCATGTGCCCCTGAATATTCAAAGATAAAGATATCAAAGTGTAGCTGTGGTCCCCACATAAGACCACAGGAAATACAGGGCAACAAAAAGATCTCCCTTTAAACACTAGAGCAGTCTGCATCACGTTTAAGGAAGAATCCTCTTTAAGTCCTCATATTTCATTGAATTGGCATTCCACATTAGCCAGGATATACTGTACAACTCAAATCAACAAGTGAAACACAATAGCAACACAAACACTTTTGTATTTGATATAACCCCCACTATGATGACAGCATGGATAACATACTACCTTTTGATATTTAAGCGTAACTTCACTCACACTGGTCTCTGGTTTTATACACAAAACATGCAACTAAGTCTGGCAACATAAGAATAATACATAATAAGGCACAAACTAAGACAAATGTATAAGCAAGTCTCTGTGACTGTCCAGTGTTGTGGGTATACTCACCTGGTCATAGCCGTAGGGACGCTGCTGTTGGCCCTGTGGGGGCCCAGGCTGAGGGGGGCGATAGGCCCCATACTGCTGTCCCTGCCCCTGAGGATAGTTTGGATACTGTCCTGGGGCACTTTGGGAGGGACCTACAAAAATTGAGAGCACAATTTAAAATGATGTATGCTTGACAAAGTAAACTTGAAACAATTGAATCAACTGATGTGTGAACAGTGAATAACCTTTATGACATGAATAAAGAGTAGTATTTCTGAATTTTTTTTCCTTTTAACGCAGTGCAATTTTCAGTCTCATCAATGGCTTAGAAAGAGATGCGACACTTGAACTCAAACAAAGAGATGAAGCGTGAAAACGGCCCAAAGTTTTGCTCATTAACAGATTCCATTTCCTACTTTTTACTGTGTAAACTCTAGGGATTCCCTGTTAAATTTTCTATCATTAATGGGCTGCAATAAAAAAATATAGCGGATGGATGAGAGAGGGAGGATGGTGGATATGTCAGACCCATTTGTTTAGGCTGCCTCCACAATGCCTGGTTCAGTAATGAATGACAATGAGTGAGTCAGGTTGGAGCTGGGCAGTGGTTCCCTAATACAAGAAGACATCAAGAATTCTGTTGGTCTTCATTAGAGGAACAAGCTTCATTAAAAAAAAAGGAGGAAAAAAAACTCACTTAATCAGCCCCCATACACTGCTGCTATCTACGCAGGTGCAGCGAAGAACCAAGCAAAGCTTGACTGGGTCTCAAGTCAAATGAGGCCCACGCAGCATCGTTAGGCGCTCATAATGCCTTATGCTGTTGAGCATAACCTTGCGGGGGCCTGTGAGAGAAAGCATGTGCGTGTGTGCCAGATGGATCTCACCTCACAGCCTCTGCCTCTCTGCTAGCTCATTACTAACATGAGCTCTAGTTCAGACAGAGGGTGAGTGAAGGAAAGTTCCTCTGAAAAAAATGGGATGAGGAAGAAAAAGAAAAAATCTGCCTGTGCTCAAATGCTGCCATTGCATATGGAACATTTTTAAACATCCTTTACTTTATTCGTTTTAGTTAAATCTCAAAGCCACACGCTCATTGCGAGTACCCTAAAAGTTCAGAATAGGTACAAGTCTCTCAAAATGTTTTAACAAAGTGAAACGTGTGAAGTGTTCCATCACATAACTTATGCTTACTCTTTAATATGCATGTTTTCTAATTCCAGGACATATACAATTAACACTTGGCTTAACTATTTATCCACAATGTTAAAATGCAAGGAGTTCAAAAATGTTTGGCTGGCAATCTACACACAATTTGCCCACTGTTTGTACCCATGAGCCATAGCACCTCTCCCACTACCTCAGAGGAGTGTGTCATATTAAACTGAAGCACCAGGAGAAATGCTAATGTGGTGCCAGTCACCACTACTGCTTAAATTTCTCTTCCACCAAGCTCCAATCCCCCATCCATTCATTAAGGTGGTCCTTTAATTCCTTGCTCTTGATGATGTCTTGACATGCATCTGGCACAGTTACATTTCCAAGGGGCAGTAACCACCAAGTCACTGAGGAAGAGTTATTCTTCAGCAGTTAAAAAAGGTAGCCAAAGAGAGCTGACAGTGCCTCCTACAGGAGAAACATGTGCCCCTATTCGAGAGAAGATAACTCACCGTAACCCTGCTGCTGCGGTGGGTAGCCCTGTTGACCTGGGTACTGCTGTTGAGGCGGGTAGCCCTGCTGCTGGGGAGGGCCTTGCTGGTACGCTTCCTGCTGTTGGCCGTACTGGGCATTACCTTAATAGGGGGCAACCGCAGGCAATGTGAGGAATGTGTGGACAACTACGGCGTAAGAGCAAAGCAGGCAGGCAGACATTTAATGAAGTTTTTTTCTGCTATTATTTAAGAAATCAAATTTTCATTGGGAATTGGTGCTTTTAAGATGCACCTATAATTGCAACACATTGGCTGTCATATACAGTCTTTAAAATACAATACAACAGCATTGTGTAATTAGCAAAAGTAAGAGAAAAGTTTAGTATTAGATAAATACTATCTAATACTAAATGATGCATGCTGTAGCAGTGAAGACATTTAAGTAAGAGTAAAGAAAAGATAAAGTATGGAGTAATGTATAAAATCTAGACTGGATAAGATACCGAGTGTTAATATGTTACATTTTTGGGTACTACTCTATACTTTTTGAACACACGTGGTCTTTTAGAAGGCATCCATATAAAAAAAGGAAGAAAAAAAGAAAAATCTAAACAAACCCATGTCAACATTTTCATGACCACACATATTAAAGGAAGGTATAAAGATCTCTACCATGACAGCAGTATTGTGAAGAATTCTCATAAGGCCAATACATTGATTAGGATATGGTGAAAGAAAACTGTTCACTATGACCTACAACAAACTCAACATATAAATGAACATATAGGTTTAGTGTCTTAATTGCAGATGTTTTTTTAAGCCAGCCATGTTTTAACAACTCATGTTTTGCTTTTGGCAGGCTTTTACGTGAAAAAAGAAAAACATGATTGAGAGGTCAAAAAGAAAAAGTGTAGTCAGTAGAGAAAAAACAACAACAAAACAAACAAACAACAAAGTAAATGTTAATTGGACAAAGAAAGAAAAGAGTTGTTTATTATGAATCTGCAATCTTTCAGTGTGGCTGCTAATGTTGGAAAGCAAAAAGTGAAATAGTGATTTGGCATTCTGGCACAAACTCTGTATGTCACGCATGTTCTACAGCCTTTGCCACCTTTGTCTCAAAACAAAAAAAAGAAAATAAAAAAAACAGGGAAAACTCTGGCAGTACATCAACTTTTATATTTAGAGGATAAACAGTTGGTGATTTATAAGTTTAGTGCTGCTCTTCTCCAAACCACAAGGACTGTCCATTACAGTCTGTGCACAAAATCTGTATATTAACAAAGAAAGGCAGTCCGCTTCACGCCAGCAGAAACTGGCCCATTGAAAAGCACTAATAGAATGTAAATACTTGGGTTACAACACACACACACAAACTAGTAGCATGCCATTTAGTTATGAAAGAATCTGATGTGACATTTATTCATGAGCATCTAAAGTATTATCATTTTTACTTTACTTCAACTTTGGCACAGTTTTGGCCATGAAAGTCGAGCTGAAATTTAAAAAAAAAGTATTTTTTAAAACACCTTTAGATCACATCCACGGTCACATAATGCCCCTATTTAACAATATAATACAAGAAAATTAAGAAAAAAGAATTTTTGTATTTTTGGATCAAAATCTGATCATTTTTTTCTTATAGGAAAACAAAATCTGAAGTTTTCTTACATCAGCTAGTACCAACCATTTTCAACCAATAATATCACGACATCCACCCATCAATCAATCTTCAATGGCACTAGAGATTAAGAGCTAGATTAATATTTTCATGTCAAAATGGCGCAGCCTAAGCGGAGTGTGTGTGGGGCAGGCTTCACTGATCACCGTACCAAAACACAACTTTATTAACTGATTTGGGTGAAACTGATTAACATAATGTCCTCCTGCTGCTCTGCCTGAATCTGTGATTTATGGAGTTTCCTGATGAAAAGAGGGCTTGATTGTTGAAGTAACCGTTAGCTGAAGCTTACTGTACCGCCCTCAGGAGCTGGTGAACTCGACAGAATGGAGACCGGACACAGCCTCTGAGACGAACTGAGACCAGTTTGAAGACAGGGAATCCAGTAACGAGATGGTTTACGAAGTTTCCTGATGGGTAGATAACATGACTTGTTGTAGCTGCTGTTCGACAGTTACTGCTAGCTCAGTTAGCCATGCAGAGGTGCCATGAGTTGACTCAGCCCCGGGTTGCCAGGAGCCAAAACCGGCAAGAAAAGCACCTTGGTACTATATTCCCTGTCGTTAAACTGGCCTCTGTCTGGCGTCTATCTGTTGTCAAGTGCTGTTCGGTCCCACTCTGGCCATGTTTGGAAAGTCCTTTTAACATGTAATTGGCTGTATTCACTAGGAGCTCCCGGTCTGGCAGTCAGCTAGTTGAACATCTAGCTGCATGACGGGAGGACTTTAAGACTCTGTCCCTGACTTTTTTTTGATTTTTCTTGAAAATTAGATGCCATATTTTTTCTTTGTCTGAGCCCAAAGTCACTTTGATTTCCCAGAAAATAATGAAGAAACTGAAATACTGATTTTGTCACAGTCTCTTTGCATCATTTGTGTTTTAACACAACTCCTGGGTTCATTTTTTTCTCCAAGTGACTGGAGGGTTCTCCTACCTTCTGAGGCTCCCTGTCCTGCGTGACTGTACTGGTCCCCATAGTAGTCTTCCTGCCCTGGGTACTGCTGAGGGGGTCCTACATACACATACACACAACATACACACAAGTAGATTCAAGGTGTTGTTGGATCGGTTGTGTGAGGGGAAGAGTAGAGAGGATGGATTCCTTGTCACTAGTTCTTGTTAGAAAGCTTTCTTTTGGTCACTTGAAGAATTTTATGATTGGAGGCTTTATGTTACATGTTTAGTCATCAAGATATCTGTGGTCTAGAGCAGTGGGAATTGAGGAAATTGAGAGAAAGAAGAGTAAGAAATGTAAGGGAGTTGGTTAGAGAGAAGAAAGACCAACACTCACAACTTGCACACTTAACAGACACACTCTGACGGGTATACCTTGCTGTGGGGGTCTGTAAGGCGGCATTGGCCTCTGTCCCATGACATGGTTCCCTTGGTTGACCTGACCCATCATGCCCATTGGGTTCTGCTGTCCTTGGTAGTGTTGTCCAGCACCACCAGGAGGCATGGTATACTGCTGGGAGGGAGGCTGCTGGTGCATCATGGGGCCTGTGGTACACCGACAAAGAGTAATCTCTCAAAGTGTACTAGGCAGAAAACCCGAACATACAGTATATGGCTTATTAAATGCAAGTGAACAATGTGCAGCAAGCCACTGTGACACTGTGTAATAAGGCACTGGAAATCAACATGACCAAGAGAAAAACCACCAAATGAGTCGTTTTACCTGGAGTTGGCTGCATGTTCATGTTTGGCCGAGGCCCATAGTTTCCCATGGGCTGCCCCTGGGTCATGTTCATTTGGCTCTGAGCTGGCATGCCCTGTGAAGAAGGGACGGTGTGATTGTAACCACCCATTGAGCCATGGCTGCTGGGGGGTATATTCATAGAGCCACTGGGCATGTTTGGGGGCTGGCTGGGGCCTGGACCGGGACCTTGCATGGGCATGTGATTAGGCCCTGAAAAACAGCAGCAGAGGTGACTCATGACACTCTTTGAAAAACCACATAAATATTAAGCACACATACTTACGTGTCATTTTCATCAAGTCGTGATAGGTGCATTAGGTTGCTTTGTGAACGACTGTGAACTGAGGCTGGGCTGCCATACAACAGTAACAGTAACATACAACTGGGGGGGGGGGGGGGGTACTTTGT
>JBBPCS010000065.1:264584-282485 GCA_037974645.1 Hollardia meadi | reverse complement strand
GAATACCAGGACCCAGGGTTTTCCACTAGAACACTGTACTGTAGCCATGATCAATGTCATTCACTTCATCTGTCAGTAGTTTTAATGTTGTGGCTGATCAATGTATATTTACAACTGACTTCATTACAATTCCAAAAGCATGGTAAATGGTATTTAACACCGAGGTTTGCATCTGTTCAATGAAGGATGGGAAGTTACAATAGAAAATAAACTCCATTGGACAGCACCTCTTCTGTTGTGCTGGAGATGCAAAAGTACTCTAAAGTGACCACAATATTGGAGATGGTGCAGACTCTCTAGTTACCTAAATGACTAAACATGTTCAGTCTTTCAGATCTGAGCAAGGATCATCATAGTGAGGCCCAGCATACAAGGCCCAATACCTAGGGCTATGATGATTACCGTGTGACCGCAATACTGCGGTCATGTGATGCTACCGCGAGGTTATGCTCATTAATGCCATCACCTGTTTTTTTTCCTTTCTTTGTGTGTGCAATTTACAGGAGTGCATATGGTGTTGATGAAATAAAATAAACAGAATTATTATTGTTTAATTATCATTGTTGACTGTCTTCCATCCTTTGTGTTTCTTTGGGCTTCTGGGTAAAAAAAAGCTCTTCACTCCAGCTTTGTACCAGGGGAAGGAACAATGCTTTAAAATGAAGGGAGACTTCTTTCATTTTGCTAGGCTTGAGTACTTGTGATATTTATCGACAGATGGCATCAAATTCAATGCTACATCGCCAATTTGCGCACATCTTGGCTTTGAACAGATGGGGCAGCAGGTGAATTTGGATGATGCAATATGCCGCATTTGTTGAAAGAAAATATCCATTTCGCAGGGAAATACTTCAAATCTAAGATCCCATCTTAGAATTACCCACCCTGCCGAGTTTGCGGGACTCGGCACGGATGAAGCACACAGAGAAAACAGCAGCGACAGATACCGGTAACAGGTAAACTCTCATCACTTCATTTGCATGTCTATTCATTCTGTTTAAACATGGTATATATGCACAGTTGCAGATAAAGATCAGGGTACACTAATATTATTAATATTATACTATTTGTAGAATTTGATTCCAGTGCTGGCTGCATAGGATTTTTTTTCAACTCGCATGATCCAAACACTCCCAATAACTTCAGAGTGTTTTAAAGTCCAAAAGTCAAAATTTATTGAAACAAGATAGATGTAATCATTTCCAAAATTCACGTTTTTATCTAATGAAATAATCTGCTTCAATCATATGTGTGCCGTTTAGCCTTTCAAAAAAACATTTTCACCGCCGGTCAAAATTATTTGCTGTCCTGCTTGTTGCACACAATCGGAGGTGCGCACCTGTGATATTAATGGGGCGGTCCAGAAGCAATGTAACAGCACCATAAATTACACTTCTATAACCACAATAATTAAGACATCTATTTGGGCGGTTAGCCTTTCCAGCTCAGTTTCCAGTCCGTAGTTGGGGAGCATTGAAGACACTTATTTTCCTCCCGGGTGAAGCCGTGCGTATCAAAAACAAAGCTGCAGCAGGCTTGACCACGGTTTATCATTCGGCGGCTCACGTTAGTGATTCTTGCTTCTGGACTAACCTGCTTCACCTTTCCAGCAGTTAGGAAACAACACACGGGAACTTCAATTTATTCTTGAGAAGCAGCTGCGACAACCTCCACTGTACATTTCATGTTACTGACCACTTGCTGCTTCTCTTTTCCTCTTGCTCCGCTCCATTCAGCGTCATTCTCCTTACTGCAATTTTTAGGATGACCTGGGCGATCAGATATCAATTATGGGATTAACCACCATACTGTGGGAATAAGTAGCTTTTTCACACCAGTAAGAAAAAAATCCTAACCGCCCCAATATTAGTAATACCATAATACTTTTTGTCACAACGTATATTATTCCCTGTTGTTACTTCTAATATGGTGCCCTCAACATTTACCATTACAAATTTACAATTATTGTGTGGTAGAGCAATCAGTGCTCAATTAAACAAACCACGATGAGAGAAGAAAACCATTATCAAACAGAGTATAAGTCCAGGACCACCAGAGCCGGCAGATGGGTGACATCATCCTTCAGCAGACCGACCTCCCTCACAGTTCTGTGGTGTTGCTAGGCAACCCAAGTGAGGCAAGGACTGAGGGAAAAGGAGAAAGACAAGAGAGAGGAAGACGAGGAAGAGACATTTTGGGGGGAGGGTCCACTTACCAGGCATCTGTCCATTCATCTGGTTCGGCATGTGTGGGGCTGGAGGGCCACCACTGACCATGCCCTCAGAGGGCATGTTGTGACCGTGAGGAGGCTGAGGGGGGGGTCCACTTTGGTTCATCCCTCCAGGGCCCATGGGTATGTTTTGAGTGGGCGGCTGCAGGCGCACAACATAGATACAAAAACACACATCAGCTGGATAGAAACACATCTGATCCTGAGCCATTCAAAAGGAAGAAAAAAAAAAAAGCAGATAAAAACTCACTGTTGATTGTAGTATTTTGTACAGAGATCAAAGTATAATTTTAAGTTTTTTTAATTTTCATAAATCAAGGAAGAGAGAATTTCTAAGACATTTTATATATAAAAATGGAAAATAGTCACACATAATTGATTAAACTGTCCTCAATTAAGTCATAGCCAGGGACCATCAATGACTAAAAAAAGGTGTTAATGAGAATGCACCGAGCCCATGAGCAGAAAGATTTAACAAAATATAGACACATCGCATATTTAATTCACACATATTTAAATAAAATTATTAATTAACTTATTAATTAACAGTTTACATACATGATATGATAAGGCTCTTAAGCAAACCCAAGTAAGAACTTATTACAAACTAAAATGCACAGA
The DNA here is from genome assembly GCA_037974645.1 of Hollardia meadi. Lineage (NCBI taxonomy): Eukaryota > Metazoa > Chordata > Actinopteri > Tetraodontiformes > Triacanthodidae > Hollardia > Hollardia meadi. The sequence goes on along the minus strand of JBBPCS010000065.1, from coordinate 279,634 downwards.
ACAAATACTGGTGCTACATCAAAAAAAACAAAAAAACATTTACAACTGGTTAACAAAAAATTATACTTTAAGGAGTACTCAAGTGGATTTGCAATCCATAAATTAGTGGACTTGCAAGAGGCAGATTAAAAAACAAGGGTCACATTGGTGCAACAGAAGCCAAGATAACCCCTTGTATGGGACACATAGGATTACACAGGGTGACTATGTGATTGATAGTCACAATGATGTTGTGTTTAAAATGTTGGAGTATCCCTTTAATATAGGAATTAAATTAGACTGTAATTTACATAAATAAATAATCTGAACATTATACATCTGCAATTAACCATTTATTTGTTAATGTTATACTGCACTGATATCTTTGTCCAGAATTGTTTTAAATGATTTACCTAAACCAGTGCCCATCTGACATGTATTGAACATGGGCTAATAATACAAAAGCACAACACTACGTTATGAGGCAGAGAGGTCACACAATTCACTCAATACAACCAGCAATGACCAATACTCACAGCAGGGAGGAGGGACTGCATGTTCTGATTTGAGTCTGCTATCGTCGCCAGGTACACCAAATTTCTGTGCAGCATTTGTTGATACCTGGGAAGATATATAGTCATCAATACAGGTTTTGAGTAAACGTGAACTTAAAAATATCGTAACCGACAGGCAAGAGTAGATTTCCCATACTTACTGTGAACATTCTGCCGTTTTTCCTTTATTCTGGAAGTCCATTATACACTGGATCAGCTGGTTGTTTTCGTCTAGTAACTGCAGAGATGTATATCACGTGTTTATGTGTGGTAACACATTTTTTAAAATAGTCCTGTGCTTGCTGATGTGGGGCGTTTTTGTTACATGTGAGTGCGGGTTTCTAGCTAACAAAAGACGCGTCTCGCTAGCTGTCCTTAGCAATTGACACGATAGGCCTTCATTCATATGAAATACAATTATACGTTAGTTCGGTAAATCTACCTAAGGCCCATCGTCCACACATGGCGTCCTGACTCCAGAGATTTTCATATTCACCGCGCTTTGACCCTGTAAAATCGTTCCCGATCTATTCACAGTCAGACTTGTTCGGACACTGCTACAATGATTAGCTCAACGGCTAGCACAGCCTGACGCTATAGCCTCCATTCTGAGACGCGCTAAAAAGATGAATTACCTTTTGTATTCCAGCGGGTGTTATATCACCCTTCCCACGCTGCCTGTGAGGTGCAAACGCCACCGACATGGTGATACTCTATAAAATTAAAGTGAACTAGAGCATAAAAGTCAAAAGTAGCCAACACACTTTACAAATCGGTAGAACTCAGACCAAACAGTTCAGAATAGGATGCAATTTCGAAATGCAGTGGTCCGTTTTGGGGGTGACACAGCATACTTGAAAACATAGTTGATGATCATTGTTTATTTCAATTATATGGGGATATGTAATGTTGAAATTAATTTAAAATAAAGAATTATATTTTAACACATTTAATTGTATAGTTAAAGGCACCCACATTTTGGCTTGAATTAATTAGATTTTTTACCTATTTTTCATACAGTGGAACAGTCTAGTCTAGTCCAAAAGGCGACAGGAAATGGACCGGTCAACAACAGGGGGAACAGTTATAGCTTTCTATATCTCATCTTTATATAAAATATAAATAATAATAATGCAGGCAGTTTTAGTCAATAACAGCTAATAACAATGTTTATTAGTCCTATTTTTATGTGTTTAACTTCATCCACATTGCACCCCCATTGACCAATGAGCATGAAATCATGAAATTAATATTTCAAATTCAAAATATTTGTTTCACAGAGCACTTAAACAAATCAAATAGTAAGTATTCTACTAAATTGCTAATAACAACTTTCCTCTGACGAACCCTAGTTTTGGTATCGCCCCAGTTCACAGGTCATGCGCAGGCGCTGTTTCCAGCACACGGCAGCTCCACATATTTAGCTGATACTAACTAGCTGAATCATTTGGTTGAAGTCTCCCCTTTTTCTTCTGATTGTACTCGTATCGCAGTACAATGGCGGCAAGATATGACAGAGCTATTACTGTATTTTCTCCCGATGGTCATCTCTTTCAAGTAGAGTATGCACAAGAAGCTGTAAAGAAAGGTTCCACAGCGGTAAGTCCTAAAATGAAACTAATGTTTAAGCTAACAATAGCAAACGTCAGTTAGCCAACCAGCTAAGCTAGCGACTAGCAGGCACTCTTTTTACTCATGTATTTTGTAAATTTTGTTTTGAACACAAGTGTGTTACCACTTTGTTGGAATTATATTCTGTGATTTCCACATGTAATGCAATAAATATTAACGGATATTAAACATGTAAAGAGAGTATAACGAGAAAGCATTTTGTCGCTGTGTCACTCTCACAAGAGTTTCGATTTCAATGTGATAATGCCAACTGACGCTAACGTTAGTTCTCAGAAACAATATTTAATTTTTACATGGTCAGCAGAGTTGAATTTTGCTCTGCCAATCGCTCAAACTGTAAAATGGTAGCAATGACATAGAATTTTGTCTGCGTGATAATTCACATGATTTTACTTGGTGGCACCACAGATGCACTAAATTCGACGGCCGTTTTGTTAATTAACTTTTAAATTAACGCATACTCATTAAGCCACTGTGATTGCAGTGCTCTCTCAGTTGCAGATAATTTCTGTAGTAATATAGAATCAGACAACTAACTACATCTAACTTTCGGATTGCATCCAAGTCCCTCGAATCCTGCGTTAAAAGTACTTTAGCATTGTTGCTTAATTGCACGTTTTAGATTGAATCACACACTTCTTTTAAGAGAGCGAGTGAATACTCTTTACTGCTCAACTGATCAATAATGTAGATTTTTTTTTTCTGCACAGGTGGGAATTAGAGGTAAAGACATCGTTGTCCTTGGTGTGGAGAAGAAATCTGTTGCAAAGTTGCAGGAAGAAAGGACTGTCCGTAAGATATGTGCCCTGGACGAGCATGTCTGCATGGCATTTGCAGGTACCTCAAAAAACCAAACATTTTCAATAACTAAGTAATACATTTATTACATAACACAGCATAGTGGGCTAAGATCAATTTTCTTAAACGCTACATCATTACAGCTATCTATACCATATATAAGGCTTTTTTCATTGAAATTTTATATTGTATTTTACTTGTATGTTGCAAAGCCACTTAACCTCTTTCAATGTTTTTAAGGTCTGACGGCAGATGCCCGCATCGTGATAAATAGAGCTCGTGTTGAGTGCCAGAGCCACAGGCTAACTGTTGAGGACCCAGTCACAGTGGAATACATCACACGCTACATAGCTACCCTGAAACAGGTATTTAACTTTCTTACCATTAATTTACTGTTTATGATCAATATTACTGAAGGGCATCTAAAATAGGCTAGTATTATAGTTTCAGTTTTTGTAATATTTCTATGCTATTTTATTTCTCATAAAGGTTTGTAAGAATGATCAGTCACATAAGTCTCTATATGTGTCATATTTGTAGCGCTACACTCAAAGCAACGGACGCCGGCCATTTGGAATCTCTGCGTTAATTGTTGGCTTTGACTACGATGGGACTCCCAGGCTGTATCAGACAGACCCGTCAGGAACCTACCATGCCTGGAAGGTCAGTGAGTTTGCTCTTTATATATTACTTTGTTTTCTTATTACACTTGTATGCTCTGAGTGTGAAATTAATCAATGAATTGATTTTGTGTTGCTCTTGGGGGGGAAAAAATCAGGCAAATGCAATTGGTCGTAGCGCAAAAACGGTAAGGGAGTTCCTGGAGAAGAATTACACAGATGAAGCCATTGCTGGGGACAATGAGGCAATCAAGTTGGCTATCAAAGCCTTGCTTGAGGTAAGGTCATATTTAGTCTTTGCATTGACCCATTTGAATGTACATGCCTTGTCATTAGCTACATATATTGAAATTTAATAACTACTAAACTCCTTCACAATGGGGTTGTCCCACAGGCATACAAAAATGTATCTGAAAGGCCTGTTTAGGTGGAGCATGTTACAAATATTTAAAGTAAAAAATTTTTTGGAGAATTTGTCATTACATGACTGCATGAATTAATAGAGTCCTGAGACGATCTTGACTCTATCAAAGAGCAAAATGTTGCCTGCTGTAAACCATAAAATTATCTTTCAAAATTGGTAGGCTTTCATGCATCACATTGGTTGTTGTCTTCGGCTGAAGTGTATGCAAAAACAGGAGAAAACTGAGCAAATGAACAAAGTGCTGCATTTGAGCAGACCAGAATTTCACCTTTTATGTGTATTGTTACATTCAGTGATATTTTTTTGCTCCTAAAGGGGAACTCTGGTATTTATAAACCTGAGCCCTTCTCTTTCCCTGCGCCTCTCTTGACTTTCTTCATCAGCAGGATGTTTTATAAACTTTTATAAACAGTAGGTGCTAATGACATAGCCTATTGAAACAATCGAAAACAAACATGATACAGAATGACATCACACCAGCCAGGTGCACTTACAAGCTTAAAACAACTGCACAAGTAGGCAGAGGAGGAATGTAATACCAGAGTATGTGTGATTGTCAGATTGGGAAAGGCAGAGAGAGGGGAGACTTTCCATCGGCATGGGATTGAGTAAATGATGACAAAATTTTCAGTTTTGGGAGAACTGTTCCTTTAACATACAAAGTAAAGTCTATGTGTGGTGAAACACATGATGTTTGTGAAGGAGAGGGAGGTGGAGAGCAAGAGGGGGGCATACAGCTCCAAAAAATAGAAAATGTGGCAGGCAAGGTTAATATTTTGGTGGGCCCCCACAAATAAATCGGTACATGGCAAACCCTGAATTGATCCAGCAGATCGCCTCGCAACACGGGTACAACAGCTGCAACGTAAGAATTAAATCCTTTTTGTTTAACCAGAAACCCAAGTCTCGCTCAAGGAGAAGTCTCGCTCTGAAATCTTACAAGTACTGAGTTGTCATCTATATTGTCAGCTAAATATGACTTTGGAAATAAATAAATTCTTGCTGGCAGTTGCTCCAGGTAAACTCCAGACTCCTCTCCAATGTTTCCACGGTTGTCTTCTGCAACAACTCGCCTCTTGCGAGATTTCAGAGCAAGACTTCTCCAAGTCTTGTGTTTCTGGCTTTACAAAAAGGATTCCATTCTTTAACAAAGGCTATCTCTGTAGTGATCCTTTCCGTGATGTTGGCATGCTCTTAGTAACAACCCTGAACCTGTGAGTGGCAAAACAAGCACTTTTAGTTGATCTAACTTTGCCCAAAGGATTATGGGTTGATTATTATGTTGTGGCTGAGGCAATCTACTGGACCAATTCCAAAACTTTTGGTAAGTTCATTTACACACCAAAATATGTAAACATGGAACCAAAGTTTAAAAAAAAAAAAAATTCCCCTTTAAGCTGTTGAAGCAAATTATTGTTGAATTGGTCACAGTAGTTGAGGACTCTTTTGCTGTATTTAATGGTATTTTAAAACGCTATCGTGCAGCTTCGCTACACAAACCTGCATCAGAGGTCACAGTAGATAATATATTCTGATTTGCTGGTATTTGTCACTAACAGTATTTGTTTTGTTACAGGTTGTCCAGTCAGGAGGGAAAAATATTGAACTTGCTGTAATCAGAAGGAATCAACCACTGAAGGTGATTTGCTGCCGATCATCTTTGACTTTTGTATATAATTTTCAAGCTTTTTGTTTAAATGCTAATAATTTCTTTTCTTGGCCGTTTGCAGATTTTGGAATCCAAGGAAATTGAGACCCTGGTGGCTGAGATTGAGAAGGAAAAAGAGGAAGAGGCAGAGAAGAAAAAGCAGAAAAAGTCCACTTGAAGCAGTTAACAGAGTTTTTCTTTATTGCACTTGGATGACAATAGCATTTTTGGGTTGCAAATAGAGGATCTACTCATTTATTTCATCATAGAGATCTAAATCATAACTTGAGATCTGTTGTTTTTTGAGTGTTTTGAACATGTTTCTGAGTAATACTGTACAATTCGCAAAGAATATCTATCTACAACCTAGCTCTAAGCTGTTGGCTGATGTTTAAAAGCACATATATAAATCTCAAGCTAGGATTTAGATCTTAAATTCAGCTTACCAGGATGTTTTTATATTGTTTATCAAACAGCTCTGATGATGAATCGCAAATGTTGAAATAATAGTTTGCAACATTCAGCAACATAATGAAACTAAATACTCAATAAAAGCTGACTTGTTTGTAACATGTGGTTGTTATTCATAAAACGAATATTGTCTTTGCTAGTATTGCTCTAAATAGTGAGAGTAAAAGGGAAAATGGCAGAGGAATGGGTTCCTACCTTCTTTTTTTTTCTCCCCTCCCCTCTATATTGATTATCCTACTGCAAAGCAGGTACTGTGATAAAGATAACCACAGTTTAAAACACCACTAGCGGCAGTATAGTGTGTGTGGCTATAGCTATGGCTATAAAGTGCAATGGTTTTCATCTATCAGCGTTCTGTCGCACATTCCTGAAATGGGAGGGGAGGAGGGTGTATCTTCGATTGCTTTATAAAGTGCTCACCTCTCCCTCAGTCATTTAAAACAAATTAGTGATGAGCGAATGAAGTGTCTAATGGAGGCCCAGCGAGACCCCTTTTTGCTTCTCCTTTTTTTTTTTTTTAGTTCACCCTAAATTCGCTTATCAAGCAACTGCTGCTCTGAATTCTCAACGACACAATTATGGCCGGCGGTGTGGTAGGGCTGCTTAATGGGATCCTGGCCTCAGACCCCAGTGGGAACTTTCAGTGACTTTAATCTGGAGCCCTTTGAAAAGTTGTGCCGTGCTGCGCTGAAGAGCCCCGGGGATTCCCTCTGACTCTCACCAAAGACATAATGGTGAATGGTAAAGTCCTTCATTTAGAGTCATCTCCCCAAGCCAGGATTTCCGGAGTAGGTACCCTGGCTGCCTTGACGAGAGCAATTGCACTTTGTCTGCAGTTTGTCTTGTTTGTGAGTTTTATAGGGTGGTGTTTGGGGTGATGTCAGAAGATCAATTAATCCTATGATATTACTTCTCATACATAGTGTCTTCAAATCCTAGGAGGGCAAAAAAAAAACTCAGCCATTTTATCCATACGCTAATTGCCACACACTAATGTATTTCAAGTCAGCTTGGGAAGATTACTATGATGTCAAAGCCACTGGTTTGTGAATGCTCAGTTGCAAACCGAGGTGTTGAATCCACTGAATGACATAGGTAAACTTTAATGAAATTTTTCTGGGTAATCCTCTAGTTACAGAGGTTATCTGATCCATCTTGTCAATAGAGCTAGAGCAGCTTATCCTGTGCTGCTGCTGCAAACACTCCCAGTCTTTTGAACTGCTTGTGGGAAGAGTTTTCTTTTTCTTTCTTTTTTTTTTTTTCTTCTGCCAGCATTGTTGTTGCCCATAATCAGCGGTACTGTGCCCTAGGACAAAGTCCATCTCTCTCATCGCTGGCTGCTGCTCATCATTAATGCAGAAAATAATGGCTTCACCAGAGGTCACCGACGGCGGAACGACGCCTGAGGACATGTGCTCTCCAAGCAAGAATGCACACTGCTGCGGGGTTGTCGACTGAGTGCATTGTTTGTATGCACACACACATACATGTACACACACAAAGAGCCGGCCAATTACACACACACACACACACACACACACACACACACAACAACAACTATTCATGAGAACACACAACAGATTTTTTTTTTTAAAAACAGTGCCCACATCTCTTTCTCTCTTGATCTGTCATGCACATACAGTACACTTTAGGCAAAGTGTTCTCATGTTGTAGTTAAAATATGAAGCAAACAGTGAGAAAAAAACCCAAAAACATTGCATGTGTTCACGTGTGCTTTTAGGGCTGGTAACACCAGCAGTCTGACCCTCATCTAACAATATCCACTGCTCTTGTCTCTGGCTGATTTCCAAGTCACATTTCACTTTGGGGATCTATATTTGTGTCATTCTAATGTGCCACCCGTTGGCTGTATTTCAAAGTATGCCCCTCCCGGGATGTTTAAAATTTGTCAGGGCAGAATGTCCTTAGGTCCAAATAAGTTAACTGCTTCAAGGGTAAAAGCACACAGACATTTGCATCCCTGGGGACCTAAGGTTACATTAGCCTTCTATTAAGACCCTCTCTCTTGTCTGTCTGCGGCTGCTGAATTACTCAAGGTGTTATCACCTTTTGCCAGCAGAGCGCAGTGTTGCATAAAAGCAGCCTCTCCATCATATCACTTACACTTTCCGTCTCACTTTTTGTCCTACAGATTGACAGTGTGACTCCTCTAGCTATACAGCAAGCAGAAATGTACCGGCTGCTGACATGTTTCGGTCTCTGTGCTTTAACACGCAGCCACAAAGGCTCTCTGAACAATTGAATCTATCGAAGGAGAGTTGTTTTGCTTAAAATTGTCAGATGGAAAAGCAACATAGCTTGTGACCTGAAGCGATGGCCAAGCTGTCAAAGTGTGTTGGGTCATAAAAGGCTACGTTCTCAACACTGTCCCTTTTCTGCTTGTCACATGTCGACAGTTACACACTATTTGTGTATAGCGGATTGGCCCTCCTCCACTTATGCCCCTTGGGGCTCTGCAGCAGTATGAAGTAAAGTTTGGGCATATTGGTGTGCTGGTTAACATATCCATAAGCGATCAAAATATGTTTCTTTTAATGTTCTCTTTTAACTTATAGCTCCGGGGCTGCATTTTGAATATCATTCTATTATCTCATATCACACATCTCATCTTCTCTGTCCTTAAATCTCTTTCCCTCACTCCTTTGCACGCACGCACAACACACAGCACATCTTGATCTTCAACTGTTTTCTATTTTTTTAACGCACCCTCCAATCTCATCATCATCACACAGAGCAACATATACAGTTGAACGGATACCACTGACAGCTGGTGTTTTTTTTGTTTTTTTTCCTTTTAACCTTTGTGTCCCATGAAAGGTGCTGGAATACTAACAGTTCGTATGAAGAGACTAAAGGCATGGTTTTGAGTTACTCCTCAAGAGTCACCTGTCGGGGGGGTTGTCTCACAGAAGAATACAAGTGCACCCTTCTATAATTGAAAGTAGACACCACTGGGCCAGAAAGAGTGGACGAGAAATGGAGAGAACAGGAGAGACGAGGAGCGAGATGGCAAAAGTGAGAGAAGGAGGCAAAAAGGAGCAGACGGAGCTAAAATAAACAATTCCCAGGATGCTGCGGGCCAAAAGCAAATGGCCCTGGGGCTCTGTGGCCTCTCAGGGCCGTGGCAGAAGCCAGTCACACACATCACATAGCATTACTCGGGATGGGGTTACAGGAAAATGTCAGCCGACGCATAAGGAGGAACCATCAGCCCATAGGATAATTCGATTGCCTGAGGGAGGTGCAATCTTGCATTCCCACGATTCCTCTCTTTCCACCCACACCCTCTTTTCATTGTATTTTTGAATCCATTTTTCTTTCTCAGTTATTTCATGTTTTCATTTCTGTTGTTTGCTCTGGTAGCTGTGTATATTTGTATATTCCTGTACTTGTGTAAACAGAAGGGTTCTTGTAATGGGTTAGCCACAGTACATTCTTGTTGCAGCCTCTATGCCCATGGGAATGTTACAGGCCATTGGTTTGTAGTATAGCCTCTGATATCTTGATTTACAACCTGATCTTTGTCAAAGAAAATCCAAAAAACAATCTCTCCCCACTCATCCTCCTGCACCCTCACAGTGTTTTGGGTTACATGTTGTATAACTTTTCATGGAGCAAATAACATGAGTGAAGAACCAAATGAGTCAGACGGCTAGCTAAATGTTTTTTAAAACACTGTGTTACACTACATCCATTACACAAATGTTGCTCTACTGTATGCTACTTAGGGCTCAGAATTGTTGTGTGTGCCGGTGCACAAACATGCAGCTGCAAACACGCGCGTGCATTAGATAAAGACGGAGGGAAAGATGGAGAGAGCAGAAGGAAAAGAGACAGCGAGAGAGTTCAGCGCAGATATGTGAGTGCGTCTGACAGAGAGGACAGCCCTGAAGGCAGGTCCCAGCCCTTCAGCACCGAAAATGACACATGACTGCTTTGACTTTTGTCATCCCCTGTCTCCCTCCACCCCCAAACCCAAGCCTGCAACAAACACTGAGGCTAGCATAGACACACACACACACACACTCAAAGACACACAGTCACACACTGTATACTGCTTAGATTACATTATCTTTATCCCCAGGACATGAGCCCTCCTTGTTGGATGACATTTGGGCTTGTGCAGCACTAAGGTTACCTTTCTTTGCCCCTGAGTTAAAGATGCCTGTCTGCAGCATGCATTTGAAATGAAGGGCAGAGAGAGAGAGAGAGGGGGGGGGGGGAGGAAATCATATGAGAAAGATTTCCAAAAGCACTTTGATCAGAGGCATCAACAGTCACGCACAAACTTGTTAAGCAGTATGTAAATTTGGGCTGATACTGAATAAAGTTGCCAGAATGGCATGAATCCATTGTGCTGCGATGATCAAAATAAAAGAGGGCTTCATACGCTGGAGGGCAAGAAAGTCACAGACATGAAGGTTTTTTTTTTTTTTCCTTCCCCTTTTTTTTCTACAAAGGGGCTGATGGGATGCAGAGAGGAGAGGAGGGGAGGGAAATGAAAGATAGGGGAAAGCCTGGAAGGATCTCAATCTAAATTAGCCGAGTAGAAGGAAGACTGTGCTGAGTGAGACATATAATTAAAACCAAAGTGATGAAAACATCAGTACTCATTCAGTCACTCGCCAGATGAATTTCTGAAATTGCTACCGTGATGATCTGAAGATGTTTCAAAGCTAAAGGTAAATCAGCCTATTGTTAAAACACGCCGGTCACCCGTTTACTCTTTATTGGGCTTTTCTATCCACGATCTCTCTTCTCTGCCTCCTCTCTTGTTTCTTTCTCTCTCCCTCATTGCGTCTTTCTCTCTGTCTGACACCCGGAGATGAATAGAAGCTGTCACTGAGACTCTTGTAGCCTGTCAGCTTTTAAACAAACAGTTAGCAAAAGGATCACTTACACAGCAAACCATCCAGTGTGAGGTGAAGGTATCAGCATTGGCTTGTTGTGTCCTATAGCTGCACAGGAACAGCACCCTGTGATCGAAGTAAGGAGCATGACCTCGAACATGTACCGGTGTCACGCCTCATCACTATCACACCGTGGTGCATATTCAAATTCAGTGCTGTTTTGAATCATTGACTTCATGTGATTGTTTCGGTGGCTGTGATAGCACCATCCTGTATTGTATGTCCTCAATGTCTGGCAACCTGTGTCTGTAACCAAATGTCTCTTAACCGAGAGCCCTTTCCCTCCCTCCAGTAGAGTGTACCTCCAGTAAATCTGTCCTCCTGACAACAAATGTACCTGCACCTAAAAGACCCCTAAAAAAAACCCCAAAAAACAAGCCTGACTTTTGTGAGAAAAAAATAAAAAATAAAATAAAAAAATCAGCCCCCTCAGGTGTGTTCCCTCGTACTCTTCCTCTCTGCACCTGCACTGAGTCTCTCAAGTCCTCCATGTGTCTCTCCACACAATGGAGACAGTACATAGCCTCTGGCGCCTCTCTCGAGCTGAGAGCCACCTCTCTCCAGAGGACAGGAGAGGAAAACTGCCAGCACTAACAACTGATCCTGGCAGATAAAGGTGCAGATAGGCAAGAAGAGAGTGCCTTGGACAATACTTGCCTCGCCTGGGTCTTCAGTGCTGCTTCCTTTAGCGACAATGATGATAACAACTGTCAAGGGCAAAATACTGCTGATGTGGAGGATGTTGCGTGCAGTAAGAAAACTAATAAATGACCAATCGTTTTCATCATTTCTTTTTTTAAAGCTGGCACAATTCTTCGACGACAATGCAATAAAAATACTAATGCAACTTGTCAATTTAACATGTTTAACACTGCACTACAGTATTTGGAAAACCCTCTCGTATTGATTCAATTTGTGACCTAAACTGAATCCGTCACCATCAATCGTGTCAACACTGAGGCCCTTTTAAGAGTGCTGTAATGTAGTAGTGCCAGGCCGGATGACCCAACACCAGATCAGTGTACCACTCACACTCCTGGGGGCAGCTGACTGGAACAGCAGTTAGGCGAGACGACAGTCGCAGGTCGCCCAGGCCACAGCTGGAAACCCCCAGGCCAAAGTCTTGACCTGATGTGATTAAGTGTACATCCAGCTGCACATGGGAGGGATACAAGGAAATAGTGTTACACCTGGAGAATGGTGGGGTTTTTTACTACTAATGTAAACCATGTTTTGTGTCTGTATCTGCAAAGAAAATTGGCTATTTTCTGTTTTATGTGAGCTGGCTTGGATGGATTTGCATTCCTTTACCCCTGCTAATTTCTCTTACTGATCCAGTCCAGTGTATGGGGTCTATAAGAGCCAAGCTCCCGCATTTGTCCTGACAAAGACCTTGATAGGAATGGGGTCTGAGTGAGAGTGCTTATTTTATTCTCCTCCATGCTGCTGCAGGCTATGGCTGTATTAATGCAATGGCAGGGATCTTTGAAGTTGTGACTTTATGAGACAAAAGCTAATTTCCTTTCCTTTGTTCATTATCGAGAGAGACTTCCAGCCGGGCGGAAAGCATGCTGTGCTAATTATTCCATTCATGAGTCGTCTCTAAAGTATGTAATGGATTTCACTGGGCTTCTTACAGGTAAGCAGGGCGATACAATACACACGCTTCTGTCAACATTGTTGTCAACTGTTTACAGCGCTTGTACGTTTTATTTGTTTAATCCTCATGGGATATGGATGAACAAATTGTCATCCTTATCCTGCGATGATCTGCCAGTGCAACATCCTCTGTAAGCAGAATCAAATGCCTTAGAATAGAACAGTAATTTCAGGTTTCCAGATTGATAGTTGGTTACAAATTTAACTAAAAAAAGGACTGATACACAGCAGCACATTCACGTATGTCTGAACAAATATATCCTCTGCAGACTAACAAGACCAAAACCACTTTGCAACTCATTAAGACCTGAACCCAATTTCACAAATGAGTTTCAGAGTTTGTAGGGCCAAGTTAGGCATGTGACATAATGGGATTTCCATCTTTCCCTGAAACCAAATTTGGCAGAGCATGAAGGGAAATGCAACATTTCACATTCCATCTTTGCAGCGTACCAGGATGCCACCCACAACACCTGAGCACAGCCCAATCAGAGAGATGCGTGTGACCCGTCGCCGATGTTCCGTGTGTATCCTGCCACTCAGAGTCATATCCGACAACAAAAAAAGGGGTGTAGTGGTGATACAAGTAAAGCCATATACCTCCTCTGCTGCTGCCCTCCTCCTCCTCCTCCTCCTCTCTTCTGCTTTGTTTGTGCTCATTTCATTCCGTGCGCAGCCTCCTGGCAGGCAGGTCAAGGTTTACCCTCGCACCACACACCATTTCCCTCACACGCCGCCTGGGGGAGGAACACTAGACGCCTGAGGCAAGGGCAAGCCCAGACAGCTCACACAACATTGCCGCCATCACCACCTCTAACATTACTGATAGGAAGACAGAAATACTGCACTTAGATTCACACAAATGGATTCATTCTGTCCTTTCTTTCTCTTTCTTTCACCAATTATACCTTTCTTGTTTTATTCTTCCTCGCCCCCCCCCCCTGCCCTTCATCTTACTGTATATTATTGATTTCTGTCAGTAGTAAGGTATATGTCTATTAACCAACAGATTGAATAGAGCGACAATAGAAAGCTACTCATTTGTTCCCCCTGTAGTGTAAGTGTTCATATTGAGAGTCTGATACTAACCCTGGCCAGGAGCTAGTGCTGGATTTTTAGCTGTAAATGGAAAACGCCTGTGGGCTTTTCATTTTCTGGGCCCAGACGTTCCCTTCATGGTGTCGGAGCCCTTGTGTTCACAGAGTTCATGTTTTGCTGCGGGGCTTTTTTTTTTTTTATTATTTTGTTTTATCTCATAGCTTAGACTTGCAGGGCTTTAACTCCCAGAGGACTCCTGCGTAGCAACAGCAGAGATCAACAAAGTAAGTTTGTTTATGTTGGCTGTGTCCGCATGTTGTCGACTTACACATTTCTCAGTCTCCATTTCCTGCCTCTCCTTGCCCCAGGGGAAAGGAGCCCTCTAATTGGATCTTGTTCTAATTGAGCCTAATACTGGAGCTAACCGGAGTTGGGCCCTGTGGCTAATGAAGAGCTGAATCAAAACTCGGCACTAAAACTTTGACTGTGCGTGTGTATGGTGTGTGTGTGTGTGTGTGTGTGTATCCCTGCATTTTTTTTGCTCTACATTCTATCATGAATGCATTATTACCCATTTCAGTTAAGTCTTTGCCTTTTACCTTATATCTTGTACAGCGAACACATGTTTTTAGACAGGAAATAATTGTTTGTGAGTACCATAGACAGAGCAACAATAGCTTTTTTAAAAATGTTTTTTATTGAGAATCACAATTAAAATAGCATGTAGCTCACAAATTCACATTTACGTTTAGCATGCTGCAGATTCTCCACAAGAGAGAGAGAGCTATTACGTCATCATCAGGCCAGTTTTGCACATCAGGTTCAGGTTAACTTCATTATCCCGCAATAGGAAAATTCATGTGGTCATACACATCTCGTGTGCGCTACCTTGCTAACTTGCTCCTGCGCTACCAGGAGCAAGTTAGACCTTCATTGATGTCGCCACGACACCTAAACTACTTTTATTTTCACTTTCTAGCCGCTATTGTCTTTGTTTTTCCACGTGTTTGCTATGACCATGAACTGTATAAAATATGTATGGAGCTTCCTGGTATGAAAAGGGAAATCAGTGCTGAAGTGTCTTAAAGCTGCATTCTTTCTCATGGCCAGCAGGGTTGACTCCACTGGTTTCTAATTCTAGTCTAATTTTATGTAAGCTTATGAGAAGTGAGTGATGAGTTAAACTTTTTAAGAGAGCCCACAGTAAGTGTAAACCTCAAATAAACACACACACACACACACACACACACACACACACACACACACACACACACACACACACACACACACACACAC
>JBBPCS010000065.1:236465-264484 GCA_037974645.1 Hollardia meadi | reverse complement strand
ACACACACACACACACACACACACACACACACACACACACACACACACACACACACACACACACACACACAAACAGAAGATATAAAAAAAGAAAAATAGATATTCATAAATAAAGGTTGTAGTACTCATTGACTGTAGGTGCATTAATGTCACAATTGACTGTTTTCATTAAAGACATTTTGATATGTCACAGTAGGAGAGACAACAGGTGTAAATAATAACATGAATAATGGCTGAATTCCATTTAGCTGCTTTAGTTTCATGAATTACTGAGATACTTGAATATAACTGAGCCATTGTTAGTGTTTATTAGTACCTGTGCTTTTCATATGAAAGGTCAAAATGTCTGCTGGGAAAAAAGGCCTTTCTGCAGGTCAAAAAAATGCTGCTAAAAGATGGCACAGGTTGGACTGGCACTGCAGATCTGAACCTGTTGTCACTGCAGCTCTGTAGTTGGATGATATCATCTGGTCCTGGTTTCTGGTTCTTTGTATCCATGCCACTTTGTACCATTGTTCTAAAACTTAACACAACATCGAACACTGTAGCCCCGATGAAAACCCATTTTCAAAGGATTGATCTGCCACACTGAATGCCATTTCATTGGATATAAAATGAAACAAGCCAAGCACATGCTGCAGTTTCAACAGTTGCGTAGGCAACAGAGAAATGGAAATGAATGCTGCCAGGTTTACTGCCAGGGGACTAGAAAAGAAATGGCTTCTCTGTTGACTCTGGCTAAAAGACTGTTTTAAATATATATTTTTATCTTTCTGCAAATCTTCCATCTTTATAAGAAAGAAATAACACACACATTTAATGTGTGTAAAGACAACAATTGTTATGCATACATATATACTTATCTATTCTCCCAAAAGGTTTCAAATTAGTTTGCATCCATATGTCACAATTCAAGTCTTATCTAAGGACAAGACGGCAGATCTGGCTTTAGTAGCTCACTGCCTCGATGGCACCACAGATTCAAAACCCCATAACAGGCTCCATATGGGTAGTTTTTTTTTTTTTATCAGGGTAAATGACACACATAAAGCTCAAGCCAATGGACACAGTGATAAAGGAGGAGTAAATCCACCAATTCATGATATTTTTAAATAACTGAAAGTGTATATCTTAGCAAAACTTCAAACGAGTTAGATTTAAGTTTTCTGTTACAACATTTAATAGTTTTTAGCCTGTGCAGAACATGGAACTTATAGACAGCCTAAATACATATGGCTCAACTTAGGTCTTACTTTTTTAATTAGGAATCTACTTAGCTGGCTTAGTTATTATGATTGTGAATCAATTTTACACCATCTTTGCATGGCTCTTTAGGGTTATTTTAAGGAATATTAGCTGGCAAGAGGTGTTAGCTCCAGGTGTTGCTGCTGTGAAGCTAACTGTTAGCCAGTTGGTACCATAAATAAACATGTGAGTAGTACAGAGTGCACTTAGTTTAACTTTCTTTTTTACCCAGCATCTCATCTCTGCTTTTAAAAATCTGGCTTTAGTAGATGGTAATGGGCGCTACCATAACATAGCTGTGGTCAAGCTTTCAATTTGCCACATATGCTTCAAATCTATTCTCTCAGCTTTGTACCACACAAAGTGATGTTTGGAAGCTGGCATTATTCAATCTTGATCTCCAGATTGTGATGTCTTTCAAAGCAGTTGCTGGAGTGGGAGTGCCTGCGATGCACAAACCAATGCTGCACAGTGTTGGTGACTACCACCAGAGGGGGGTTGGGTGGAGACACAGCACTCCAGGTGGTGCATGCCTCTGGGGCTCTGCCATGTCTTGAGAAGGAGAGCGTGTGGTTCCAGAGCAAATATAGCTTTCCAAACCTACTGCCTCCAGGATGTAGCCCGAAGGCCAATAGGAAGATTGGAAACGGATGAAAGAAAGACAATTTGGTGAGGCTCTTGGTTGCTCTTATGAAACCGTTGGATGAGAGTGTTTTCTTTAGAATGCAAGAATTACTTTTGTTTAAAGACTCAATAGGCAAACACTTCCTTTTTTGGCTATGCACATTTGGACATGTGTAGACCTGAGAGCCTACATGTGTGTGCAGTTCAGTTTGCTCTACTCATTTAAGACTGGGGTTGCATTGCCTGAGTAGCCCTCCAGCTCTTGTCTTGTTTGTTGACAGTATTAAACAAATGGTCAGAGAGCCCATTACTCAGGAGGGGATGAAGTGAAACCGTGTGCATGTCTGTGGATATGTATATTTTTGTGTGCATGCCCCACCCCCACCCCCATCCCTGAGCCCTGCAGGTTTCTCTGGGGTTTCTTGTCACCCTAAGTCTTGGAGGTGAGAGGGCGGGTGATAATTGAACATTCCCTGGTACTTTTAACAAATGTATTGAAAGAAGGAATCGAAAAACCTGTTAATGAGATTTCTCTCCCCAGGCAAAGCTCAGGGTTATTATTCTTATAATTTTCTTAATCTAATGAGTTACTCAAAGTTTATTTTCAAATGTATTTCTCCCACTCACCCTATAGGGCTCCTGTTTATTAGCCTCTGTTACTCAGCAGCACACAAACTGTATTAATAAATCAATTTACAATGCAGAATCTTGAGGGATGTATTGAGACTCGAGCAGTCAAGATCTTTCAGACCAAACAAATGTAAGACAAGGACTCACAGAGCACATTGTAAATGATGGAACAGCACTGACCCCGCATCAAGGTGCACATCTTTGTATTTAGGTTTGTTTACCTCACAAGATGGCTCCTGGCTTAGGGAATGGAGCATGAAAATGGCTGCTCTCTTGTGCCTACAGCACTCTATATAGATTGGGGTTTTTCATGTGGCAGTCAGGCTGCTGGGATATACACCCCAGGGGATGTACTCTCATTAAGGACAGTAGCTCTGGGCACTTTTGCACTGTTTCCTGTGGCCACTGACCTCCTTTTCACCCGTGGGCTTGCAGCTACACCGCGGCTCTGCTTCCCGGTCTCCCTGTCACTCCCAGCAACACCCTGGGGGTCGTCACATGACTCGAGTGACTCCTGACCTGGCTGGCCTCCTGAGACCCCTCCCTTCCTGACGGCGGGTTGGTTGGAATGATCATAGACCACGTAAGGGTCACATTTCCCCCCCAAAAATGGCGGCTGTGTCCTTGGGCTATTGACGGAAGAGTTTTCCGAGTTGACAGTGTCAAAACATCATGTCAGAAATGGCCAAACTTATGTGTCATCTTAAAGCAGTACAGCCACAATATTATTCATGTGGAAAAAGTATGTTTGAGCACAGTAAAATTAAACAAGTCATCTATCATTTTCTACAACGGTCGTGCTGCTTGAATGGACAGAAGCAGAATAATAACATTGCTTTGTCACCAAACTCCTTGAGCCTTTTCTGCAGCCATTTCCTCCATGTTGTGGTTTATTTTAGCCACAACACCAACTAGCTTGTGAGGAGCACCTAAAGGTGATCTAAAATCTTGACTAGGTAGTTAATCATTGATCAAAAAAAAACATTACTGTGGTCTTGGGGCATTAAAGTCCTGTGCCTGAAGTGTGCAAAGAAATATCAATGAAACCCCCCCTGATCTTTTTTTAAATTAAAAGCTAAAAGCCTGATGCCCTCTGTTGCTGTTGCGCTTGAACACTGACTTTGAACCATTTTAATTCTCATGGTCCATTTTAGGAAAAAAATAACAACAAATATCCAAATTTTATAAGCAAAAAAGGCTCATACAGTATTAGTACGTACAAACAATGTGGTTTTAAGAGGCTGGCTCTGGGGTGGCCCTGCAAAGCTGATTGGTGGATTGAAATATCAGACCAGTTCTCATCAACACGACTTATACCTGCAGGCAAAACAATTTTGTCCTCCACTAGTAAACAATTAGATTATATTCAAACACACATACACAGTCTCCACAAACTGTAGGCCTATTCCTCCTATGCAGCACTCACTTGCTTTCTCCATATGCGTTTGTGTTAACATTCGGTTGCGAGCAGACACACACACAGATACAAAGACACACACCCTGTAGGTATAAGGTTCCAGTTGGTATATCTCTGTCTCTAAGCCCCAGTTTGATGCCCTAGTCTCATGGTATCCAACCCCCACTCTTTCTGCATCCCCCCGGGCTCCTGAGTGTGTGTAAGATGGCTACTGAACCAAGAGGGCATTGTTTCTCTCCAGCGGGGTTTCATAATTGAACATTCACATTCATGCACTCATTCAAATGGATACTAAAAGTAGAAGTGAAGCACGTAACCACGTCATGCACTTGAACTATCAATGGCAAAAGTGAAACTCGAGATTACACTCAAGATTATTGTTGTGAGGAATCATGCACGACTCCTATTTGAAGACATTTTGGTGGATGCACATAAAGTAGATAATTACATTTGCAATGATTAGAGGCTTTCCACAGGAGGTGCAAACTGCATCCAGCCTGCATCAGGTTGTGTGCTTCTTAGGCACATGTGTGAGTGAAACAGGGAGGAGAAAAGACGGCGGGCAGCAGGGACAAACCCGTCAGCCACTCAGATCACATCAGGTCTGTCGGGACACATTGGAGCACAGCGAGCCTGATGGGATATGCCCCCCAGGGGTGCGAAGCAGGCCAGATGACATACAGACACAGGGGCAGGCAAAGAAGGAAGGAAGAATAGAGGATGGCACATCCTGCCTTTAATGCACAATATGTTCCAATAACAGGCATGCAATTATGAATGGTAATCCTGACTACATTATGTACCAATTATGCAGTGACACCATACCACCACAGACGTACACTTGCATACGATCACATATACTCCTACCCCCAACACATACTGACAAACACACGTACATGAATGCACGCTCAGGGATGTAGCCGTAAACATGTAGCCTCAATCTCACACCAGATAACCTACATCTTAAACAACATGGCACATATGCTAATGTGAGACGTAAAGGCATCATGTTTATGAGCTGCACACGATGCATATGCCTCTGCGTGCGGGTAAATGCACAGACACGCTTGGGTACATATGTCCGCGGGGGCAAAATGGGACATAGACACTTCTCTTCATGCCTGTTCTTTAATTGGGGCATTTATTGTTTTGCAGTGGTGTTTACTTCATTAAATTAAGGCACATTTCAAAAAAAAAAAAATGCAGCATGTTTCGAGGTTTATATAAGCAAAATTATGCTTTCAGCCATTAAGTTGCAAATTAACATATCTTTATGACTGTGGGATATGCCAGTTGAAGATGCTTTTACATTTTCACACTAATCAACTTGACTTTAACATGTTGGATTTCAGTTTGATTTGCTTTCATCGCAAATATTGTTTCCCCCCTTGGCTGTGTGTGTGTCTGCACGTGTATTTGAGTGTGTGCATGTGAGTGTGTGTGTGTGCGCTTAGTTGTCCATGGCACCTTCATGTCAGCCCAACTGTTCTCTTTCTTAATAAAGATGTGCGTGTGTACATGCGTGCATGTGTGCGTGCGTGTGAGGGGGGTGTCACAAGGACAAAATGAACTAATGTTGAATATTCCGTATTGGTTTTACTGTAATTCTTTTCTAATTCTTAGTTTATTCAATTTCATCTCCTTGAGGCTGGTAGGTATGGAAATGAGGTCTGTTCTTTTTTCTTCTTTTTTTGCCTGTGTAAATTGCAGCTATCACCTCAAGCCTTTCGAACAAGATTACCCAGATGGCCTTGCGTGGTATGCCTGAAGTTTTATTTTCCTCCTTTGCCTGCCTTTCCTTCTTGGCTGTAGGGGAAAGGAGAGGGAGCTGGGAAGCCTCCTGAAGGCTCTGGGCAAGGCCAGGAGGCAGCAGCTGTGGCAAAGAGAGATCTGGGGGAAGAAGAAGAAGAAGAAGAAGAAGAAGAGTGAGTTGGGGAGGGAGCGCTGGGGGGTGGATGAAACTGGTGCAGGGGGCGTTGGTGTGTGCATGTGCGTGTAAAGGGAGGGGGCACTCAAATCTGAGAACACCAGCCATTATGAATGCTACCCCCTACCTGGTTTGGCTGTCAAGGGGACCGGAATAACCCTTGGAGTACTCAAAGAGGGGACAGGTGGAGTGGGTACACTCTGAATGGGAACAGGAAGAACTTGGGCGATGCATACGTGCACATGTGTTCGGAGTAAGGTGTTGTTTGCAGATACAGCAAAGTGTCTCCTAGTGTAAACACATGCATTACCAAATCACCAGTCACATTAACAATACTTACAATTCAAACAGCTAGACTCACACCCTCAAATGCCAGGATTTGGTGAAAAGCATGATAAATAGCAGCCTCCTGCCTAGGTGATAATTGTTGTGCGAGTGGTGAGATTTGTCATTGGGTTCCCACTCACCATGCCCTGGACTTAATCTGCTGCTGGTTTTCTGCCCCGAGGAAGAATATGATTTTAATACATTAAGGTGGCACAGAGATAGAGAATTATGCAGAGTTAAAGTGTTCACCTGTTTATTATTCTAACATGCAACAGCCTCCATCCACACTAATCTCCAAAAGAACACACCCAACTCCCAGATTGCTGATCTTGGCTCGGAGGCAACAGTGAAAGGAGATTCTCACCTGAGATATGTTGAGGACAGGAGCAAGAGGAGGAGGAGGAGGAGGAGGAGGAGCGGGATGTATCACTTGAAATATACTTACAAAAACATAATATTGGAGGAAAGGTGATGGGAGACAGAGATCTTGCACTTCTTCCTCTAGACTGACACCCATTTCGAAGACACATCTCTAATTTAGTGGTTACACTAGCTGATTTAGTTGTTCATAGCAGGGATATGACAAAACAAATGTCTCAGCATGTAAGGCATATGGTCAGCCTTTTTCTGTGTTGTTGGATCAAATTCCCCCCTGCGTTATCTCAGCAACAGCCTTTCAGATGCTGCTGCCAGAGAGTCAATAGTAAGCTATTACTGTTTGTTTTCGCTCCCTCCATTTGTTTGTTTTGTTAAAGTTTTGCTCTCCATCATAATGAATCACGTTTTTTCATCTTGTTCTTATTTATTCTCATGGCTGGAGGTAGAATGTGGTGGTTGATGAGGGGCTGAAATGAACTGAGCCTTAGCCTTAGCCCGAGGGCTGGCGCATATCTTAGCATAAGTGATGGCCAACCGGAGGGCTAGAGCCTAGCTGAGAGCGCCCCCAGGACAGCAACTCTGACAGATCATGTATTTATAGGTCTGTTGAAAGACCTCTATTGTGTCCCACATAGCCTCAGAGCATGTCTGTCCTCTGTATTATAATAAAGCCGCTGGCCTTACCACTATGATGGATGGGTGGCCCTCGAATGGCAAGCTCCAGAATCATTAGAGTACTCCTAACATGCAGGTCTGCCCATGTAAAAGGCTGGTGCACGGAGCGGTGCTGCCGGTGAGCAATACAGTACAGTAGAGACCTTTTAATCAAGGATAGGTAGCCCTTATTAATTGTCAACTCAGCAAGGGAGGGAGTGATTGAGAATAGAAATAGAGTGAGGGAAGGGGCATATTTGCTGACGATTTTGCCAAAGGATACATTCTCAATTATATCAGTGGCTTAAAACACCCTCTAGGCTTTTTCAATACAGGTTCGAATGTGGCACCTATATAGCATTTACAGGCAGCTTCACTGGTCAGATTTCATTGTGCTGAAAATTTCATCAAAGCCAGCATTCCATCACACCTGCACTGAGCCACGCTGAGCGTCAGTGTAGAATATGCGAGCGTGAAGGTATAAGTGAGCGCAGCATATTTATTGGGCGATTTTTGAAGAAACAATTTTTAAAAATTGAAAAGAAAAACAGAAGTTGCTTGGAAATGCTCTGCAGCCCCCCCACCCCCCAAAACAGCTTGACTTTTCTGTGCCTAAAGCCTCACAAGCAGAGTGGTGTTTGAGCTGTTTCCCAATCTCATGTTCTTCTGTTACCTCTGGAGTAGAATATAAATGATTCCCTCTCAGTGTACAGTGTATGCCAAGGGGCCTGCAGCGACCATAGTCCGGTCTAAAATTCCTCACTGCAAGCGCACCATAACTCAAGGCCTGACTGATAAATAAGCAATGGAAAGCGCAACGTGTTGTGGAGCACTACCTCAACTCCTCCACTTGGAGAACTGTCACATATTACAGCCCAATGACCATAAAGTGTGTAGAGGGTCTGATTAAAGTTGGTGCATAAAATCTACTGGTTTTGAAAACGAAGGCAAGCCAAATGTAGTCCCTCTAGCATGCTGCAGTATACATGTATATAACACTGTACAAAATTGGTGGAAACGTACACTCTCAGGATCTTTATTAATTACTTGTAATTAAGAGCGTGGATTTAATTAAGCAACTAGAGTGATTACCTGTTTGATTCCCTTCTTTAGTCAAGGTGCACTCCACCGATTTTATGTCCAAGTCAAGTTAGTAGTCACATAGAACAGTTGAACATAGCAGAACAGTTGAATCATGTGTCTACTATTACTGGAGTGACATCACTTGAGTAATCCCAGCTTGGGGAGTATTAATGTTTAGCAGCATGGCTCTAACAATAGCAATGTTGGTAGGTCGATTGGCAGGTCCACTTGTGTGTAGACTGAAATATCTCATCAACAATAGGATGCATTGCAATAAAAAAATTTTGAACAGACATTCATGGTCTCCAGAGAATGAATTCTAATGACTTTGTTGAACCTGCACTTTTCATCTAACACCACCAACAGGTTAAAGTTTCCCCATATCCTGTGAAACATCTAGCGGCCGGATTGGCACAAGTTTTGGTTCATGGTGGTTGGCATTTCTAGCCGCATTTACACACCCTGTTCAAGGCCTGTTGCGCCTTTATTGCACCTCGCTGTTCTGTATAAAACTTACAAAGGCGGAATGGGCGGGGTCATTGTGTTTTCGTCTCTGAGGCGGCAGCGTAGGTAATAACAGCTCTCAATCAATGTCTGTATGAAAGAAGTGAGCTGATTAGGTGGCAGGACGGGACAGGTGTGTGACGTGTTTCTGTGCGACCAACAACCAGAAGGTTTAAAAAGCAGCTAGAAGAAGTTAGCAGCTAACTCAAAAAAGAAGAAAATCAATCAAAAATGTCTGCAAATTGGGGACACAAAGGGAGCTCCTTGACCGTCCCCATTTTGTTCAGTGTGACAAAAGAAAGGTGGTGTAGAAAGGGGTCTTTGTTGCAGTGGTATTGTGTGATCTTTGTGTAAAAAAGGCTTTGTTCTTATGGTTTTGAGTGAAACGTTGCATCAGCTATTAGATGTTTTGTTTTTAAAGAAATTTTGTAACCCACAAACATTCATATTCCCCTCAGAATGAATTAGAACAAGGTCATCGTTTCTTTTTATCTAATGACATCATTTGGTCAACATCCCATTAGCCTCAGTAAGCCAATTAGAAAATGTTAGCATTGTAATATGCGAAACTAAAATGCTAAACATGGTAAACATTATACCTGCTAAACATCAGCATGTTTGCACACTGACATTAGCATTTAGCTCCACGCAACACTGTGCTAGTCTCTCAGAGCCACTAGCATGGCTTTTGACTTTAGTCTTGTTAACATAATGGGAAGTATAAAATCCAGTGTTTTGGAGCTTGACCCTTACAAGGAACTTAAAGTTAGCATTTCTCAGTTTCTGCTGTATTGATTTTGATAGCAACCTTTTAATTGTTAATCACTGATTTTATGGAAGTGCTAAATACTAAATCACTGAAGCACTCTTTTAAAATTTACCTCATAAAAAAAGAGGAGTCAGAAACTTTTCGAAAAATTGAAAATACATGCTCTTTTGAATGAAAAAAATGCTATCATTGGCTTTTATCACCAGCCATCCACCTCCACTGTTTCTTCACTGTTCAAGAAACCGTGCTGCTGCCAAAACATCTTGTACTGCTTAGCTGACAAAACCATCATGGAGGTCATCAAAGCTTACTGGGTTAAAATCTGTTATACAAAATGGAATTATTGCAAATTGCCTTGGGCCCCTACAAAACAGAAAACTTGGAGGATGTTAAGGATTATATGTTAATATGGTACTTCACAAATAAAAGTAATAAGGATTTCTCTTCTGCATGCAGCCTTCTTCTCAAACAAGTTCAAGCCTCAGAATCCATCAGTTCAGGTGCTGAGCTCCACTTCTTAGACTGGCTCCCTTTTATACTAAGACTTGAATTTCTCTATATCTCAAGCAAAGTCGCTATGACATATTATTCTACTATTGAGATATTATCCTACCAGAGATTGTCCATCTAAGAACATTTAAAGCCCCAAAGACTGTGCAAGCATTCATCACACAGATGAACTAATTTTTCCACTAGAAATAATTGCTCGAAATATGTGGCCATTACATTATAATAAAGGTATTTATGAGCCTTCAATCTCACAGCCTCACTATGAGATATCTTTGAAATTTTGAAATCAGCTCCAGAGGCTTAGGGAGAGAGAGAGAGAGAGAGAGAGAGAGAGAGAGAGAGAGAGAGAGAGAGAGAGAGAGAGAGAGAGAGAGAGAGAGAGAAATGGCAAGGGAGAGATGTGGGAGTTGTGTTTTGCTTTTTTGCCACGGGTTACATTTATAATTATCTTGCTGGCATAGAATGGCCAAGAGGCTTTTTCAATAAAGGTAGGAGGCACATACAGTACAGAATATTACCTACAGATCAACACAGAACAAGAGAGAGGACTGCAAATGGAATAAGACGAAGTCCGGAGTGTAAAGTATATCATGTAATAAATGTATTTAGTTAGGACATTCATCAGGAAAAGTAGCCACTGCTTGCACAGTGCTGCAGAACCATGCACTGTGAGAGCTGATGATTTGAAGACGAGGTAAATGAGTCCATCCACTGACCTTCACTAGTGGTGAGTAAGCAGAGCCTGCGGAGTGAGGGAAAGATGGCCACAGTCACTTTCTTCAGGCCCTACTCTGCCTTTTGATGAGTGGAAATAATCACTAGAGAGAGCGAGTAAGAGAGACATGATCACAGACACACCACAGAGGAGAGGAGGATCTCAAATTGCTTTATTCTCCTCAAAAAGCCCCGTCCTCTAAAGGACTGGAAGTCAGTTTCTTAATACCATTCATCGTTTCTCCAACAGGCTGTGTCCGGAGAGGAGGATATCTCTAATTCCTTTTCAAGTTAGTGTGAATCCAGGAAGTGAGAAGAGATAGGGCTGGGCATCATTAAACTCAGGCTGCCCCACAGGTAAACTTGAAAATCACATAGGTTGCACAAAAACTACTGCTGATTTTGAACTTAACACGTGTTAGTCCTCTCTCTTACACCAACCTTAACAATTATTTTATTTTAGGAAAACAATATAGCTATGCTAGTCTTTTCCATTCTGAAAATATTAACTGATATTAACTTGCTGAGAGTTAAATTAGAAAATCGATATCACTGTCATGTCTGTACAACAAATATAAAGCTTCAGTGAGCAGCCGGTAAGCTTAGCTTAGCATGAAGGCTGAAATCAAGGGAAAATGTCTGGCTCTGTGCAAAGGTTACATTTTAACATGTTACTATATCCTCTTTGCTTGATCTGTAGGCTGCAAAAACCAAGTGTAAATATGATTATGGTTTATGTTCATTGTTCAGACAGTGGCATTTAACTCTTGACAAAAGAAAGTAAATAGCAGTAATTTCTGAATGTCAAACAATTATTTGCAAGTTAATCAAAATTACCTGTTTTAAATGATTTATCGGGTAGTGTTTGCCTCTTTTGAAATTATCAATAATGAGAATTTGTGGGAAAATATTTTAAAAGTAATGGCCTATGGTGTATGTTTAATATTGGAATAATTATATTTCAGTTATTTCGAAATATGATCCATCAGTGACATATCAACTCTAACGTGTGAATACAGAGTTTAACTTAGTTTACATCTGCTTTAGCTTTGTAATTTCTTTGGAATTACACAGGCACGGAACATTTGATTTTATGATTGAGAGCAAAGCATTGCTCTGTACCACTCACAGTTGCACCTCTAGCCTATGAGAATAACAGTCAGTCAAACAGGAATCTAGGGCAAAGAGGCCTGAAAGGGAGACATATAGCATAAACTGCAGATAGCCAAAGAAAAGTGGAGATTCTGCCAAAAGGGATGAAGACAAGACGACAGGGCTCTGTGTGGGATTTCACTTTGGATTTTGGCCCTACAGGGATATGTGGAAGCACAACTGACAGGACTTGCGTGGAGAAGTCGGCTCCATTCAATATAACTAAGTAAAGAATGCCCCATGTAGTCACTGATGCACCAGCATAAATCCTCCAAGGTACAATATTGCCTCGGTAAAGTTAGTCTTTACGTTGCAGAGAGCTAAAACACTCCATCAGGTAAGAGCTTCTTGTTTGCCACTGAACACATTGAGAATGTTAGAAAAACAAAATCTTAAAAGAGTCAGGGTAGGTGCAATTCAAATTTAAGGAATTGCTTGAAATGCCCTGCAGCCATTAAAAAAACAACAACCAGTGAACAGACACCATGACAACTTTAGTTGAGATTTATTTCACATTTTTGCTACATTCCTCTTTACTCAAATCTAGGGAGCGTAGGTGGGTCAGTCCTCTTAGAAATTATCCAACTTCATATCAATATGTGCTACAAGTAAAAGTGATCGTGGAGTGGGTAGTACAATAAGCTTTAATCTGTTCAGTCATGTCTGAGGCAACACATTTGCTTTAAAAAGGTTAAATGTAAAAAAAAACCCAAAAAACAACACACACACACACACACACACACACACACACACAAACACATATACAATGAAAAAATTACAGGTCATGACTCAGAGGAATATTATGATCCAATTTAATAATTCCCAAGGTAGCACATGGGGGTTAGTAGTTCATACTCCCCAATGAGGCAAACGATGTGACATAATAATTTACTAAATTATTTCCTTTACTGTGTATAGAATGATCTTTAATGCTTAATTCTGATTATACTAATGTCAATTATATTTTATGGCATAATCCAATAAAATAACCTCCATTAAAGTAAAAAAAAAAACAACACTTCATTTGTATCACAATGTTCAACATCATGTTAATTGTGAAAAAAGATGCTTTGTTGAAACTAACTGTTTATGACAACTGAGACATTCAGTACTGTAAGCAACACATTAGTGACCTTTTTACAGGGGGGGATAAAAACAACTTAGCCAATTTGCCAGTGAGACAACAAAATCAAGTCACTGGTGACAAGCTATATGCAACATACATCAGCAATAAAAGCCTATTTAATTTATATGGGTACAATAGAAATCATATTCAACCTAATGTAGGCTCTAAGTTTTAAAACAAACTTTGTTTGGGGATCCAGCATATATAAATCCTTTTTAAATTGGCTTATGGGGGCTAGACAATCAGAGATGTCCTTGCAATCTCAAACTTATCAAATGTCTTGTATCTTCTTACGGCAAAAAAAAAATCTCCTGTTGCACCTCATTATTCTCTGGATGGTTCTCAAGTTTAAGAAAACAAAAACATCAACAAGGAAACGAAGAAAAACTGAGTCCACAGAGCTCTGCAGCATTGAACGTTTGGCTGCCACAGAAAAGTCTAGCACCTCCCACTGCTCGGGAGGTTTCTAGTCTAGCTGCTCCTGCTTTATCCTGTTTGAATTGGATCCTCGCTGACTCGTCCTCCTCAGTTCCCTCCTTAGGACGTACTCGCTGAATTGGGATGAGTCCACGCCTCCGCCACAGGAGCCAGCGATCTCGAAGCCACGCTGTTGCAGACGCTCCAGAACCTGGAGAGGTGCAATGGGATAGAAGCAGGAGAATGTCAGTGGCAATACAGGAAACTAATCAAAGAGGGGACAGCATCATTAGCATCCTTTATTAGCACAGACAGTGCTTGCTCGTATATTTTTGATGGCCAGTGTCAACCTGGTGGTCAAAATGTCCGATAAATAATTTGTGGAGGTCTACCAGTCGCCATACACCGTGATGCTAAAACATTAATGTAACCTCTAACCTTTTGTTTCCTGTTGCAAAACTGGAAAGCAAAGAATCATCCAAAACTTTTCCAAGTAATTTGCTGCCGAGCTAGTGCTAAGTCTAGTATTGGAAACAACTTTGGGAGTAAGCCGCAGCAACATACGGCCTGTGATGGGAATTTGGATGAGACTTTCTCACAAAACTTTCAGAAAACTGAGAGCCTCTAATTTTGCCTCATTTTCATTGTTTTCTGGTGTTTATGTGTGTGTGTCTGTCTGTTTGTGTGTAGCTGTTCCTGATCTTGCAGCCTTGCAGACATCTACAGACGTGTCCAGGGGGTCTGTAGGATCACATTCCATCGAAGAGGCCCCAGGGAGCAGTGAGGCTTTCTCTCTGCCACTTGGCTCAGTGTGGTCTGCTCAGCAAAACCCCCTCTCCCCATTTCTCCCCCAGCCCCCAGGCCCAAGCCTCCGCCAAAACTACAAAGGTCCCCCTACTGCTGGCAGCTCTCTCTGCCCCCCTTCCTTCTCTCAAACCCCCCGCCCTGCCTCCATTAGACGCAGATACAGCATCCACCGCCGGCGTGCTTTAATAACCAAACAGGATTATGGGCCCTGCCTGGGGACAACCTGCCAGGGAGCATGCTCGCTCTCTTGCTTGCTCTCCATGGCTCACACACTTCAGAGACGGGTTTGTTTGTGTGTTTTTGGAAGCGAGATGGAGGGTTGACTTCCTCAGATGGAGACACAGTCCAAATTATTTGTGAAACTTTTTCAAGTGTGTCTCTCCTCCATCCTTTATTGATGCATATCTGAGGGTTTTACCATCAATGAATTAGCAGAATGTCAATATATAATCAGGGAAATACAATAATGCCAAATACATGCTGAATATAAAAGATGAATTTAAGCTTTCTTGTTTCAGTATTGCAAGTATGTTTTCGCCAAAAAGCCCATTATGCCCAAGAAAGGATAATATTGAATCCTTTCTATACAGTACAAATGTATCAGAAAGTGTCAAGAGTAAACCTGACCTTTAGAGCCTGTTTACACCTGGCATTAGCATGCATCTCGAGCGATCCGAACACAAGCCGAGACACTTCACCGTTTATACCTGTGTTTGTCATGCGTCTCCAAGCTATCCAGCTGACCATTTGTGTTCAGATTTCTAAACTTCCGCTAGAAGGTCAAATGTCAAATGTCAGTCAGTTACCAGGCAACAACAAGGAGCACCAAATTTGTTACATTTGTAACACACGGGCTAGCTAAGAAAACAAGGTTTGAAACAATGTTTGAAGAATATATTATTATACACATGACCAGACTATTCCACTGGTAAGATTGGCAGGACAAACTCATTTGCGACTAGCAAAAGAGCACAGGACAAGAAATTCAAATAATATTATTAGAAAAGCAAAGGCTTTCGATAGCCACAAGACCCCGAAGAGCGATATGGGTTAGACCTCAATCTCAGCATTGGTGGGAAACAAGAGGGCTTGGGACATTAATAGATGACCAATGGCTCTCACATTTTCGTATGCAACGTGCCATGTTTGATATCCCATGTGGAAAACTTTGACTGCTTTTAGACAAAGTACAAACTCAGTTAAGAAGAAGAGGGTTGCGATTGCCAGTTGGTACCTATCCACAGAGACTGACTTCTGAACCCTGCCTGTTTGGAATAGGTAAAGCAACTTTAAATTTCTTTGTTAGGGAGGTGTGCATTGCTATACTGACATTATAAAGCCAATGCATATGACTAAGGTGGAAAACCTGCAGGAAATCGTGGATGGCTTTAAAGCGAGATGAGGCTTCTCTAAGTGCTATGGATTGCCTGCTTGCTTTGGAGCAGGCACATCATTGGAGTCATCTAGTTTTCTTTGGACTGAATCTTCTGCCCAAATGAGTGTTAGACATCTTGTTTCACTCCAACTGCATACATCAGTACTCCTCTCCATTTTTTAGGCGTTGAATTTTCAAGCATTAGCACAATGTGCTTGTGGGGGATGCATCGGGACGCATTAGAGTCATGACAAAAGATATGAGGTCAAATGCGTCCCAGACCACCTTGACAAGTGGTTCAAGTAGTCGGATCACAATGCATCTTGATGGTCGGTTACACTTATATTTAGAGCTGAGCAGATCACCTGAGTCGTGTGTTAATGCCAGGTTTAAACAGGTTCTTAGTTTCTAAAAGAAACATAGTTATATAACCCTTTTTGGATAATAAAAGACCTTATGCCATAGTTTAACTCCCCAAGAATTCACAACCGTCCTAACACCTTAAAACTGTTAATCAAGACAACAGTAAAGGATGCCTCTGATCAACAAAAATTACCTCCTATGGCAAGGCTACTTTTCAAATTTTGCTTTATGTTGGCGTAGAACAACCACAACAGCCTGCACACACACCAGAGAATTGCTGGTATCCATTAACTACTATTTGGTAAGAAATCCTAATAAAAATGTGTTTGTTTTTATTTTAAACTTAGCATTGATCCAGTAACCCTCTAAGATACTCAGGGGAATTATCTTATGTCTTCTTAAGTGTTTCACTGCATCCTGAATTGCCCACTTCCTCTTGCTGTCAGTTTGTTTCCACGTTTTCGTGCGACTCTCCAACAGGACTCAAAGTGTCAGGGAGGGATGCATGATAAAAAAGCTGACCGTCCACCAGCTCTGGAGCCAAAGTCAAAATCATTATTCCGGTCAGATCACAGAAAAGTAAAGATCATGGTAGAGTTGAGTAATGATGGCTTGTTAAATTGATACTTTACTCATCAAACTCATCAAAGAACTCGTTTTCTGTAAGGCTGTTCTTGTGATTCGATTAGATTAAAAAAGATACGATTTTGCAGTCAGACATCAATAAAATTCTAAAAGTATATCGTATAACGGCAGATGAAAAGAAGTCGAATGAACAGATCATCATCTAATGCAATTCCTTGGGCAAACTGAATCTGAATGGAAAAGTATAGAAAAACAGGACTTTATCCAACTTTTGAGTGTTTATACTCATGCTGAATAAAATACTTAGTATAAATGACAAACACCCACAGTAGCCAGCTGTTCTCATTACCTGGACAGAGTTGAGGTGGCAGTACCCATTAAGTGGGAAGCGGATGACATGTGTGGAGTCATGGTTCCAGCCAGCATTGACAGAGTTGCACATGACGTCACCGATTTCTGGAAACACATCTTCAATCAGGGCCTTGTCACCGCTGAGCGTGATCCTCTCACCCAGGTCAGGGGCCACGCGCACCACCAAACACTCGCAGGGGCGCAACACCCGGCCTAGCTCCTGGTCCTGGCGCCAGCGCTCCAGCTCAGCAAGCATGGGCTGCAGTTGGAAGTATCGCGCCTCCTCGTACAGCAGACTGTAGTCCTGTAGGGACACGACACAGTGGCGTCTTAGGATACAGCAAAAATAAATGTGTGATCATTCACCTTAACAATTTCAAGTTTGAATTTTTATAAACATGACGCCTAATTCTGTTTGTGTTTTATTTTACCAGGTTTAGTAACAGGTCTTATTATGAATACCACTTGTTTTTAAAGAGCAGGCTTGTGGCATCCTGGTGGCGTACAGGCTTAAGGCACTGACCATGTAATCATTTCCTGTCAGTCTCCCAATTTAATAAAGCTGTCCAGATAATACTTAAAAAATGGTTGCATTTAAATGTAATTTCAATTTATCTTAATGTTAATCCAGTGACTGCAAACATCAACACAGTGAATGACTGGATATATTCACCACACAAAAAAACTGTAAGGGTTTAAAGTTTTACAGGATGTCAAACATGTTGCATACTGTATAAAATGTTAAAACTGGAACAGTGAGAACAGTTTGTTGCTCATGCTGGGTCATGAGGTCAACACTGGCAAGATTATGACTACCAAAAACTTTCCAACATACTCTGTGTCATTGCGTGAGCTGTGTCATTCATCTAATGTGTAGAATAACAGAATAACATTCTAGTTTGGATGTTTTTATTTATTTAGAGAAGCAAAAACAGCCCATACTCCCCCCTCTTTAGTTCTTTTTTTTTTTTTTTTTTTACCAAAAAGCTCAGGAATTCCCTCAGGCAATTCTACAAAAAAAATAAAATAAAATAACACCCCAAAAAAACGTCTTTTAAGATAGACTGAACTGAAATGGAAGAAGCTGGTAACCTAAATGAAGCCTACAGTAGATCTTGCTATACTAAAGAGCAAAATAACGATAAACAGAACAAGCTAACCGGTTTAAGGCTGAAAAAGAAACATCAAAGAAGTTTGAAAACCACTGTTCTCCATGAACGAGCAATAAACCAAGAGGAAGTAGAGGAGATGTAGCGCGACATGTAACACAGGGTTGCGTGGGGTAGAGGAGCAGATCCTTTACTCGCAGGACTGCAGGGCCTGAATCGCACCACAATCAAGTTTTCTCATGCTCCCCTCAAAATCTACTCAATGTGAACTTGGCCTGAGCCTGAACTTGAGCCCGTCTTGTGTCTTTGCTTATTTTAGCTGACATACTTTCCACTGATTGAGTCACACTGTGGACAGTCCATCAGATAATATGGTTATTTGTTTTCTCCCAGGGCAAGTTAAGTAATTACTGACTAAATGACACATAAGAGTAAAAAAAAGAAAAAGAAGGAATGCTAATGTGTCACATACAGTGAGACTCACCCTGGATGGACACTTGGCACGAGAACATAGAAGAAAACTAGCACACGCAGTGTGGTCGCCAGGGCTCCAGAGCATTTCTTAACTTGGCTTGATGCACGCTTACTGTTTTCTTTATATTATCTCAGAATAATCTGCGGCCGTTAATATCTGGAGGCGACCAAATTGCTTCTCATGATGAATAAATGTTATGTGATTAAGCTTTGTTTGCCCCGATGTCTCCAGCATGGGGAACATTTTCAGCAATTCAAGGAGGACCAGTGACCACAGGCATTGCATTCATTGTTCGCACAAAGTTGTAGGACTGCTGACTGGCTGATGGTGGGACTTTTACAGTTTCTAGGATGGACATCCACTCACTTTGAAGTCGTCTGGGATGAGGAGCTTGGACGTCCTGAGGAAGTTGAGGATGTAGCGGAACATGTGTCCATCCCTGTCAATGAAGTAGTGCTGCTTCAGGCTGTCCAGGACTATAGGCTCCGTACCATCAAAGAGACGACCAATTCTACCCACAGAGAGGGGAGGGGTGGTGGGTTAGGCAGAAAGAGAGGGATGGAGGAAGGCAGGGGGGGGGGGGGGCAACAAGTAAAAATTAAAAATATTTTCATGGTAAGGTTCGTATTCAGTATTCATGATACAGCGAGGCAGCGGCATGTGCAACGGGATGTGACTCACTCATTTTCTCAAACTCTGAAGTGTTTTTTCACCCCTTTACACTGACATGCAAGCTCAATACATGCATCAACATTGAAGAGAGACAGGAAGAAAGGAAAAAGATTAAAAACAGAGGTGGTATGAAAAGGTCAGGGCCAGCTGGTAGTTGGTTGCCTGAGGCTGGGAGCCAGTCACCCTCAGGCTGCAGGCTCGGAGCAACGCTGCGGCCTCCCAGTCTCCAGATGGCTAAGGCCCTTTAGCCCTCTACTGCTGCTGTGACATCTGTTATAATAACCAAGTTGCTTTTGTCTGTATACTGCATTCAGCACTTGTTTACTGCTCAAATACTCCACAAGGAAACATGTTGTGACACTGCCTGATAAATCCAAAAGCAACTGATACCGCAGTTTTCTTTTTTGGATAGGAGTAAACATTTCATATATAGTCGTTTTCTCTCCGCCAAATGCATCCATGAGATGTTTTTGTGATTTGAGGTGATGTGACATTTGACTGTTTAATGTCACAGGATGACATTAAACATTAAACAAGGATGACATTTTGACACTGATAAATCTGGCTTGAATAGAAAACTATATAAGACATTTCTCGTTCCCTGTTTCAAGCAAAATGCTAGACAGAAACATTCACCACTGGACAAAAAAGAAGAAGAAGCAAACTTCATCTCCATCACACACTTAAAATACAGATGCATGGGAGAGCAGGCTCACCGAGATTCTGGGAATTTTGTTAAGGTGGCCAGACTGCTGGTGTACATGTGTCCGCCCACGTCAATGTGCACAGGGGCATTGGACTTGGTGAGCTGTGCAGGTGTTGGGATGCCCTGGTTACTCAAGGGAGACACTGGTGATCGTGTGATCATGGGCCTGGACATGCTGGAGCGATTATCCTGTAAAACACAACAAAATATTATAAAATCGGTAAGTAAGACAGATGGGACGATGCCTTCATTTCTGCTCTTCTCGTCTGCAGATCAAGATGTGCTGATAATGACGAAAAATGCTCCATCGCAACCACGGGGGACTTGATAATTAAGCTTTAGAACATTTTCATCTAAATGATTAAACACAACAATCTTAATATCTCATACCATAACTGCGCAGTCAAGAGTGAAAGGATTTTCTTCTCTGCACGTTAGAGCAGCCTGACCTTGACCTGAATGTTGCCACAATCCACAAGCATCCATTCCTGTGGGCCATAATCTCCAAAACCAAATTAATTTGGAGCATCAATCTCATAGTCTTGGAAATGAGCAATAATGACTCTCAATTTGAATTCTGTAATAGGATTTGGAGGAATTGTCTCCTGTTAACCTACAAACACCATTAGCAGACAATTTCTGTGGAGCTCTCATTAGAAAATTACTTTACCCTCAAAAGTTTCAGACCCTGAGTGGAGAACGTAGGAAATATAGTGTCTGTGTATCATCTCCATCACTGAGGGTTACTGTACAGTTAGGCTGTGACAAACATCTTCTGAAAAAGACAAAAAATATATATATAACTAAAAATTAAAGCAGCAAACAGAGTGAAATAACGTGCGCACTCCACATTTAAAGACAATCTATTCACCCGCTGCATCCAACAAACCCAAAGCGTCTGTCACTTCGCTCCTAAAGCACAAAGTGCACAGTTCCACCCCAGTCTTAAGAGTTACTTCTCTTTCTTCCCCACAAAAGTATCGGACTTTGTTTCCGCGTTTACCTGCGCCGGCATCACTGTGGTTGGAGAGGAAGTCACCGAGTGGTCATTTTGCTTGAGAGACGCCGCAGGAACAGGCTCTCCTCTGACTGCGAACATCAGTGAGGGCTCCCTGCACTCCGCCGCTCGCATCGGGAGCCGTTTGAGGGAAGCATGCACGGACTCATCCACGGAACTGATTGGACGCGGTCGCTTTCTCGCTTTCTGATGCGTTAAGTCCATGATGTCCGTTTCGTCCATAACAACGCAGACTTTAAGGTGAACAGATAGGACGCGGTCGGCTTTTTTTTTTTCTCCCACCCCAACACACTGGTGCCAAATGTGGAGAGGCGTACAGAGCGGGATAGCGAACACCGTGGCTGTCACACGGAGCGGCTCCTTTGCAATGGCTGGGAGAAGTCAAAGCCCCGACAACATTAGCATTGTAGCGCCTGCGGCTCTTTTGGGCTGTCGCTGTTTCAGTGGCAGGTGTGCGTGTCGCATTTTTTTTATTTTACAGTAAAGCAAATCCTGCCTAACAAGAAGTGATCGTCTGGTTATGCGAGTCGCGTGAAAGCGCACATCTGGACCTGTCGCAGCTGGCCTTTGCCCTTTTGGAGCAGTGTTTCTGCGCGCCGTCACCCTCCTTTTGACGTCGCTGCCCATTTTTTTCTGCAGCAGTTTTGATCGAACCCTCCTTCGACACCACAGATCCATGTATTCCAAAGTGCAGTGAAAGAACCCCCCAAAACGGTGACCAACCCACTCAGCCACCTGGACAAATGTGGCCCGTTTAACATCCCCCCACCCACAAACACACACATCATTCATAAGCACCTGACTGATGATGATCTTTCCAGTCACACAAAGGCAAACAGTGGTGGCATTTTCAGTTGTCCAGATGCAATGTTGAAGTACATAAAGACACTTTATATCATTTTATTTATTTTTTTTACAGAGAATTAAAACTTGAGTGTCCTTTATGTGCATTAAAAACATCACAGTTCAAGTACACATCACATCCCCCCCAAAACAGCCCCTCAGAGAAGACTTCTTCTTGATCACCACTCACTGGTTATATTCCAGACAGGCATCAGAGTTATTGTGTAAACACCACCTCCATTGACCACATCAGCATGGCAAAAGCACCCAACTAATGATTTCATGGAATATAAAACCAGACCACAACATGCCCAGTTGCTGTTAAAAGTACTGCCACAGCACTCTTCTGGGCTGTTTTTTTTTTCATAGAAAATGCAGGGAATCCACAAATTTTAATAACATTCAGATTAAAATTAATTAGTTCAACCACTGGCCTTAAAACATCCACATTCCTGCTTCTCATTGGCAGTGTGAGTTTCACACCTAGATACCCAATTAGCAATTAAGCTTGCCTTTGAGTGTAGGCCTCCAATGTGGTGTGTGATCCTGGTCTGATTTGCATGCCGCTTGTGCACGCGCTGATAAGCGCAGGCAGCAGCCATACATAGTTTTAAAATTCAACTCCAGAATCCCTCGCAGAAGGCAAAAGGGCCTGCAGGGCAAAAGAGAGAGAAATCACATGGCTGCTCTTCAAAAGGGGACCTGTGTAAGGCAGCCGGCAAAGTGCGTGGGATCACACTCAGAATGCAGGTAATTTGTTCCCTGACTAATTTGTGGAGATGGTGGTGTGTGTGTGTGTGTGTGTGAGTGTGAGTGAGTGAGTGAGTGTGAGAGCGACTGTGTGCCTGTGGAGAGTAAGTTCTGAAAACAGCTTGGTGGAATTGGATTTCCTCAAAGCCTTGTCATCGCAAAGGTGGATTGAGTGTAAAATCTGTGAGGCATTATGGAAAATTGCAGGGGAGAGAGAAAGTGAAAGAGAACGGGTGGGTGGGAGGTGGAAGGGGGTAGGGGGTTATAGGAATGAGCTCTTATATCACAAAATCACTCTGAATTGTTGAAAGTAAAGATACATCCGTACGTGTGCGGACCTTTTCTTTCTGACCGATGTCCACGTCACATCTCTTGTCTTTCATGCTTTTATCTCAAGCACAGTTCAAAGGTCACCACATTCTCACAGCTGATCATTGATGCTCACGTGTCAGCCATCAGTTCTGGATGTGCACAGTGGATCTTCGACATTAGCAGTTTTCCTACCTGTTGCCATTTTCAATTTGGCACAGTGCTACAAAAGTCTCCCATGTGACGGTGTTTGTAGACGCGATCCCAAAGTTTCCAGCCGTTGTGAAACAAGTTGAAACGTATGTGTTTAGGGAGTTTGCTCGTCTACCCAGCTTGTGTAATTTTCTTGCACCACAGTATGCACAAACAAATCTAAAACAGGCACGCTGCATCAAAGCCTGGAGTAATTTGGCTGCTCCAGTTACTCCTTGTTTTCCATCTGAAGTCTTTCAAGCCTTTTATGCAAAATCATCATTTTAACATCTTTACAACTCAAGAAACAAATTCTATGGCTCTGTTTAGATGTTTAGTAAACTAACGCAGGGTACCCACAAATGCTCCTAAAACTTAAGAAGCAAGCACCTGTCTGCTATTGCTGTAATCAAAGGGCCTGTTGGAATCAACACCTGCGACAAACTAGCTTTCAATTTTCCATCCCACAATGCAGCTCTTCAGTGTTTCGACATATCGCACAAGACACAATTAGCATTTCAGATCAGAGCATTAACATTCAGTTCGAGGCAGGCAGACTGGTATTTACATAATCTGGATGGGTTGTCTCTGCTTTGTTGCCCATGGCCATTTGTTTCAAATGTCCACACACAAACAACTACAGACTTTGGGTTAACTTCAGTCACTGGCGGCTGTAAAGGCAGAAATGATAACAGGTAGTGAGACTGCCGTAACAGAATGGCCTGGGTAAATATTGTAGGCTGGTGGTCAGGTGTGAATCACTTTTGGATTTTAGAACTGGACATTAGGCATTAAGGCATCACAGCTCCCATGCAATTCCACATCTACAGCAGTTTGCTAATGTGTTTAAACAGTTTAATGAAACTTCAGACATGTCATCAATGCTTTCTTTTCTCTCTCTTTCATGAGATGTGGATATACGTCCTGGGTGGTGGCAATAATGGCGTTTTGTTTGTGTTTGTTTGATGAGTAACATTGTATGTGGTTTGCATCATGTCAATCTCAAAGTCACAACTTCAAGCCGACTGCATTTCTTAAAAGCATATGTGTCAGTAACAGCAGAAGCTCGGTAAGTTTGTGGCAACAAATGCAGAACAGTGTAAAAGAAAAAAAAAACTGTGGCGTTTAGTGAAAGGATATCAAAGGTTGCAAAGCAAAAGACCTTGTTGATCTGCTCCTGAGCTAAGAGAAAAGTGTGATTTTTCTGGATAAACTACTTTTTTAACCTCTGGTTCATGGTTATCCAGTCTGTGTTTGAGAATCCATGGAATCAACAATGTCATAAAACTCCAAGCTTCTCCGTTAACAATGACTAAAAGGCAATTTGAATCAATACAAAGTTTCAGATTTTTTACATAAAAGTAAGTTACTCATCATAGCAGTGCTCCAATGTGTATCAGACAGAAACACACAACTACCACATAACTTCCCTGACTTTCATTGAAAGTATTTGTACTTCAACAGTACTCTTTTTGGAGCAGCAGCACATCAGCATAAGATCACAGATATAAGGAAGTATGATCGTGTTTGGTTGCTGCAGGCTGTTGGAGACAGTGGTGCATGTTCACTGGCGCAGACTGTCCCAGGGCACAGGAGTGGCATAGCCTTAATATGAAATGTAATAACAACATTTCCTAGAACTGATGATGGGGTCTGATAAATTAACAGACCTGCCTTTTAAACGCCCGTCTCCCACCAGAGTCTCTTTGTTAAGCGTAATTTGACTGGGAAACAGATGTACAAATGCTGTGCATACAGTAAAGAGGTCTTGTTAATACAGCGACATCAAGTGATCAGTCCGACAACCCAACATCTCAATCTCATTCTGTTTAATCCTGCACCCTCTGAAGCAGGAGAAACCGAGTGTTGGCTTCCATGAGAGGTGACCCGAACTTCAAAGGGAGTTTTGTTTATATTGTCACAAAATAAATGTCATTTAAAGTCTCGTTTTTCCTGCAGTGCAGTGAGAATTATTTAAGTAACCAAATATAATAATTATTTTTTTGGGGTAAAGTATACACTTTAAGAGTCTTAGTAGATGTTTATTTACACAATACATGGTCTAATGGGAGAAATAGGTCTAGATTATGACTTAGTAAACTATATTTGCCGGTTCGCATTCGGACCTTGGAGTTAATAACGCACAACGCGGTCAGATAGCCAGTAGAGGAGAGGACAAAAAAAAATTCCCCCTATATTTGTCTTCGTTCACATTAATGTGAGTATCTTAACAATGCCACGGCTTGTGTTTGAGGATGATTCACCGATTCTGCATTGACGTGTGGTAGAGGTACATCCTGTCGAACAGAATACGAATAACGCCTGCGGCAAAATTACTCCACAATGGCGTCTTTCATTAAAAGATCTGGGGCAGCCAGGAAATAGAAATGTTTCTCGACAAACACGGCTTTTAAAAAAAAACCTCCGGGGAAACGACAAACGCAGGTTTGAGTAAGTTATGAGCAAGTTATACAGCAACAGCGACAGACACGGAGACGGTGCACCGTGGTGTGTTCGGAGCTGAAACGCGCCAGGAGCGAATTCACACGGTGGACAAGACTGTGTGCTCGACAAGATCGCGTTCTAACCCGCTGATCGTTCAGACCAGACGTAGCAAAGCCTGGTATATTGTAGCCACGCGCATACATTCGTACTGTAACTATGGAACAATAGCCAGGAAGTGGTTAAATATTTTTTTTAAGAACTGTACCGCTCGAATCGCTTGGCACATGCGTAAAAGCTGCTGCGCCTCAATGTCCCAGTCCATCCAGTCACGGAAATAAAAGCAAACCAAATAAATCTCCGCTTACCTGAAACATAGAGCGGCATAAAGTATCTTTTTGTGCACCTTTTCCGTCCGATTTGGCCCCCGATCTGCTTCTCTTCCTACACCAGTGAGAAATGCAATAGCTTGGCTAAGGTAGACAGAACAAAATACAGAGAATACTTGCTCCAGGGCTCCGAAACCCCTCAAGGCAAAGATCAGGATACAATTAGCTCATGTCTCTGCCCCAGTCTAAACCAATCTGCAGAATAAAACTCGGAGCAAGGGGAGAGATCACAGCAGCAGCACCGCTTCAGTCTTTGTTGAGTTTATGTTTTTATAAAAATCAAATAAAGAAATCTTTTTTTTTTCTGCATTTACAACACCCTCACTCCTTCTGCCTCCAACTTGCCTATTGCCTCTCTCTCGCAGAGAAGCTGATTTTAATCGTTATGATTAGTTTTGATGTAACGCTCCCCCGGGCGATTGCTACAAATGGATGGAGTGTTTCTTTGCCAGGGAGGAAAAGCAGCAGATGATGATAATTATATAGATTGTTGGGGGAGTCCTTTGATTTTTTTTTCTCTCTCTCTAACTCTCAAACATCTAACCTATCTGCTCTGCTTCTTTAAGACATGCCATACACACTTGCATGTGCATCAGACAACTTGTTGATTAGCCTGGAATCAACTTATTAAATTAATGCAATGTGGTTAATGAAATTCTCACTCTGGAGTTTCTCCTTTGTAATCTCTTTTTCTCCCTTTGGACAACCCCCATTATACAATGACGTAGTTGTATAAATAAGCACTTGCAGCTTGCCTTGCCCCAATCAAGTCTGAATCAGTGCCTGGGGGTGATGTGCGAGCTCATTTCAAATGTTCAACCATGCATGAATTGGGGAAGATTGAAGCTTTTAGATTTACTTGGGGGATGCAGTCAGCAAAGGAATTCCATGTTTAAAGTGTTTGCTTTTGAAAATGTCCCTCATGTGTACATGCATAATTCGGAGTTAAAAGAGCTATCTTGTGCGCATCTGGACATAGAATTGACACAGTTATGTCTTTTCATTCTTAACAGTTATCCTCATGCCATACAGAGTGGAATAAGGCTGAAACACCCGCTCTTGCGCCCCCTACTGTTGAGAGCATCAACTTTTCTAACAGCAACCATAAAAGCAAATCAATTTTTGGCCATGTTGTTGTAACGTTACCCGACTTCAAAAAGGAAAATAAAACACAAGAAAAGTACAGACAAACATCCATTTTAAATAAATGTTTACAATCAGGCTGTGTATTCTGATGTTCGTGGAGAAAACTGGATCCAAGATTGTTCTGAAGTTCAAGCAACAGTGGAATAAAGTGTCATGTGAGGGGACCATGGACTCATGTGAATGTGAGTGTGCAAACAAAAGATTTTCCTAATTCTCCTCATCAAAGAGTTCCCCTCTCAGAGCATGTTTTGTAGATTGCTTTTTGAGCAATGGCCAGCTATCCCATGCCCGTCCGATCCAGGGACCATTAAACTTTCCACTTTTTGACTAACATGTCCCACAGGAAAACAAACACAGGATTAAAGTGTTACCATGAAGTGATTTTACCCAGAGGTTACCGGCTGGCGCACGATACACTGAGCCTCAACTACCACCCTACACACACACACGCACACATTTTTATGCCATTAGTCTGACAAGAAAATAGTGAACAAAGAACACCCCAGGCCTTAAAAACCCATACGTTATCCATTTTCCACACAAATGGAGCCCATTCATAATGGGATCCTCTGACTTCACTATTCGAAATATGCATCAGATGTTGTTGAAACTAACCAGTGTAGATCTTTTAACACGTACAGTGTTTGTACCAAAGAAACAAAGCCATTGTTCTAATGCCTGCAGTGGGATAGTATTTTCCTTGGATATAGACCGAACTGCTACAGCACCGGCAGCAGGCGAGCACTGACTGGCTGCGTCATATTTTGGTGGACAAATTACCCAGATTGGTTGCAGATGTGAGTTTGCCCGAAACAGAAACGGCAGAGCCTGAATGACATCATAGTGTTATAAATGCATACACGGGACAACGGACAGAGGAATCCTGGAAAACCAATTCTGCATGCTGAATTTTAAGAAACTATAGTGACTGCAGTGTTTTCACACACACACACACACACACACACACACACACACACACACACACACACACACACACACACACACACACA
>JBBPCS010000065.1:219790-231089 GCA_037974645.1 Hollardia meadi | reverse complement strand
TATATATAAAGATATAAACATGTAGTAACCTGTGATAAGGTCAGTTTTATTATATAATTATGCATACTACTTCATGCATAACACTACCACATATTGTGGTATATTATAATTACTATAGTTTGTCTAATCAGGTGACTGGGTTACATTTACCTTTTGTTATACTAATCTCGAGCTACCTGCATTTTATCCAAGTATACTGTATATATATATATATCTATGTATAGAGAAGCTTTAGAGCTGCGAACAGCATATCTTCCTGATCTTGATCGGTCTCTCAACCGGAAGAAAAGAGCCACTTGGCGCTCCAATTACATTAATTTTCATATCAACTTTAAGAACAGACGTCAGAAAATGCATCAATTATGAGAAAAATGTTCAAGTGAATACATAGACGATAAGTGTCATCAGTTGAAGCTCGTTGGTGGAAGAATTATTCAGATCATTTATTTAAACCTGCAGTGCAGAACTCTTGACTTCCCCCTCTGGCACTGAGAGTAATTACACAAACACTGTTGATATGAGGGGTGGATGTTCTGAACATTAATTGAAAACTAATAGTGATCAATTAAATATATTTACTTTTTAAATAAAGTTTGATTTCTTGGGAATTAAATACAATGTCATTCTTAGTATAAAACTGTAATCAATTAAATATATTTAATTTTAAAATAAACTATCAACACATAGAAATTAAATGCAATATGTGACTTTTAATATAAAACTATTACTTATGGCAGGTTTAAGGCCATACTTTTAAAACTACTCTTGGGGGAAAGGATCGTACTATCACAAAAGAAACTACTGTGAGAGTAGTCTTCTTCATTTGGTTAAAATGTAAATATGAATTATGAACAAACCATCATTATAATTAATGAATAAATTAATACATTTTTGTGTGAATT
The DNA here is from genome assembly GCA_037974645.1 of Hollardia meadi. Lineage (NCBI taxonomy): Eukaryota > Metazoa > Chordata > Actinopteri > Tetraodontiformes > Triacanthodidae > Hollardia > Hollardia meadi. Next base: position 230,187 of record JBBPCS010000065.1, on the reverse strand, counting down.
GAGAAGTTTTGAATTGAAAAAACGGAATAGGATGGCAAATTTTGAAAGAACAGAGCAGATGTCATTTAAACTATGCCGCCTAAGGAACTAGAAACAACCGTATGACCAAAGCTTTCACACTGAGATTTGATTCACATAAGATGAATATTCACTGTCAGTGTGGTAATTATATGAGGCTGGTGACAATCATTGACTGTATATAGTATTGATGGATAGTTAGCTTGAGTGTGAAGCAGCAAGAGTGCTGTGATATGCTATCATAGTAAACATGACATCTCAAACTAAAATATTTTTATATATTGGACAACCAGAGGTTCCGTAAGCTACATTGAGGCAATTTCAAATGTTGGTGTGGAGTCTACAACAGACATACGCTGACTATCGGTCACCCGCAGGCACTCACGGTGGCAGACGAGCCACCCACACTGGCAACAGGAGCGTGAGAGGGCAGAGAGCCATGGGGAAGACAGCTGACCTTCCAGCCGACTCTGGAGCAAGGGAAGCGCCTGGGCCTCGGGTCATTTCCGGGCTACAGAATTAAGTTGTTGCAGGTATTTTTTTTAATGTTCTGAGGTTTATCAGTCACCTAATTGGGTGACTAAACTGTTAGACTCCTAATCCATACCTCGCACAGATGTTCCTCTATACTCTCCCAGCTTGTATCTTGCACCCTGCTCGTATGTGCTGGACTGTGTCAGGGGCATCTTTGCACCTTTGGTCTTGTCTGCTGTGGTAGACCCCTGCCTCTATGGATCTGGTGCTTAGAGCCTGTTCTTGTGCTGCCATGATCAGTGCCTCTGTGCTATCCTTTAGGCCACCTTTCTCTAGCCACTGGTAGGATTTCTTGATGTCAGCCACTTCCCCTATCTGCAGATGAGACATCCCATGGAAGGGCTTCTACAACATCTTCTGTTCCTCCTCATTTCCCTCTGTCCTCAGCCACCAGAGACACTCCCTTAGCAGTTCATCCCAGGGGGTCATATTTCTGATGTATTCATGTATTCTTGTTCCATCTTGGATTGTGGCTCTGACACTCACTAATCCTCAAGTTGCTCATAGAGTCTCAGGGTCCTGGAATCTGGATGGAACCCTCCGTACATTGTGTGGAGTTTTCTTGTCTTGGGATCAGTGGCCTCTATCTCCTCCTGTGGCCAACTTACTATTCCAGCTGGGTATCTGATGACTGGTAGGGTGTACATGTTTTTCTCTTTGCTAACATGCAGCCACACTTATCCAGTCCAAATGACATCCCAATGTCCTTGCTGTAAATCCTGGTAAGGTGGATCAGAGAGTGGATGTCTCGTTCACTCCTGGCATACAGCTTGATGTCATCCATGTATTGGAGGTGGCTGATGGTCACTCCACTTCTGAATCTGTATCCATGGCTAGTTCGAAGGTGCTGTACCCTTGTGGAGATCCTTCATGATCAGTATTGTCTTGCCCTGTGTCAGCCAGTCTGGGTGGGTGCCTGTTGCTAGCAGCTCACTTTGTGATGCCAGACGATAGAGCACTGTTAGCTTCTTCAGCCAGTTGGTGTGGATCATGTCAGGTCCTGGTGCTGTCCAGCTCTTCATGCCTGAGACTCGTTGGATGCTGTTTCTGTGGTCTGCTCTTAGATCCACCAGCCATTGCTCAGTCTCAGCTCTGGGGCCTCTGTCATTGTGTACCTCTTCAGCCTAGTAGCCAGAGCTCTGGGTCTTTGTTTGGCAGTCTTTAGAGGCTCACTTATGGGCATCTTGTTGTACGTCTTTTCTATCCAGGACCTGTCTGTCATGGCACCCCTCTGCACCTCTGTTAGCTGACTAACATCTCTCCAGGCTTTCTCAATCTTGGGTTCTAATCTCCTTCTCCATGGAGGGCACTCTCTGCAAACTGTACTCTTGATCTTTTACCCAAGTATCTCCAGGATTACTATTGCAGTGGCATACACAAGTCCATTTGTTTCTGTGATGGTGGTTGTAGAGCTGTATTAACATCTGCAAGTAACTTTTCTAATGGGACTTCAGTGACCCAGGGCAGTCTCACTGACTGTGTTCAGTTTGGCCACTTTTTTTTTTTCTTCAGTTCAGTGGATGCGGGTGTCATGACTGGGGTATCATCTAGTTCTTTAACACAGCTCTCTTTCACCAGGGTCAGGGTAGTTGTATCATGCTGCTTAGTAGTGCCCTCATTAATATTTTGGAGTCTCTCAATCTCCAGTTGTGATAGTAGCTTCTTCCTATTTCCTTCCTATGAACCCTCTCTTCTTGGGCCTGATGTTATAGTAGTATTAAACAACACCAGAAATCAACAAGAAATCAATTGAAATCCTACAGGTCAACTGCAGAATGAACACAAAGGACAAAATCAAGAGAGCCATCAAAAAGCTGAAGGCAGGAAAAGCACCAGGAGGTGACGCCATACTGAAAGCTGACACAAAAGCAAATATTGAGGTTCTTTACCACCTCCTTAACAAGGTCTGGGACAAGATCGCAAGTATCAGAATGGAAATGGACTTAATGGTTACCAACCCTAAAGGAGGAAAACTCAGTGAGTGCAACAACTGGAGAGGCATAATTATACTGCCCATCCCCAGTTTTCTATACAATCATTCTTAGACAGGATACAACCAAACCTGGACAAGCATTTAAGGAAAGAGCAAGCTGAATTCAGGAAGGATTAATCATGCCAGACAATATTGCCACACTTAGAATCACCCTTTATGTTAATTTTATGGACTTTGAAAATGCCTTTAATAGTGAAACACTATGGAAACTCTTAGGTCACTATGGTCTACCTTCTAAAATGATAAATTTAATAATTTAATCAGATACTTTTTCCATCACAACAGGATACAGCAATGTCTCCTCTCGCCTTTGATTTTTCCGGTTGTCATTGACTGGATAATGAGGAGAACAACTGAAAACCAACAGATCCAGTGGAATCTAGTAGATCATGTTCCCCCAACTTTAGAGCTTGACGTTTGCGGAGGACCTAGGTCTAGTCTCCAAAAACCACAAAGACATGCAGCATGAGACTGATAAAACAGGATAGCAGCGAGTAGCTTGGATTTAAGATTAATACGGGAAAAACTCAGGTTATGAGAATAAACCCAAAAATACTCGTTACACTCTGGGGGGAGGCCAGAGAGGATGTTGAGCATTCCACTGACTTAGGGAGCAGCATCATTAGGGATGGACAAGCAGACAAGGACATAGAGCTCACAGCACAGCAGACATTTAAGATATTACAGCCAATTTGGTTATCAAACAAGCTCTCCAAATACACCAGGCTATGTATCTTCAATACCAATAAGAGAACTGTACTGATCGATGGTTCTGAGACTTGGAAAATCAACAAGGCACTCACAAGGTACAGGTGTTAGCTACCACAGCCAAAATAAGAAAGTGGAGATGGATAGGTCACACCCTCAGGAAGGACACAAATGAAATCACAGAACAAGCCCTGAACTACAGGGAAAGAGGAAACAGGGTAGGCCAATTAACACCTGGAGATGCTTGAAAAAAAGACTCGTAGGAAGAAAAAGGCTGAGGCCAAGAAAAGAGTGAGATGGCAGGTTCCAGTGGACCCCCTATGCTCCTAAATGGGGTAAAGAGTTTTAAGTTAAGTCAACCCTGTGATAATTTGCTAATCCTACTGTATTAGAAACAGTCAGAAGATAATATATTTTATGTTTTACCTTACCAACTTCATTGATTTTTGTAAAAACTGGGACGGGGCAACAAGAAACTGGAGAAGTTATGTTATGTTAAAAAAAAACCCAAAAAACACCTGTTTGGAACATTCCAGAGGTCAACAGGTTAATTGGTAGCAGGTGAAAGTATAATGATTGGGCATGAAATGGGCATCCTGAAAAGGCTCTGTTGTTCACAAGCAAAGATGGGCGAGGTGAGGTTCACCACTTTATGAAAAACTGTGTGGGCAGAAAGTCTAACAGTTAGTTCACAGAACATTTCTCAACACACAATTGCAATCATTTTTTGGCTTTCACCATCTAAAATCCATAATTTTATCGAAAGATTCAGAGAATCCTGCTGAAAGGAACATACAGGTTTTGGAGCAGCATATGCTGCCATTCAGATGACATCTTTTTCAGGGATTTAGAATTGTCTTGCTTATTCTAGCAAGACACTGGCCTTCCTGCAGCCCAGACCTGTGTCCCATTAAAAATGGGTGGTACATTATGAAAGGCAAAATATGACAACAGAGACCCTGAACTGTTGAGCAACTGAAATCATATACAAAGCAAGAATGCGAATGGATTTAAAACATTTCAATTAGTGTCCTCACTTCCCAAACACTTACAGAGAACAGTGGTAAATATGCCCCTGTACCAACTTTTTTGGAAACTGTTGCAGGAATCAAATTCAGAATGAGTGAATACCTCAGTACTGTAGTAGTATTGTCGTAGTACTATAGTATTAAATATAGGTTGAAAAGGATGTGCAAATCATTGCATTCTGTTTTTCTTAACCTTTAACACAGCATCCCATTTTTTTTAAAAATCAGGGCTGCAAGTCAGACAGAAAAAAACCCTAAATATAAAACATAATGCAGACTCACTATAACAAGTGGTCATTAAGTAATCTGCACGATTTGGTGCTTCAGACAAATGTTCACAAATGATGCAATAAAGAGTAACAGTGTTTTCATGATCAGTAACTGCTCATTTTTAATCTACTGTATAAAAGGTACATCCTACAGATAGTTTCCACACAAGAGTGCCTAATCAGTAATCAGTACAAGTGCTCAGTGCTGATAAAATACAAAACGATAATTTTGCAGAATACCTTTCATGCTTTTTTTCATTGGCTGAAGCTGGCACTTTCAACAAAGCACTGCTATTTAAATCAATACATCCCTCATTACAGAATGATGAATATTTCATCACCAAGACTATTACTTCAAGTGAATAATTTAACTGTGTTATATCAGTCAGGGATGGGGGGTTCAGTGGTACCCTGCTCCCTCAGCTTTTAAACCCAACCACTCATAATGAAGCTCTTTAAAACACTGCATAACCCCACCAAAAAGGTCCAGGATTAGGTTCAGAGATTGTTCTCTCTGAAAATGCCAGGGTCGCAGTTCAAACCACTGACAGTAAAGGCATCCTCAGCTCCAATTAGTCATGATATATACATTGTATTGAGAGCATTTTTCTTTATTATAATGAGCTCCATGAATGGGTAAATCCTACTTGAATGTATGGCTTCTGTGCTATATTAAAACCCCCGATGACCTAAAAGAGTAATCTATCAAATATTCAATGGACTAAAAGGAGCAGCAACTGGAACCATTTCTGTGCAGTCTGGTGTGTAATGACTTTGAGCTTTGTTCATTTGGTAGTTGTTTCAGACACACAGACAACATTTTGTTGGGACTTCTGGCTTTTGAGATTGGTAAATTAATTGTTTAGAAAAGAGATCCGTTCCGATTATTCTAGCAATTATTCATGTAATAGGATAAAAATATTTTGAAGTGTCCATCAGAAATTAGAGACCAGGTCAGTTTAAATGAAAATAATCAGTTTCATTACAAATAACATACTGTGTTATGTGTGTATGTGTTACTGTGGCTTTGGGGAAGTGGATGGTTTAACAAAGTGTGACTTTGATGTGACAGACAGTCAATGTTTTTTTTCTAATCATGACCACAATCTTTCCCTTACATTAACCAAGTCGTGTTTGTGCCTAAACCTCACCAACTCTTAACCAAGTCTCCAGAAACCCTAAGCTCCCAAAGCTGAAATCTTCACTATAAGCTTAAAAATTTAACGTGCACCCCGTCTGAAGTGGTTGCACGTTAACCGAGGTTGCACTGGACACGCGTACATGCGCCACTAGACGTGACCAAGAAGAGCTCACAATCTCTGCATACCTTATTGTTTACCTGCTACACTGTAGGCTACAATGCTGCAACACTGTTTTGCTGTAAAGCTCCAGAAATACTGATTTATTTACTTTATGAAGAAACTTCACTTTCCATCATTACGGGGGTGACTAGATAATGACTGAATTTTCATTTTCGGATGAACTGTTCCTTTAAACATGGCAGACATTTAAGAAGTTGCTCACAAATGATGCGGAGCACCAGATCAAACAAAACAATCATACAGGTAATTTTTTTTAAATCAGTAGCAAACCTTAATTGTCATTTATTTTGGAAAAAAAAACAAACTTGTTGGTCTCAGTCACAGCAGCAGGTGCTGTGGCCTAGCTGGTCACCCAGAACCACAGCAGCTTTCAAAACAAAATGCTCCCAAAATTTGACTGTTTCTTGTATTTCCTGTCACTCTTTTTACTTCCCTTTTTTCAGCCTCTCAGATTTCAGCTTACACAGTCAGTGTCTGATCACATGCTGTAGAACCTCTCCATGATTAAATGTAAAGCAGTAAATTTAAATAGAGGATTTAGAATAAAAATCTTTGAGTAATCGTAAGCCATAAAATATAATACCATGTGCAGTACCAATGGAACAGATTCTGGCACCCTAAACATGGTCTGAGAGTAGTAATACCACAAAATCATTGATTATCAGCACCATCAAATTCACTATCGCACATATCGAGTGAGTGGATTTTAACCTTCAGGATTTTCACAGGGAAAAGGGATGAATCCACTTCCCTCATCTGAACTTCATCAAAATGAAGATAAGAGTTCTTTCAAGTGCTGAGCTGTGCTGGGTATTAAGAAACACAAGGTCAGATTCAGTGTTCATGTAAGATTATGGAAATGTCAATCTCTTCCCTGCCTCTCAACTCCATAGTTAAGAACACTGACACAGGGAGCACAGTGGTTAAGTATGTCATACACAGAGAGATGTGTTGATTGTATGAGAAGCACCTATTTCAGTCACATGCCAGCTCATTTGTAGTCTTTCACTCAGACAGGTTTTAATTTCTGTGTAATTACTTTCATTAGCATGAATTGCTCTTCTGAAGCTCGAGTATGTAATGACATATTGTGAATGCTGATAGTGGATTATGGGCATTGCAAGATCTGCAATCTTCTCCTTCAAAAGGCTGCACTGCCACTCTGCAAATAAGGCATTTAGCGAGTTAAATCGTCAGTATATTACAGCACAAAAATCGAGCATACTGTATGTGCAGATATGACTTAATCCTTAGGTGGATAAAATAGCCGCTTCTTTTGCAAGCATGAAAAGACACACATTTATGATATCATGCCTTCACTTGGTATTTCTTTTCTTTTTTGTGTGTGTGTGCGTGTTAAAAGCATTTTGTTGAGTGTCTGAATGTCACTGAAGCTCACTTTATATGGTTTTCTCCCAAGGACGATTCTTTCTTTTTTTTTTGCCCTAATTTTCATAAGAAGAATTAAGACTTAATGCTTTCATACTATTTTGTGATTATTCTGATTTCCACTATTTGAGCAATTTATATTATGCTACAAATAAACCTGAATTTTAACTATAACAGTATGATGAAAACTTTTCTTTTTGTGTTAAGGTGAAACAAAATTTTTTTTTTTTATTGATTTAAAGACTTAAAAGATGTCTGTAAAAAGTCAATTTTTTTCCACCATTGTAAAGAACTGCAACTGTGGGGAAATTTTCAAGGTGGAAAAAAGTAAAAGGTCACAGAGGCATCTCAAACCTTCCCTGCAGGATATACACATCTCCACTGTCCATCTCTAAGTGCAATATATTCCAAACATTCATGATTTCATTAAAATATGGCCTTTATTGGCTAAAACCAGAATGTTTTACATCAAAACAACATTCTAATGTCTTTTAAGTTTAGTTCAGCAAGCATGCAGGGAATATTTTTAATGGCTTGTTGTTGCTAATTGCAACCAACTTGTCTTCCCCTCCCCCACAGAAGGGAAAAGACAATAGGCCCTCTCTAGAGCCAGTGTTTGGTTTGTCTGGGCTACCGTGGAAACATGGTGAAACATGGTGGACTGGTTTATGGTTCACAAGTTAACCTTGAAGGCTTTTTGTCTCTCAGAGGACTTCCTCCATAGAACTTTCTGCAAGAAAGTCCCGAGAGCTTTTTGCAAGAAAGTTCCTTTTGTCGATCTAGGTCTAGGTAACAAAAACACTTAGTTACGTTTAGGAAAACATTACGGTTTGAGTTAAAAATACACCCTTTCACAACGTTAAACATGTCTTACAATGACCTTTCTGGAACAAAGCATTCAAGGCTAACTTATCCCATGCGCAGACTCCTTATAAATTGTAAATATAAAAAGCTCATTCTAAGGTCATGAAAACACAACGAATCTTAGTGTAAGGTGATTATACACTAATTAAATAATAAAAATGTAATGATGAATATTATATTCCATTTCTGCCCCTAAAACCCCCCAAAATCATACACACTGGACCTTTAGTGCAACAGGGCTTCATAACTTTTGATTCTGGACTCCAATCATGTAAAAAAAAAAAAAACACAAAAAAAAAACATCGTAAATAGAGATAAATAAAAGTGGTTACAATTTAGGAAGCCATGTTACACTCTGACCTTTGAGCATCTAAACCAGCTATTCTCAACCAGCAAGGCCTCAGAGTATCATCTACAAGGCTTTGTAATTTACAAAGATAGTTATTTTTATTTCTACAGGTGCTCAAGAATTCGCAGAAATAAAAAAATATCAAAATGCAAAATTTCAGTGATTTGAAATTCACCAGACAAACAAACGTGTTCTGTCACTGTGTTCTGCCACAGCTGTAGCTAACGTACCCTTGGATGCAGTGGCACAAAATGTTTTTTTTTTAATGAAAAAGTGATGGACAGTGTGTAACAGTGATCAGAAATCAGAAATGGGCTAAAACTTAAAAAAAGGTGGAGAACCCCTGATCGAAACCAATGTATTAGCATGGCTGGTAAGTCTTTTTAGCAGTAAGCCATTCATATCCTCTCTAACTGTATCTCCTCCTAGACAGCACTGATAGCGATGGTGGAAGTAATTTATCTGGATGTATATCTCCTTGGACCTCCCCTATCTCTCCATCCTCTGTCCGAGAGACCAACTGAATGACAAACTGTACTGTTCTCTGTGGATCAATGGCTCATAAGTATAAACCAATTTCCTTTACAAACTGCACTCTGGGAAATAAACAGACACACTGCCTGAGGAGACCGACACTGTGTGAGCTCCAACAGCTGATTAGTCATTTTAATGTTGTGAAACTTTGGCAGATATGCCAAACTTTGAAGATTAGGTTCAAAAGTAAATCTTACAAAAGTACAATTAAAATGAAAAGAGTTTTATATAAGAGGTATGAAAAGGAAAAACTATTGAACATAAAATAATTTTTGGACAACTGCTTTTTACAGATTATCTCAAAAGACACAACAGCGGTGGTGGCAGTATTTTTAAGGGAACAATATTTCCCTTTAAAAGTAAACGATTAATGGACTTTAAATGCTGCACGAAGAAACAATTTAACACCTTTTTGGGGGTTTGCATTGTTCTTTTTCTTACACCAACACACATATTTTCTCTCCTTGAAGTTTCAGTGTTTCCTTTTCAGTGTGATGTACAACTACCATCATACTCAAACTTATTTCTCTTTTTGCTGATAGTCAATGCTGCAACTGTTGAAGCCAACTTCAATAAATCTCTGATCTTTTAAACTATGAATTTCTGATTGAATTGTGGCTGAGTGATGGAGAATTTATTGAAGCTTCTCTTGATGGAGTTGCAGTTATACACCAAATTGACATCAAGTTGTATCCCTTCTTCTCGGTCATTTAAACTTTGCATTTGAGTAATTGGGCTTATTAAATAATGACTAAATGTTCTTTTGTATGTCCTGGACACTAAGACGCAGATTCTCATATTTTTAACATTTTTTTCTATCGACATTTCCAAAGATTTTGTGCTGGACTTTATATGAATTTTACTGCTTGTTTATTTTTGCCATCATCATTTAATAATAAAGATCTTTGAGATAAATGTCATTTGGACTCACCTAAACATATGGTTACCACACAGTATGGTTATTGGTTACACTCCCAGCTTTTGTGCACCTGCCAGCTCCTATAGTTTAAACTCTGCGTCTGCAAGCATATTTACAGCTTTTTGAGCCTTTTTTCCTTTTCCAACACTACTTCATGATTCCAATTCTGAAGAGTTTGTTGATTGCTTTAACAGCACGTGCTTGATTTCTCTTGGTGCTGTTGCTCTTTTTAAAAACAAAATTATCAACAAAAACCCCTGCCTTGACTAAATGAAACCACTTCGGTAATTCGTGTTGCAACATGAATTGACATAATATTCTCAGTTACTCATTTTGAGGTCCTTTTACAGTGGCCGAGAGAGCTCAACGCACTGCAACTTAAGAAAACACATACAAATAGACAAAACACTAGCAAATTAAGAAAACATCTTCATCAATTTGACAACACGTGCGCTGCAAACACTCACAAC
>JBBPCS010000065.1:171602-211871 GCA_037974645.1 Hollardia meadi | reverse complement strand
TGTGTGTGTGTGTGTGTGTGTGTGTGTGTGTGTGTGTGTGTGTGTGTGTGTGTGTGTGTGTGTGTGTGTGTGACAAAGAGAGGAATAGAAAGAGAAAGAGGTGGCCTGGGTGTCTGTAAAAGTGTGTGCATGGTTTATGATTACATGTCCTTTGTGGAGCACATCAACCATTCATGCAAGAGGAACCACAGCGAGATGAGAAATTCCTTCCGCGCACTCGCAGGCAGCAGAAAGTGACATTGAACGCTCGTATACAAGCTGAAAATCTCATGCTCAGCCGATATGCATCTCATGAAAGAAACAGCGTTCATCATTTTCGTCTCGGTACGCCCCACCCTACCACCTTCCCATCCCCCACCCCCCAATTCTGTGACCACGGTGTCATGGCTGTGTGTGGACTGAGAATAATGGTAGGATGGGGCCTGATAAATGAGAGCTGATAAATCAGTATCATGACCAGAGGCAGAACAATATCTGCTGAAACAAAGGGAAAGACAGTGGAGAGATATCTGCCTGCAGTCAGTGAGAACACAGGGAGCCGTAGATCAAGGCTGGATGATGTGTGATAGCGGTGCAAAAACCTGGGACTCAAGAACGGGTCCCTTCCACTCTCTGTGGCTGAAGAAATCCAAACAAATTGATCTAATATTACGCTTAGAGGCCAACAGTGTAGAAATGAAATTGATTGATTCTACACAAGTGACTAGGTCTATACACAAATACATTAAAGACTGCAAGTGCCCTGTGTGCGCACACTCTGTCATCCAGCCTACTTACTTATTCATTCGAAGGTAGCATGCAGGGGCTGGGAAACCATAAGAAATATGCTCTTGCTGCTGCGGGCCACAAATTTCTATCGATAGCCTGGGTAGCATCCATCTTCACAAAGTCCACCAAAGGTCAGGAGTAGCATAACTTAGAAACTGGTTTGCATCGGATTCTAGTCTGTATTCTGCATGCTTACTGACAATCCCCCCACGGAGGCTGGGTGGCCCTGTGACACTTGCTCAGCCATCCACACACACTCTGAGGAGCTGAGGACGGCTGTCTTGTAAATCTGTGTTGGTGAGGGGGTGTTGGTGAAAGCATTGTTTCACAGTCAATAAAAGGGGCCCTGGGGTACTTGTAAGAACAGCATTCTGCAGCCATTTTCTGCGGAGAACATCTAGGGAGTACTTGAGGGTTATAACTTGAGTTCCTCCTCGGTATTTGGAGTTAATATTTCGAATAAAAACTAATAATAATAATGTGCCCAGCACATATTGCAGTATCTAATGGGAAAAGATATGGAGTTACTGGAAGGAAATGTGCACATGAGAGCCAGATTTGACTCCAGGATAGACAACAAAGTCCCTAATGCTTGCCAACAAATGACAACGCATTTATTATTTATTAAGCGTTTTGTATTCCTGAGGTGTTTGCTTTTAAAAAAATGTGCATTTTGTATGTCAAAGACATTTGCATAAACTGGCAGATGAAACCATTCCCATCCAACTTAATTTGCTTTGAATATAATGTTCTGCATGTTTAATTTCCCTTGCATTACTATTTTTATCCATTTGTCAGCTTACTAAAGTATGCAAATGAGATACTATTTTGAGCCATTATCTAAACCATTGTTGGTGTACCATATGACAAAGAAATGATGAAAATATACTCCTCACACACGATACTGTACATTACTGCTCAGTCAGTCAGACAATGTCAATGAATAGCCTACAATTTTTGAAATACATTGTCCCTTTAAAGGACCAATGTGTAGGATTTAGGGGGATCTATTGGTAGAAGAATAATATTAATAATTATTTTCATTTGTGTGTAATAACCTGAGAAAATGAGCATTATGTTTTCGTTCCATGTTGCACCACCATGTTTCTATAGTAGCCCAGAATTGACAAACCTAACACTGGCTCTAGAGAGGGCCTTTCACGGTTTTTGGAGCCAAATATTTGTGGAGCCTTAAGCCTGCATTGTTTCTAATGGGCAGCAGGGGGCGACTCCACAGGTTTAAAAAAAAAAATAAATTCTGATTGTATATTAGCTTATGAGAAAATGATCCTTATTTTCATTTGGTTCATTACCTCAGTAAACAGTTTCCTCAAGAGTTTTTTGTCTCACTTGCTCATTTCAAGTGTTCTTCAATGTTCATTTTGTAAATTGTGGTCCCATTTAGAGTAAAATAAACATAGTGGCGTGGCTATCTTGTGATTGACAAGTAGTTACATGGCATGTCCTCGAGTTTTGAGTCAGATCCAATCCAAGATGCCGACGACTATGACGCCAAACTTTAGTCTTCAAAACAGTAGTCCACAAAACAGTGCGTGGCGTCACGGTGGGTTTCCCGTAATTGAATGTAGGCTAATGAAAGTGAAGGTATTGAAATGGAATAACTACAATATAATGAATGCATTTCATGTCAAATTCGGGGGCAACACAAAATGTTTCTGAGGGCTGACATTGGCCGGTGAGCTGCACTTTGAGAACCTCTGCTCTAAATGAAGCAGACCTTTTTCCTTGTATTGTTTAACAGTCTCTGATACTACATGTCTAGAAATGGTACAGAATTGTATGTTTTGGGTGTGGATAGTGAAGGAGCTGTGTAGCGGCTGCCTTTATGTCCTGGGCTCTCTGAGATTGCAAGTTTTCCTTCGGGGATAATCCATGTTGTGAAATTGAAGTGCAGTGTGGAAATATCAATTCTTTTTTCTTTTTTTTCCCTGCTGAGGGTTAAAAAAATGAAACAGGACTTGACTGCTTGGTGGATATGAACCCGTTGGAGCAATCTGAACATCACGATGACAATACAGCAGGGTGGGAGAGGCTGTAGAGGAGTTAAAGCTGGGGAAGAGGCTGTATTAAGAACTGGACAAATGTACACTGTAGCACATACGCTGCAACTATAAAGCTGTCATCATTTGCATGTGATTTAAAGGAACAGTAGACATTTTATGGAATACGCTCGCTGGTGGAGAGTTAGATTAAAAAAAAAGAAGTTAAATGCCACTTTCAAATCTGTCCACAGACTGTGAGGCTAAAACCAGCAGAACTTAGCTTGCTGGCTGTAGCTGCAAACAGGGTGACAGAAATCCACCTACCAGCACCTCTAAAGCTCACTATTAACACACTGTTAGTTGTTTGTGTACTTCGTACAAAGAAATGTGTAGCAACGACAACAACAGATTTAAATCTGTGCATTTAATGTACGGTTAAAGCCAACTTGCTGGCTCTAGCTGAAAACAGGGTAAAATAGCCTGCCTGAATGGTGTCATGCCATTGTTCCAACAGCCCATTATTCCAAAACCCCAATAGTGCAATGCTCTGTTAGAGCTTCGGAAGAATGGGCCGCTGGAATAAAAGGCAGTCCCCACTTATGTCCGAAACATAAGAAAATCCACCTAACACATTTTTTTTTAATATACAAAATCCATGTGAGGACGACAGACGATAAGATCAATGCCACTCTCAAATCTGTCTGTTAAATGCCTTCCTTTCTTGACATTTTGTGATTTTGTTTTAGACAGATGCCTCCAGAGGTACAAAAGTGGCATTATAAGACAGTATGGATCAGGGATAGCTGGTTAGCACACTAACTTAAGTAGATATTGCTGCAATACAATACATTGATGTCTTTGACCTAATATGAACACTGCTGTTTCTTCACATTCTGTTGATAATATTCGTTCGTTTTTTGAACGTTTTAAAGTAAAAATAATGGCCACATCTTACAAATTGCACCTTTAATGTTGTAAAACCTTCCAGTGAAAGTATGTCCAGCTTGGCAGTTGAAGCAGTTGTTAACTTTGGGCATGTCTAAGCAATTTGATGAAGGCCTTTTGAGATGTTAATTCACCAACCACATCTGTGCTTGCCCAAGATCAAAGCAAAGAAAGTAGTCAGGCAAAGGATTAAGTGGTTACAGTTCTATTAGGAGGGCAGAAACAAAAGGAAAGACATTAAAACCAGCTGTTTGGCTTAAGAACCTCAAAGTTAAAGGAAGAGATTTGGCAAAAACTAATCTGACTGCAGTTGAAACAACACCTCAAGGTCAGGCAGTTTGTTTAACATTTCATCCGACTGGGAAACGTAAAGTTTTATGTTGCTTCTGGCAAAAGGCGTGCATAACTATGCATACACTGAGATAAGTGATACGCACCAATAAGTTTGTTTTACGTATGAAAACTAACAAGGTCAAAGGTTAAGAGGTAAGAGGTACAGGATGTGGAACTGATTAACACAGAGCAGCTACACTGACTACACCAGCTAAAAAACAATAGGCAGGTACGGTTTACTAGTTATTCTTTCATAGACATTTTTTGCCTTTTGTGTGCGGACTAGAAAACCAAACTCCTGTCTAATTTGGTTGAATTAGTAAGGTTGAATGTCCACATCTATTCCACTGGGTGCAAGTGGCAAGTAGCTCTGTGAATTCCAGGTCCCACATTAATAGGAGGAGAGAGGGGAAAGAAAGCGCAGGTGAAGGCTAAGCGGCAGACGTCCTGTGACTTTCATCATCCGAATTCACCGTGCACGTGACGGCAGAACAGATCATTGTCGTTGCTACCAACACCACGTACAGTACACACACACACACACTCATCTTCATCCTTCCACAGGTCCTACAGATACATGCAGAGTCCCCAGGGACAGTTTTTGGAGGCATTTTTCATTTTGAGGTCAAGTCCAATCTGACCTACAGTACTTTACAGTACAAATCCCTGATAGCAGACAGGTGCTGAATGAATTTGGCATTTCCATGAGCTTTTGACCTTGACTTGGCTGAGGAGCACATAGCGTTACAGAATGAGCCCATTGTTTACTTATTTTGCCTGCAAGCCACACAGCTTATCATCTGTGGACTTGTATGGGCCTATAGCATTTTGCTTGTGCACAATGTGTGCAAACAAATAAATAAGATTATAAATTATTTATTCTCCCCTCTGGTAACACATTGTATAATAAACTTTTTTGTTTTTTTGTTTAAAGCTAATGTCCTTTGAGATAGATTGCACAATTCACAATCTAATTAAGCCTCTGCAACAATGCTGCATTTAAGTAAAAACAAATAAATAGAGGCAGTTTTTAGCTCCAAAATTAGCATTTTATTTGAATGGTTGGGGTCAGAGATGTATAATTTGTTTTCCAGTACACATGGTTATCCACAAGGCTTAAACCAAAACCTTTTCCAGTCTTAAAGCTTATTCAGTAATTAGTGCCTAGCATGTCATCCCACCCCATCCCACCCTTTTTGGTACAAATCCAACAGTTGTGCTGACAAGATCACTACTTTTCAATTTTTATCAATGTGTTTTTGTTTTTTTCATGTTTTATACAAAAACTCTCTTAACTTCTACACACGTAATGTCACCCAGATTTTTATTTTTTTTCACCTTGTAAATAAATTTGGGAAACAACATTTTTCATTTTTGTTGTCATGAAAAGATAAAAACATGCAAAAAACTTGAATTTGTCGTCCAAATCATACATTTACAGGTTTGGAACGTTTTGCACCTTTTCATATACTACATCAAAAGAAAAAAAAAATTAAGGGAAAAAAAACAAACATTATGTACACACATCTTTTTACAGTGAAGTAAAACTTGAAAATATCAGATGATGACTAAGGCAAATGAAGTGTACATAGATTAGACCAAAAGTTTTTTTTTTGTTTTTGTAAAATACTACATCACTTCAGAAAAAAAGGAAAAAAAAATCTGCTACAAAAGTATGACTCATAACTCCCTTTATTTGCAACCAGCTGCATAATTTTAATTTTTTAGTGAAAAAGTCTAGAGGTCTAGCATACTGTACAGTGCTGCTCGCAATTGTTTTTCTTTCCATTCAAGCTAGCAGAGGATCCTTCATTTCTTCGTCTTTATCGTTTATTTAAATAATCTTCAACAAACAGGAGCATTGTGTAACCAAAGAAAAAAAGCATGTAGAAGCATACCAGAGTGTAACATACTTTGTTTGAAATCACTCCAAAAGTCAGTACCATTAAAGCCTTGAACATAAAACTAATCATTTAGATCCAAAAAAATGTACAAAAAGGCACATTATATCCCAGTGCTTCTGTACTGTGAAATTCAAGTGTAACTGAGCGCATTCAATACCAACAATCCGAGTGGGGACAGTCCACCAGTGTTCCCTCCCACATCCTCCATAATTGGACCACAGCCTATGTCTAAGCTTTCAACAAGCATATGTATGCGTAGACTACAACAATAAGCCTAGGTTGGTTGTTTTTGAAAAAAATTTCTGAATCAATGTTTATTTTTTGTTTCTTTTCTGTCACAGTTCCATCTCTCAGAGAAGATCAGAAGCTGTCCGTGTCCATCAACAACAAATCTTTCCTTTTCTTCATTTTTTTTTTCTTTCATATTTTCATCCTTCAAGGAGTGGCTGTGTGTCCTAGTCATCACTTCCACCGTACATGTCTGCCAGTTTTCTAAAGCGAGGGCCCCAGTCGTTGAGGTAATCGTAGTCCTGGTCGCCCCCGCTGCTGGAGGAGTTGAGGGAGCTTAGGGAGCCAGCTGTGGAGCCGCTGCCCTCGTAGTCGAACACTAACAGGGAGTCGTAAGGAGGAGCAGTGGGGTCGTTGTCTGCTGCCTTCAGTCCCTGTGCAGAAGGAAATAAAGACACAGTTAGATGAGAAGATTAAGCCACATCTGCACTGTAATAAGGAAAAAAAGCCCACATCAACACAACTCCCTCCCCCCTACTGCTGCACACAAACAGGCTAATCTATCCTGAAATGAGTCAGTGGTTCAACCTCAGCTTGTTCAGGAAATAAGATTAATCAGGCTCTAGCGTTCCTGTGAGTTTCCGCTGTGTTTTGGTCGGGACTCTCCTGATGTTTCTGGGATGTAGGATTAACGGCTGCTTGATCAAAAGCCAAGATTGAGCATGACCAGCAGCTTCAGATGACTGGAAACATCTCCAATTTCCCCACTGACCCCATGCAAGCCCCCCTCTGTCTTCAAGGGCCTTTGATGGGCAGTACAACTCCAGCACTGATAGTCATCACGATCTAGATATCAGTGTCTTTAATATATCATATTTACTGTATCTAACTCCTGTCTAAACATTAGCAGTTAACACTGAGCTCAACTGAGGCAGAAATAAAAGGAGTTTGAGTGCGTTTGTCACTCATGCGTGTCTCCCTGCGTTATCTTGAGGCTCATGTCGCTGGTGGGGGTGGCTCTCTTTTGAAGATTGTGCTCGACATTCCTAGAAATCCTCGTAGCGTCAGGAGAGGTCCTTCTGGATTGTTATTGATTTCCAGCCCCATCCTCTAACCGGACTCAGGAGACTTGATGGATTGCTAATCTAGGAGTTGAGATGTGCTGTGGCCCTGAACCACATTGGATCCAAGCCTGGTTTCTCCCTCTTATCACCACAACTGAGGTACCCAACAAATAATAAATGAATTAACAGAACCGGAGCAGCATAACACACAGAAATGAGACCTCAGCTCACTGGGAACTTGTCGAAGATTTATAGTTTCCTCTATGCTGGCATTATAGTGCTGAAATGCCCTCAAATACAATGATGGATTGAATTAAGAGTGCCTGGGCACTTAGCGATTATTTTCCACTTGTTAGTTTCCGTTAAGTATTTGCTCAGGGCAGTGGTGCTGATAATTTGGTGGGAAATATGACAGATGGATCGTTCATTACAATTACAACCATAATGGCTCTGCTGGTTATAACCCCCTTTCATCTACAACCAAAACCCCACTGGCAGTTTCATAAGGTTAGTCAATCACAGAACTCAGCCTTGTAATTTAATTTTAACCGAGTCATCCACTGTGCAGGAGACTATCACAACTCTCAGTGAAATGGTGAACTCAGTCACTCGATCCCACATAACAAAAGAGATGTGTAATAAAAGCCACGGGTATTTCTATTCAGAGACAAGCTTGCCAGGGCTGAAAGGAGGCACTATGCTAAACCAGCGCCGACGTTATGTACACGTGGATAACGCGCTGTGCGTAGGGCACCAAGTACCGGAGGGGGCACCAAAACAGCCTAATGGTCATCATCAATCTCAATGTTAATGATTAATTAATTATTTAAATTTAAGATGAAGTGCAACTAAAATAGGCACCATTAGAATATTATAGGAACCAGGTAATAATGGTTCCCCCTTTCCCATGGCAAGGTCCCCGTGGTTTGCACTTGTTCTGGAACCTGGCGGATAACGTGATACCGCCGCGACAATTTCGGATATGACCCCAAAAAGGCAGCAGGAGTCAGCAGCAGAGAAGAGAAAAAAGAAGAAACAGCGGGATGGCGCTCATGTGTCGCTTGCAGGTACGTTAAAAATGTTAATTTGCTTAAAACACGCAGCCTGTGCATGCATAACAGTAACACTATGTTCCACAACAACCCGTTCTCATCCCAGCTCGTCACATACCGACATTTTGTCATGTGCCCTTTGGCTTTGCCAACCGACATGCTAAGCCTTCCCTGACGCACAACAGGCGTCCGTGGCTGACTCGCTTCCCTGTAGCGTCTCGGCCAATGCGCAAAGGCTTGCACCCTGCGCGCCTTATCCTGACGCACAAGGTCTACGTTACTTTGGTTAAGTTTAGGCACAAACCCACGTGGATAGGTTTAAGAAAAGATCAGTGACGTTAGGTTTCAAACGGGACGCTAACTCCTGTCTCCTGGGTCGTGTGTGTGCTGTAATATGATGACCTAATTAACGATTTTGCAGCCAGGAAATGCAGACGTGCCTCTGTAGAGCCTCCTGCAGCTGCTGAAAAATGCCTGTTCTCTATTTCTTTAGTGTCATATATACTGTCTTTGCAGAGAGTAGTTTTTTGTTTGTTTTTTAAACTTTTCTTCCATTTTGTGTGACTGATTGTACAGTTCTGTTTTTCTTACTTGTATTCATATTTATTTATTTTATTTATATTTATTTTAACAACAGTGGCAACCTTGATAATGAAAAAATGTCTTTGGTTTATTTTATTAAAGTATATTGCACTTTTAAATAGTTTTGTGCTTAGGGCAATTGGCCAGCAGCAGGTCTGTGCTAAACAATGAACATAATCACTTCAGCTCTGTGGTGCAGTGTCCACATGTGACCAACAGAGATCATGTCAAGTTGGCGCTAACATATCTGAAGTTACCCCCCTCTGTGGGAGCAGACTAATAAACATTTGTTTGACTGAGTGTGAGGTTTAAGTTCTTATGCTAAACCAGATTTTTTTTTTTTTTTTTTGCCCCTCTAATTTAATTAAGAGCCACAAGCACCCGGGGCACATTACAGGCTGGAAATCAGACACCCCCTTTCCCCTCCCCCAACCCTCGCCGTCTCTCTGCTCCTCTGGCAGCTAGGCTTTATCAGTTGGGTCAGATTCTTGCTCCATGTGAAAACGCTGGAGCTAGCCCAAGACAGCGAGCTTTAGCAACAGTCAAATCTGGGACTAAACAGATCAACATTGCCTGGTTGCAGTAAGCGTTTTCTGGGTCAGAATGATCAGACTTGCAACGTCTCAAAGGTCTTATGAGAATCATAAAATGACAAGCATGAAGGATGGTGTGCATTGTAAAACTGTTCCTGATTGAGCAGTGCAGAACATTAAATTCCACTCAATATCAGCTATTACGACAAGTGTATTAGGTGTATTCATGAGACACAGCGAGATTGAAAATGAGCGGTGCCTGGGTTAAGGGATCTGAGATAGATGGTGAGCTGAAAGACCAAGTTCTAATCTAAAAACATGGGTGCCATCCAAAAAAGTAGGAGAGAACTCCATTTGTAATGCTGTGAAACTCTTGTCTGTTGGAGCTTGTGAAAAATACATGACTGCTCTTTTCATTTTACATTCTCCCTTCATGCTGGAGTCAATGATGGCCTCAGGCAAACGAGGGCACTCTGAACAGTGCACTACGATAGAAAACCAATGTATTGCTTCTCTCATCTTCCATTTCTATGCTGACACAACGATAACTTTACTTTGCAGAAAGTGAGGAGAAAAACAATTATATCTAACTGAGTTAGCATCATGTACTTTTGGGGCTTTATGCATGTCTGAGCGGATATATGTGAGATGAGAAAAGTTTTTTTTACTTTCTGCTGGAAAAAGATGAAAACAATTCTAATAATAATTGATTCAATTCAAAGTTTTTTCTTGTCATATGAACCAAATTGTTTATTTAGATACAAGTTGATTATAAGAAAGTCATTCAGCTTGAAAATGAAATTCAAGCTTTGTGACAGCACTGATCCTTTCATTTCAGTTCTTCTCCTGGGAACTGATTTCATCATACAACACAACAATCTCTTTGCTATAGCTCTGCACACTTGCCGGACAGTGCATTTACCTCATTGATGAAGTCTCCAATGTCTCCGGGGTGGGGTGCTGCTGACCTCATGGGGTACTGTGGCTCAGGGTGGAGGGGTCTCTCGTCTAGACGGCGGATTCCCACTGGCTTGATGGCATCAGGCTCTATCGTGTCCGGCTGCTGGAGCTGACTCAGGTCATAATCCTGGGGAGCACAGAGACAGATGGGAGTTAGCTTAGCAGCATGACAAGATCCCAAACCAAGTGTGATTATTTCAATAGGTAAACATCCTGTGCTGTACAGAGGAAGAAAAGTTCAAGTGAGTGCAGAAGATTTTTAAGTTAGAGTGTAGCGGGACTTTAATGTTCTTGTCTGTGAAGCACAAGCCCAGGGACAATTTGACACATTAAAAGAGCCAGCACTGAGGGGGTCCAAGCTGAGAACCACATCATACAGTGTGTGAGTGTTTGTACTTGTGCGGCGTGCTGCAGGAAGGATGTGCATGCGACTGTTTTGCTCTAATCAATGCCCAGACACGGGATGGTGGATATGCATAAGCCATTGCTAATCCTATTAACATTACCAAGGCAACCTGAATGGCTCGCAGTTTGTGCAAAGTCATGGGCAGGGAAGGAGGAGGAGAAAGAGTGAAGAGAGAAAAGGAGTTTGGAAAGAAAAAAAGGCTGCAGTGAAGAGCAGAGCTGGGCTGAATAACTGGATGCTGACAGCAGATATGATAGAGAAAATGCCATTGGAGAATCCGGGTGTGTGCCTAATAAGCGTGCATGATGGATTGTCCCCTCTTTAGAAGATTTTCGGTAATCCATCCATCTCTAATATCCTCCTTCAAAATTGTCTTTGCTCAGTTGCACATGTACCTACACACACAGAGACACATGCACGCTCACTCTGAGACAGAAAAAAAGGCTGCAGACGCTCCAATGAAAAAATAAACATGAGAATAAATATAAACCCTATGTTGACGCACAAACAACCAAGATATAAAAACACAACCCCAGCACTTGACAAACACCTACTCCACTCTACACTAATAAGTATCATCTAAAATGGAAAACAAACATTAATTGTTCATGTGTAATTTGATTTCATGAGGAATGACAATAACCCAGAGGCCAGCTGGAGAAGAACGACAGTCAGCACACATCACGCAATAACGCCATCCATCATCTTTGGTCCATTTCAGTCTGACTCCTGTTCGACCTTCTCTAAGGTCACACACCGGAGGGGTCAGGAGTTGGTGATAGGAACTGCAACGGAGCCGTATAATGGCTGAACTAAGCAGGAAGGTCTAATGACATACCAGCTCCCTCTGGGGAATTGACTCCTCACATGTACACAGGCCTGATGAAATGGCTGCCCCTGGCACTCATGACCCACATTCAAACATGAGAGACTGAGCTAAGCCTTTGCGAGACGTAGATGAGTAATTTAAAACAGAACCAAGTTTATTACTTTAATAGTTTTTGCCATAATAATTGCTGGTAATAATAAGACTGAAGATATTTCATTCTAGAATCTAGGAAAGCAGCAACATAACTACGAATAATTACAGTCAAAGAAACACGCATAAACATAGTACTATTGGCTTACCTTCAAATAAAATGGTTCCGATAATCTGGCTGAAGCGCTTCAACATGTCTTCAATATATAGTTGGTTTTTTTTGCAGAAAGCGCTTTATATTTGCTTTCTCTATGAATCTAATGTCTGTCCAATCAATACAAGGCAGGGGCCAGCAGCCAATTAGCTTAGCTTTGCACAAAAACCACAAACAGATGTACTAGTATTTTGTCATGTTTGGACAAAGCTTGGTTAGCTTTTACCACTTTTTCCAGCGTTTGTGCCAAATTAAGCCTCAGTATCATTAAACGCTCGGCAAGAACATACAGTTGGAAATCACGTATTTCTCAAAACTGTTCCCTTAAAAATGACCACTAGTGTTTCTTGCCGTTTGATTTAAAAGTGGCAATGTCAATCCCAATTCTTAGCAATTACTTTCTTTTATACAATGTTATAATAACTGAAATAATGGCCAAAAGTGCAAAAGTTATCACCAAGTTGCAATTAACGGGAATTCTCCTGACATAACAAAAGAGATGTTACAGTTCCTCTGACAAATTAAACTTGTTTTTATCTTTGGTGACAAATAATTGAGGCACTTTCTGTGTAAACAGGTCTGATTCATCTGGTTTCACTTACTGCATGGGATTAAACATTTCTCAAAGCATGCCTCTAAAGCCACACTGTCAAAGGTTAATGTGCATCAAATTATATTCAGGTCATTTGGAGGAGCAGATGACTCATCTATGTCCTACATTTTATTTGTTTCACTGGTACATGACAACTTCTCAATTTGCTAATATTCGTGCGTTCTTTTTATCATGTCCTGGGAGCGCAGCCTGATCAGCTGTCTGCCCTTGATAAAATGAGTGCTTCACAAACCAATACAAACCTGGGCAACAGCAGCAACAACCAAAATCATATACTCTGAAAGCACCCAACAGTCTGACACTTCAATTTCCTCCCCAGCAGGAGATAGGGAGAACAGAGGTGTGAATTATAAAGACCACATTGCTGGGAAAGTAGGGGCCATTTTTAACCCAACACTGGCCCTCTTGATTCCACAGACAAGACCATTTTCTCCTGGCACCCTGCCCTCCTCTGTGCCACTCAAAACGGAAGCTTGTTTTCTCCTCAATAAATTGCTGCAACTGCTTGTTTGCCTTTAAGGAGTCTTATATCGTGTTTCCCTTTCAGCATGTTCTGGTCCACAAGTTTGTGCATTTTTTTGTGTTAAAGTGAGGAAGTGAATACACAAGTGGGTGCACTCCCTCCTGCCTAATCGCTGGCTGATGTGTAATGGCTTTCCAGTCATATTGTTACCTTAGACAGAGCTTCATTATTGTGCCACAGCAGATGTCTATCTCCAAATGACATCAGCTTGGCAATTACAAGTCTCCGAGGATAATTTGGCACTGTGCTGGGTCAGACTGGGGTCTCCTGGTCATTTCTGCCATACATAAGCCACTGGATAACTTGGGCCAGTATCAAGAAAATAGCCCATCTGGTATATTACTGCCTTTTTTTTTTTTAATAAAATGGTTCCGTTCTGCTAACAAGGGGTCATTAGGACAATTGAATTTGTGTGTGTGTAATCAGTGAAGGGGGATAAAGAGATGTGACATTATTGATGCCTGTGGCACTGTGTTTGTATGTGTTAAGGTTGTAAAGTGGAACCAGTTCCAGTTGAGGAAACACTTCCAATATTTCCATAACTGATTGGATCAAAAAGTGTTTGCCTTATTGATTCCAGATTTTGATTCCCAAGCCCTTTTAAGTTAATAAAAAGGGTACTATTTCCAGTTTACAATGAATACTGTCTTTCTCCTTGTTGTGAATGACGGTGAATCATCTTGGAGCTGCATAATGAGCAGGAATACCACGAGAAAGAAAGCATTGTAGGTGTTTGTATGCTTGCAGAAAGATTCTAGGTGGTCCTATTTGTCCTTACTTTGGTCAGTTATACAGAAAGTGCTGCTGCATAGTGTAGATGTGACCTGAATGTTTCTCCCTAACCAAGTCCACACACTCACCCCTTCAGAAACACTGTTGAGCTTCATGTATGAAGGGCTGGGAGTTGTTTAACGTTTTTCTCTATTTGTACCAAAATTTTATTCTAGTAATGGTGACTGGATCATTAGTTATCCTTCACTTTCACAGGAGATTTCATGCCCGCTAGCAGATAAAATTGCATAGTGAAAGCAAGGGAACCAATCTAAACACTGATGGTGTGATTATTCTATAGCCATTACATCAATCAGCAATCAACATTTATTTCATAATGGTAGTATTTAAGCAAAAAACTTGTCTATTGTCCGTTTAATAAGCACATGGGAATAATTCAACAAGCTAAAGTCCTAAAATGTTAGATGTTGTTTAAACAGAATAACTTATATCTCAACAAAATATAGTCTTAAGGCCAATTCATAGTTTACACGTCTGCGTGGCTACAAAGCACTAAAATATAAAGTTTGGAAAAAAACATATTAATTATAAATTTAACACTTAAAACTTGAGCTTAACTGCTTCATCAGGACTGGATGGATTTGAAAGTGGTCAAGATAACCAAACACCACCACAACTCTTATCAGATTATTTTTCAAATGTGGCCAAATCCTTATTTGATATCAGACACACATGATATCTCATTCCAAACCAATGAGAGGAGCACGGACAAAGCACCACAGATGGAACATTTTTGATTTAAAATAACCAAAATATTTCTCATTTTGGCAAAACAATTTGTGTTGATGCAGGACACCATGATTAAAATAAGAAACAGATTGAGTTCAGATACCATTACATTTGTATCTGTATTCAGTCACTCGGAAACACCTAAGAACACATACAGCCCAGTGCCCACCCTATAGTGCTTCATATGGTTAATAAGGTAAAGAAATAAATCTCTGACTCCTCGAGATACAATTTAGCCCTAATATGGGGCATTGTTTCATTTAAACCAGCAAACTAGATTCTGGATTTCAGCTATGGGCAAAGAAAGGACTAAGTAAAATAACGAACGTACAATACAACATCCCAAGAAAGCATTTTTTAAATACCTGCAATTGAAGAGTTTTATCTCTTCTATGCACAAGAACATGGTAATTGGTGCACTTTCGTTCTTTGAAGAAATTATTACCAAGAATTGCAATAGTAATGGTTTCATTTTGTCAATATACAACTGCCTTGCATCTGGTTCTAATGAGAGTTCAACGTCCAAGTCTGAAGCACAGAGGGCTGACTTAAAAAGGACATTTCAAGTAACAAATGGAGCATAGCCTGTGCAGAAGACACCCAACACTATTTTAAAGCTACTTTAATATAACTGGTTATATTTAATGAATAAATAACAGCAATACACCTGACACTTTAAAAAAAATGTAATGAGGCTTAAGGAACATTTATATATTGTATTTGGGAGTGTGGCAAAATTAAGAAATTCTGCAGGCAGATGATTTGTGTCTGTGAATTTTCCACAAGACATCAAGATGACATTGCTACACTTGTATCCAACAGATCTCAATTTGCATTTATTGATTTTGCTATAGTGCAGGCCAAACGATTGATAGCTCTTAACTGGAAGAAAACTGCTGCACCTACATTGGGGCTTGGATTGAGAATATATGTATGCCAATAGAGAGAATAACATATAGCCTGAAAAACAAATTGGGTGTTTATGGGAGACTTTAGAAATCATTTCTTGACTTTAAAAAGTGGACAGGAGACTAAAGATTTAAGTAGTGGTAGAACCCAGAAGGGGATGGAGGCATGTTTTGAAAATTTGTTGCAATGCTGTTACTTTTTGTTCAGGTATATTTTGAATTTTGTTAGCGGTACCAGTGAATTGTATGAATGATACTGTCATATGCTTTATACTGATTTGGGATTTAAATGCAGGGGAGACATTAAGAGAGAGAAAAAGTGGGTACCTGTGCATGTGTGGGGTTTGTTAAAGTAAAATCTTGCAGTGCAATATTTTACAAAGTAATGCTGACGTTTGTATGATGAAAAGACAAAAAAGACAAAAGACACAGGCTGAGAAAATAGGTTCTCAAGGCCTTTAAAATAACAACAGAATTCTTAAGGGGTCTACATTGTATGTGTTTATCACTTCACTCTTACCTGGTCTTCCTCTCCTCCACCTTCCTCATCATACTTGAGAATGTTGTCTCTCACATCATCCTCTGGATCAATGAGGAGCTGCTTGGCCTGACGTTCTTTATCACGGCGCTTCATCCACACCACGAACAGCAGCACGAGGACTAACAGACAGGCAGAGAGAGAGATCTTATATTACAAAACATAATAATTTACATATTTTCATACAAGTGTAATCGGATCTGATATTTTAGGGCTTGGAAGCGGGCCTGATCAAGGCTATCATTTTGGTAATCCTACAGTAATCTAGTGGTATCTGCGATAATGTTTAGCTGTCTTTATAATCCCTGCGTGTGTTTGTGTGATGTGCTGTTAAAGAGAGGAACTAAGACACTCACTGAGGAGGATGATGATGCAGAGGAGGATGGCGATGATGGCACCAGTGCCCAGGCCGGCAGCCATGATGTGTTGCTGGTCAGTGCAGTCTCCATTGATGTCACACTGGCACACTTTAACCCGCAGATAGGAGGTGTTGGACATGGGTAGGTTGCCCGAGTCTGTGATTATGATGGGGATCTCATAGATGCCACTTTCAAGGAAGCCAATCTTCAGGCTCATCTGAGCATAGTCACCTGAGGGATGAAGAGTAGAAAGGACAGAAAGAGGGAGTGAGTGATCCACAATGGCTCCTTGTCAGAGCAAATACATATGAAATAGTGGGACAAGAAATTCAGTTGCTCAATTTGTTTAAAAACAAAATAGTATTGTGTTTCTTTAGCATAGAGCTTTTCAGAGGGGATCAAAACTGAATAGTTTATATAGAGTGTGTCACAGTGCGATTACACTCTCTATTACCACAAATACGCAGCATAAATTCATACCTGGAAGTTGATCAGCACGTCTAATCCAAAACATGGTCAGGATTTAGATTTGGAGCTTATAAATCTACTGAATACCTTTTGATAATGCTGCTTAAGCTAAATTCCTGGTAGCAATAATCCAAATGACATTATCCTATTAAGATATATTCACTGGTTTTCAACTCACAACATTCAATAGCTAACAAGTGCCAAATTAGCTCTTCCACTCATGTTGTAGCTCAAATTAGCATAAACAATTAATGACTGTTTAGTAATATTAATATATTATATTGTCTGTTCCAGCTCTGCCCCTCTGCAGTGTGTCATTTACACGTTTTCCAAGTGTTTTTTTTAGAAGGATCACAGATCAAAGTCTCAAGCTTTAATTACCAAACCGCCTTGCAGTTGTATGCCTCTGCACACCAGTCGAGTTGCAGTTTACATCCATGTCTGTCCAGACTGATATAATATATATGTAGTGACTGAGTAAGAGCTTGGTCACATGGTGCAAAGACAATCACCTGAGGCTCAATATCAACAAAATCAAAGAGCTTGTGGTGGACTACAATACTTTAAATATCGATGTTGCTGCAAAGAAGTTTTAAATTCTGAAACATGGATTCTTCACATACATGTTCAACTCAGCAGCACAGAAGATCTATACAATCAGCACAGTTTGTGTAAAATTTTGGCATGATTAGTGTACGAATTCTTGAGTCATGACTAAAAAACCTAAAATGAAGGATTAAGTAATGACTAAAAATAACCAAGGTTAATGATGTGAAGTTGTGTGTGTCGTCTATGTCTCACCGCTGATTCTTGTGATGGTCCAGTTTCTCCTAACATCAGAGGGCCGGTAGGCTAACTCAAAGGCAAACGGCCCAGCATTGGGGTTGAGGTCACCATCGAGCGCAGTGATGTTGATGGTATTTGGCTCTGGCTTTTCACATATCTCTGCCTCCTGAGGGAACACCTTGGGAGCGTTGTCGTTGATATCCAGCAGGTAGATCTGGAGAGTACCTGTGCCACTTGCTGGAGGTACACCTACATGGGATATAAAATGACACACATACACTCAGCACATACATATTTATGGGAAAAGGGATTTTTTTAAAACAAATTTCCATAGGGATAGAATATTTACTATTGAAATGCCATCTCTCATTTGCACTCATTATGCAGTAAACTGAGAAAAGTAAAGTATGGAGTTGATTCTTTGGGTATAATAAGAATCTCTAAACAGCTATTTACACAAGTGGGAGAAGACCCATCCAAACTGCATACTGATCTGAGAATCTAATCTCAAGTGAGGAAGTAGACAGGCAGAAAGAGAGAGATATCAGAACATTTGGGTAGTGTGTGTGTGTGTGTGTGTGTGTGTGTGTGTGTGTGTGTGTGTGTGTGTGTGTGTGTGTGTGCTCACGGAGAAAATCTTCCTGACGAAGGACACAGGATGGGAATACTAAAGCAGACAAACAGAGCCCACTGTCGCTCCTCTCAGGCTCCTCTATGTATTCACTCAGCTAAGAGGCTTTTTTTTTTTTACCATTCAGGCCACGCTCAAAGGAGCTAGTCATCCAATCCTGACCCATTAATGCTGAGAAACCTCTTTATTGGTAGAGTTTTTAAGCCTATTGGCCCAAGCTATGCTCCACAGGACAGGGTAAACCTGAACAGAGGTAAATCCCAGCAGTGCAGAGAAGAGGTGAATGCATCCACATGCTGAACTTTTCTGGGATTGCTAGCACATTAACCTTCAACTAAGGTGGTCAGCGTTCCAGACATGCCAAGTGCCTGGTACAAGGTTGACCTTCAAGTATGGAGGGTGTCTTTGTGGCTTTAACTGAGATAGGTTTTTTCCAACAGATATGGTGCATTTGTGCACCGGCTTCAGGTTAAAAAAAAAAAACATCACAGAGGAAGTCAAAGTGATGCTAGGTGTAAGATTGACCTTTACGAGGTGGGCTACATTAGCCATCTGCTTGACTTCCTTTTGAAAAAGCAGCATTATCTACTCCTGAATGCTCTAACAATAATGGCCTGGAATGGAGTGCTTGTGTAACAGCCTGGCTAAAACACCTAAACTATGTAACAGTGCATCACCGGAGCTCAACAAAGTATTTTTGGCAACTGCAGAACAACTTGAATGGTGACATACCGCTGTCAGAAGCCAGGAATGTCGCATTGTACAAACTGTTCTTCACAAAGGGCGACTCTCGGTCCAAAATTGCGATGGTTGTGATACGACCAGTGTTCGGGTCAATCCTTAGCCAGTTGGCTGGATCTGAGAGCTTGGAGTATCTGAGGGAAGAAAAAAAGAGGTTTACACAGTGATTCATAATCCTGACTATTCACTTGAATGCTAAGTGTGGAGTCAGGCGTTATCTGCAAGTTCTTTTTTAAAATAGTGAGGAAGTCTAAAACTGGTCAATTTTGTTTTCTGCAGAAGGAAATATTGTTGTTGACTTTAATCTCTATTTGCAGTTTGGCATCTCTTTTTCCGAAAATTCTTTTGTTTTTAATTGTTTACACAGAATAAATATTTTAGGCGTCATGCATTTTGCATAATTATTCAAACTTTTGAGAGCAGCCTCACAGGGGAGACCAAGCTGGCTTGTTGTTATCAGTAGCTGAAACTAATTTGTAGGACAAACCGAGGAATTACAAAGCTAGCCTCTTTCACATGGACTGTTTTCAGACAGATAAATTCTTCCACAGCCAAACAGCTGTGAGGCAAGACAACTGATGATAGAAAAAAAAATAGGGCTTGTTCAACAAGAACTAGGTGGAGACATCCTGGCTGCATAGTGTTATCTGAACAGGAGAGATGCAGAAAGTGGCCGGGATAGTAAGTAAGTCTTAACCTATTATTTCACTTCTGTATGACACATAGATTATGTGTGATCAGAGATAAACCTACCAGAATTGTAATCGCTGTTTTGATTGCAACGATTTTAACTACATGTGTGATAAAATGTGTGATTTAAATATATGTGCTGGATGTTTAATAGAGAACAGACATTCTAGGAAATTTACCTTTCAAACTTTAACTAACTTTAAAGTCTGGAGGGATATTTAAAATTTTCCACACCGGCTGCGAACTGGACTTGATTCCCTTGAAGATGTGTAACACTTAAATCAGACAGTACTCAACCTCTTCCTTTTTACTTTAAACTGTAAAATGTACCTGATGCTTTGCTGCATGAAGCGATCAGGGTCCTGTGCAGTGAATGTGGTCAGAGTGGACTCAGGCATCATTCCCTCCTCCAGTTTAATGAGTTTGGGGTTGGGCTCGAAGTAGGGACTCTCGTTGACATCTATCACTCTGATGGAGACAGTGGCAGTGGACTGACGAGGAGAGTGGATGCCTCTGGCCAGGGGAACCTCGTTCCTCGCTTCCACTGTCAGCACATACGTCCTACTGATTTCATAGTCGATAGGCTGGAAAACAGTAAGAGAGGGTATATAGAGTGAGTTTACCCAACAAATTACAAAAGCAAATCACATTACATTTTTGGTAATCTGAGGCTGGTGAGAGAGCAAAGGATTAAAGAATTTTCTTCCTCTCACAATAGACAAGATGAGATAAAGAGATTGTATTCTTTGTGGTCAGTTAAAGGACACACAACAGCAACCCCTAAAACTCTCAGTATAGCATAGACACATTCACTATGCATCTCTAAAGGGTTGGAGTTTGAAGAAGAGGTCTTACCTTGACGACCGTCACCAGGCCCTCGTTAGTGGTCGGATCAGTGGGCACAGAGAACCTGCCGGTGGGATCGCCCCCGGTGATTTTGTAGACAGCATTCCAGGCCTGCGTGTTGGGCTGGTCCTTGTCAGTCACCGTCAGGTTGGCCACAATGACATTCACACGGTTTTCAGGCACCTCGCCGAAAAACTGCATGAATAAACCATGCACGTACAGAGCATCGGGCTGTTAGTGACACTGCTGTGGCAGCAGAAATATACACCGAGCCCTGCCTCGCACAGCACAGCAGGACCAATCCCGAGTAAATAGACATCTAAGGTAACTTATCATGTCGTCATGGTCATCTCATTCCCTCTCGTCCCCTGACAGCACATCGGTAGCATTACAAATTTCAGTGATTCGCAAACGCAGTAAGTGCCTCTTTCACTCGGGCAGACGTCCCCGTAGTTGCATGTGTCAACATTTGGAGGGGGATATAACACTTAACGCATGGCTGGCTACTTGTATCGGTATGGCTTCAGAAATGCTGGGCAAGCAGAACTGATGGTTGAGTGCATGCCGTATATCCACAATGGGGTGAAATGGTGCTCTCCTTTTACTAAGACTGTGGTGCTGATGTCTCAGATATGAGTTTGTTTCTTACCGTCTCAGCAGTAAACTCTGGCGGATTGTCATTAATGTCAGTGACTCTGATGACGGCAGTGGCTGTGTTGGAGAGGCCGTACATGGGGTTGCCCTCCATGTCAGTGGCCTGGATGATCAGCGTGTACTGAGGCACTTTCTGGAGGGAAGGACAAGAGAAGCAACAGCAGGATTTAAAACACAGTTCTTTAATCTTTAAAACAATATAATCAATTCTGTAGCCAAATTTTGGAATGTGTGGATTTGCTCACTGAAGTTTCAGGTTATAAGTTAACCTGTGTAATTCAATGCAATAGCCCAGTAACTATTCTGCTCCCCTCATGTTTGGAAAAAAAAATAAGACCAGAAAAACAAAAAAACAATACAATCAGTCAATAGACTACAACCTCCAAACTGACCATGGAGTGGAATGAACACCTCTCTGACAAATAGAACTGAAAATTTTAAGTTTCATAAACATGGGGGGGGGTTTCTAGGCCATTGTTTTAGATCGAATTTTCCTAATAAGCTGGTAACTCAGTGCACATTAATATAAATGTGGTCACCTAAAATGAAACAAATCTGAACTGGATAGCTTCTTAATTATGATGACTAATGGTGGCTTTTTACATAAATCTGATTTATTCTCTATACAAGATGTGAATTTGCATGTGCATTTGTGAAACATGCCCCTCTGCTACGTACACCACGATGAAGCAAAAAAAATGACTCTTTTCACATTAAAAGCCACTTAATGACAGACCAGTTGCTAGGTAATGAAAGTCGGGCAAATTACTTCCACGGTGGCAACTGGCAGACATAAAACTGCGGCCCCAGGGCGGAAGTGATTGAGCAGCCACCTAGCCAGATTGCCCTCACTAGAATTGCACCAACTGGCTTCAGCTTTCTATATTATTTTATTTTCTCAAACAGCCATGAGATCCAATTAAATAACAGAAGGGTAGCATTTACAGCACAGAAAATACAGAAAGAAAATGCAAGTAAAGCCTCTGCTTTAGAGAAAAAAGGACAGAAAAGGCGAGAATAAAGGCAGGGAAACATTTAGCTGGTCAGTGATGCACGCTGCCTCCTTGTAAGAGTAAATAAGTATGAAACAGCCAAGTCCATTTCTAGTTTCTCATTTAGTTGGTAATCAGCAAAATTCACTTTGGCTCATTAGTTTTCAGACAGTCTGGATATTAGCAAATATACTGAAGCTGTGTTTTGTCATCATATTTAAAATATTATGCATGGCCCATTTATATAAATATGGGAAATAAACATGTTGTTATACATCTGCAAAAGGCAGCAAATGCAAGACCAAAATTTATTAACATAATGAATGGCCTTGCTTATGAAAAGTCTCACTTAGATGTCAATACAGCTATTTTAATACATTTAGTACATTCACAAACACTAAATAAGAAATAGCAACAACAGCAAGGTGTATGGAATCAAAAGAAAGAGAGCTTAATCATGAAAGGCCACAAAGGAGGTAAGAAATAGGGCATGTCAAGCACCTCTCTGTCCAGTCCTGCTGCCACCGTAATGATGCCTCCTGTTTTATTGTTGATGGTGAACATGTTGGAGGTTGGACTTTCAGGGTTCTGAGAGAGAATCTTGTAACGCAGTATCCCATTTGATGTTTTGGGGTCATCTTTGTCAACAGACGTTACTGTCATAACAAATGTTCCTAAGGGATAAAAAAAACAAAGACAAGATGCAAATATTTTTATGTCATCTATTTATTTCTTCTTTTATTGGAAAATCAAAAGACAAGAAGTTAAGTGATCTGTGCTATATTAACACAACTAGATTTCTAGCTTTATGAAAAAGTCATCCGATGTTCTTTCTTATGATCTTAAAATACCACCAACCACTTTAATACAACAGAAGCAAAGTTAACAAAGTGGCCACCCCAGGAATGCCATCAATGCCGTTTGATCTGCTAACATTATAGCAGCATGTGATGCTGGAGGCTCAGACTACAGACGATCGGTTGCTCATACAGTATGAAGCAGTGCTTGGCTTTATGTAGTATATTACCTGGCTTGGAACCTTCTGGGACAGTGCCATTCCAGATCTGATGAGTGAACTCCGGTCTGTTGTCGTTCATGTCAATCACATTGATCACAATGTCAATGGGGTTTTCTACCTGGTTGCCGTTCAGGTCCACTGCATGGGCTCTCAGCTGGAGAAAACACAAACAAATCTGGACTGTAGGACTGTTCAAGCTAGGATGATGCACCACTGTTCAAACAATACATTGGGACAAACCACTCACTCAATGTCACCCATTGAACTGCTTTGATAGTCAACTCGAGTAACCATCATTGAACATATTTTGCTGTCTGTACAAAAGAAACAGGAAATTTTTATTCAAACAGCAGGACCAAGAGAGGAATTTTAATAAACAAAAATGTTTGTGTTGTTTTTCCACTACTAACTCTCTAGCATGTACAGGGCAAAAAAAACAAAAAACTAATTATTAGAATTAGTCGGATAACTGCCAGAGTCGACAACAACACAAGCTTTTTCACTGCTTTTTTTACCGGTGGTTTAATGAAACAGATGCACTCTGATTTTATTCAGTACCGTTGCCTACACTGGGTCAGCACAAGTTCAATTCTGTTTGACTAAAACAACTCTGATCTGCTGCGATTTTTTTGCACTTGAAGTGCATCTTTCCTGAATACACACAACAGCACAAGGTTAATGCTGGGTCAATTCACTGAAATCTCTATTTTGCACCAAACCAATCATGTTCAAGAATAAATATAGGTAATGCAATATTAAAAATCTACAGGAAATGACCGGTATACATCATATGCCTTTGCATTTAATAAAAAGTCTACTTCAAGTGTAAATTAAGTCAAGTCAAATTTTATTTATATAGCACCAATTCTTAACAAAAATGATCTCATGACCCTTAACATGTCGAGTAGGTCTAGACCATACTCTTTATTAGTTATTCATTATTATTAATTAATCAATAAATTGTACTGTACGTTCCAGTGTCAAGTGCATACAGTAAAATTAATAGCAGAAATAATGGAAAATAAAGGGAAAATGGCAATCAGTGACAAACTCGCCTACAAAACTGAGCTGCCCCTGTATTGCTCAACACTTTATAGTTCACACGCAGGTTATATTTAACCAGTATGAATATCTGGCAAGGTGATGGTGGTTTTCTAGTGAAAGTCGGTCAATCATTTAAATCAATTAAGTAGAGTCAAGTAGATGAATATGCTGAATTCTATCATTTCATTTTAACGACAACCTTGCTTGATGTCTTGTGTTAAAGCATTTTCAAGGCCATTGAGGGAGAGCAACCAATGAATAAAGCAGCTCCAAAGGAGCTGCAGGTTACCATAATGTGTCTAACACAAACTCGATTCATATTAAATCCTTTAAATTCTCAGACGGATAAGTCAGATTTCCTGGTAGACCCCTGGCTTCATTGAGTCCAAGGAGATGGTTTAAGTTACACTTGACCGCTGAGCACATGCCAACTGGCAGGAATGTACAGCACTGCCAGAAAGAACACATTTCTCTTGATAAAGCAGGCTGGAAAAACATTTGAAACTATAAGGATATCATTAAAGAGGGTTTTTATATAAACTATTGTGTATGTCTTACATGGAAGCTGGGGATGTGCTCTCGATCCAGGGGCTTGTTGACAGATAGCTCTCCAGAAATTGGGTCGATAATGAAGATTCCGTTGGGGGGCTGGTCAGCACCAGGGCCTGTCACACTGTATCTGAGTGACCGGTTTTTGTCGTGGTCCGACCGGATCTGTGGGTGTAAAGATTTGTTAATTAAAGCTTCAAAACAATGCTAACTATACCTTTTTTAGGTTGATATCATATCTACAGAATATTGATTGATATTCCATTTTGGACATTGATACGTAACAAGAATTTTGACTGACTTACTGACTTATCGTTTCAGCACCAATCACAGTATTAATTAGCAAGTAAGTAATTAAGTAAGTAAAACAGTGCATGTGAGCAAGTAAAACAGTGTGTATCTCTGTAGTATTGAAGTTCTGTCTTGGCTGGTCTGTCTATTCTGTTTGCCATGTAAGCTGAGACCCTCTGTGCCTACGCCGTGGATCCATGCTGAGCAAACAGAGTATGTTCTCATCCTGATATCATCCACTAAAGCCCAGAAACACCCCTTCTAATATGGCCGGATTAAATATAATACATACGAATAGCATGTATAGGACTTAACACTTTGTAAGGAAGTCAGCTTAATATGCTGAAAAAGGATCTACTTCTTAGCTGTGCCAAGTATTGCTTGTCCTCTGTCAGGCATCCACACTCGGCCATGACCAGAGAATTGTTGCAAATGATTTGGGCCGCGTGTGTCCTTGAGAGCCAAGATAAAAGGAGTGTAATATCTCAACAGGCAACCGGGGAACAATTGCAATGAGGAGCCCTTCAGATTACTCTCTACTTCTAAATAATGCCAGGTTACAATGGTACTGACCACCCCCTGAAACAAAAGATAAATAATACAGCTGTAAAAGAGCCCTGACCTTTAGCAAAGTGCTGTAAATATGAAGCATTTTGTTGAAGGCATAAGCCGCAAGTCTGTGACCCTCTGAGTGGGAGCTCAGGGCAACGGATCCTACAAGGTTGTCATATCAAGCAAAAAGCTTTTTCTTTTAAGTTGTGTGAGTGTGTGTGTGTGTGTGTGTGTGAGTGTGTGTGTGTGTGAGTGTGTGTGTGTGTCTGTGTGTGTGTCTGTGTGTCCATTAGTGCATGTGTGTGTTTCAGTGGACTACATTACCCGGACGAGCTCTTGCGGGAATGGGCCTCGTGAGTTCTCTGGGACATTGATTGGGGGGATGACCCAGTCTCTCTTCATGCGTTTGAGTTGGCTGTCTGTGTTTCGTGATGGAAACGCTATTTCCTTCAAATCCGTGGACATGACTGGAGGGACAGCAACTTCCTGGACCTGTGAAAAGGAAATTATTTAGTTCAAGAGCTGTGTAGTGATCACATCTGGCCAGTAAAATGTCATTTTATTATGCAGTGTTGGGCGGGCGGTCCACCACATACTGAAATACTCACATCTCAAAAAACTGCTATATAGATTGCCATTTAATTTTGTACAGACGTTTGTGGTCCCAGGCATAATTCTTATAAGGGATTTAGTGATTCACTAACTTTTCTTGAAGAACCACAAGGTTCACATTTGTATTAAGATATTTTGACCACTGTTGAATTAGGTACAGATTTATATGCCCCCTCAGGATGAATTGGAATCGCTTTGGTGACTCCTTAACTTCTTGTCTAAACCATAACCAGGTCAAATTTTAAATTTGTCCAGTAATTTGGTTTATGACTGAGCAGTTGCAAAACTAATGACATGTCACTTACATGCTAAACTAAGATATTGGACATGATAATCATTATATCTGCTAATCAGCATTTTAGCAATATCACTGTGAGCATGTTAGCATGTGGACAGCATTTAGCTTAAAACACCACCATGGCTAAGCACAGCTTCACATGACTGCCAGCATGGCTGCTGACTCCTATCAATGGCAGCACATGCCAACTCATACTGAAGTGGCACCTTAATGAAAAGAATGGCATTGGACACTGACCAATGACCGTTCCCTTTTGGTTATACAAAAAGGAGATTGATGTGGTGATAAAAGGAATCAGGACCCTGATGAACGCCACAAGCTGAAACACATTGGTCTAACAATAAAGTTGTTCTGTATACTACAAGTGTTGCTGGAGTTTTGACTTCTCAAAAGGCTGGTGTTTTTTTGCAAAACCTAAAAAGCTCTTCCAAGTGTAATACCTATTCAAAATATGTGTTCAATCAACAATCCAGTCTTTTATGACTTTCTTTGTAGCTTATAATATCTACAGTAAAGCATGTGATGCTATGCCTTGAAACACTTTGGTGTGGCTACTGTTTGGCTACTGCAACAGCTGCACACCGCCAGCGCTGGTTTGCTATATAAGGCAGACCTCTTCTTATGTCCTGATAAAATGCACCCACACAGACAGACCAGCTTCCATAATGGATCTGCCATCCTCCCTCGCCTGTAATGAATGAGATTTGAAACAAAGGAGGATGGTACCTGCAAGCCAGACACTAAACACACAGATGGCTCAAATTGCCTATGCTGCTCCAGAGACTAACGAGACTGAAGTAGTGCCAGGGAAAGTTAAAATAACCTTGAACAAAACAAGGTGGGAAGGAAAACAGAAAAACAATTTATGAAATCTCAATGTCAATGAATGATAGCTGGGATTTCAATGGAACTGTCATGTCCCTTAACGTATTTTCCCTAATGTTGTAATCATCTGAATGTTGATTGGTTGTGAAGTAATCAGGTCTTGAAAACTACTACAAAGGGTATTACGCAAAGAGAAATTAATTACCACTTTGCCACCTTATAACATGACCCACATCTCACGCTACCCCTCCTCTAACATCTGGGGAGCTATCAGACATCTTCCACTAATCATGTTTGAAATCCGATTATACTTCTTTCACACATTGGAAATGCAGAGAGGCGAGTGGACAGATAGCAAAGGAGCATGCTTCAGAAATATCTATTACCCTATTAAAATGGGTGATGAGTGAGAGCAGTAATTATTTGCAAACTGTGTCTGGAATGATGAATGGCATGGAGGGTTTGTTCAGCCCAACACGCATCTATCTCTGGTGCGCTGGAGGTTTGCACCTATCCACACCCTCTGGACCCCCTCCATCTTCTGACTACGAGTCTACTTCAGAGTCCAGGAGAGTGTTAGGCTGAGTGATGGTCTGAGTGTTTGAGAGTGTGTGGGAAGGATTAGGCGTATTTGCCCTTTTAGAAAACTCTCTATCAGATACTGAAACATTTTCTCCTCACTCACTGCGGTGAAGATGAGGTTCGAATAGAGGTGGGGATAGTGGGCGAGGAGCCTCTCATGTTAATGAGGATATTGTTTGGTTGTCACTGATTAAAATGTTTCCCCAAGGCTGCCGCATTCATGGGCTAATAAAAAATGTAATCGCTGATGTGATTAAGAGATGCGTGATGATTCATGACAATAATTATGCTGCGGGGAAGACAACTGCTCATGACCTCATAAACGTGCACGATATGGGAAAGTCAATCCCTGGTTTCATTACGGACAAATCATG
Organism: Hollardia meadi; assembly: GCA_037974645.1. Classification (NCBI taxonomy): domain Eukaryota; kingdom Metazoa; phylum Chordata; class Actinopteri; order Tetraodontiformes; family Triacanthodidae; genus Hollardia; species Hollardia meadi. The sequence goes on along the minus strand of JBBPCS010000065.1, from coordinate 183,545 downwards.
GCAAACCCAAGAGCTCTCTACAGGTACAGATCAGAATATGGCTACTGATGATATAGCTGATAATTTGTATACAGCACACGTACATAGCCAATGTGATGCTGTGACTTTTAGTTAATAACTAAAAACAAAACCTGCTGAAAATCAATGTTTACTTGTTTGGGGCAAGTGCACATTTGCCTTTGACCGACCAACAACAGTAACTAATAGTATCATTAAGATCACATGCCTACAGGAGCCCCTATAGTAAATGAGTGTCAGTGGCTAATGATGGTGTTTTGAAAAGCCAAGAAATCATTACTGGCTACAAGTTTCATTTCGGCCAAGCAGACCACAGTGCCTGCAGTGCTGATAGTAACTACACATAAATGCCAGTATTAACTTTTAATCTGCACCCACATAAAATATGATGCCCGTCCATCCTTAGATTATCTGCTGTGCTGCATATTTAGAAATGGCCACTTGTGTCCGTTTGCTTAAGTGTATTAGATGGATAAGAAAAAAAGAAAGGCACTGGTCTTTGTATAACAAACAAGATTATTGCATTGGGGGTGTTCATTTAGACACCAGAAGGCTAATGATCGAAGAACTTATGGCAATGATTGTTAACAAATGCCCATAATAACCCTACAGAATGGGTCAGGATAGAGTTGAGAATAGCATGCGTGTGATTGTATCTTTGTGTAGCGTAATTCTTGTATAACAGGTTTAAAGCAACAGATATTATCTAATTAAACAGGATCACATAATCCATTGGCACTGGTTTTAAAACCTCTACAATAACACAGGATTTACAGTTTCTTTTCATTTCCTGGTTACAAGGCAGACGGATGGGACTTGTGTTGTGCTTTTTTTGTGCACTTCCTCTGATCGTCAGCCAGCCACAATGTTGACATATGAGCACATGGTCATTCTAACTAATTGCAGATGACTGTGCGGCACGTCCAGCGTAACGGTTAGAGCAGTGCTCTACAGCTCAGACAGATGCTTCTTGTCTTCCAAAGCACTGAAAGAGGTGTGTCCCCTTTTGGATGATAAGGCAATAACCTCACAATCACACGGCATGCTCACTGAAATCCACTTTATGAGGAGCTATTTTGCATCTGCTCTTGCTACCCACTGACCGTGTTGAGTGTATGTTTGTGCTCCCAGTAAATTGACACATTAAGTTTTAATTAGCACGCATCCATCCAGTCTCTGGAAACACCTGCTACAATTTAGGGAACGAGTCATCTGTGAATGTGCAGTATGCCTAATAAGTGTAAGTTATTTGTGGTGACTGGATAATTGATCATCCCATCATTCTATGGCAATAACATCAGTCAGGCAATCAAAAAACAAGTCAGAAATGTTATGGAAGGGCTTAAGATATATTCACCTGCTGGGTGGACCGTGTGGCGGGCGTCAGCCTGACTTGAGTCACCCATTGCTGCTGGGTGGTGGTGTCACTGGCCTTGATTAACAACGGTAGTGCAGACAGCGCAGAGTGCTGAATGCTCCTGGCAGCATAAACTACTCCATCGGCCTCTATCCTGAAGTCAGATGGGTTGCTGCATTCAAATCTCACCAGACCTCGTCCACAGTCGACAAACCTCACTGCAAGAGACAGAGACAGACAGCTTTAAGTTTTAAAAAAAATAGCCCAGGGAAAAAAGATGGAGACAACGGATGTAGACAGACACACAGACAGACAGACAGACAGACAGAAGGTCCACAAAGGTTTTCTGATTCTCCTTCTTGCTCATACATTATTCACGTCAAGCTGTGCCCCAAAGGTATTGCTCAAAACAGGTGCAGTGGAGAAGAGTTGGAGGGAGAATAAAAAATTACAGAAAAAATAAAAGTGTGCCCCTTTAGGGCTATTAAAGACCCCAAAACTCAACCATTAAAAACATGATGTGTAAATTAGACTGCCTAAATAACCCGCTGTGTTGGGGTTTGAGAAAATATGTACAGCATGTATAAACTTTTAATTCTGCTAGATAAGAGTTACTTTATTTCCAGCTAAAGCCATTGTATGCTAGCTTTGTCCCTCATGGCATACAGGGATGCTTTTTGTGGATAACTACTGATCCTCGGCTCCTCAAGAGACAGAAGTGTGCATGATGTTTATTTAATCAGACTGTTCACACAGAAAACTCACACATGCATACATACACGGAAGACAGGTGGCTCATGGGAGCTCGAGTCCCACCGGTGCCTCAGTGGCAGTAGTACAACACCAGTTCATGTTACAAGTGAGTGACAGCACGGCACAGCCTACACGTAGTGTACACACAAACACACACCTCAGCATCTTAGAGCTTCATTGTGTAATCCCTTTGTTTGGATATGTTTCCCTGTCAGGCCCCCCTTGTGTTTATAACACACAAAACAGCATAAAGGGAAAGATAAAAACTCCTTCTGGCCACAGAGATCACAAAGTTACCATATATCGTTTGTGTGGAGGCTCTGCTGGTGCTGCTTTGAATTATTAAAGGAGATGTGGAATTACTTAACAAAAGCCTGGGAGGAGGGTGCCTAATCTTCCTTTGTGCTGCTACCTTGGGGACCCACTGATGTCTTCAGAGTATCATCTGCACTCGCCCACCACGTTCCTCTGGGCTTTGAGAGAGGATGCAGTAGATCAGTTTGGGGTCTAAAGGAAGTCATAAGTTTAACCCGAAGGCTTAATTTAATAGCCTCACCCAAACCCATGCGATCAATCCTCCTAAAGTCACACCCTACTACTTATACATCTCTCAGTGATGACAGCGTGAATTTAACACTTTTCTTGTTGCTTCGATGGGCAGACAAGGCAGATTTTTTCAGGCAGATGCCCTTGGTCCCAGCACTGACAAAGATGTACATGTTTTCTTAGTGAGCAACTAAAGGTAGAACAGCAGAGGGAAAGTAATCTTACTTTTTTTTTTTTTAAATAACTATTATTGAAAAGTGAATGTGGTATTTTCCAACACTTTTCTTTAGCCAGAGCAAGAGTCCTGTACAAACTAGCATGTTTTCAAATGTGAGAAGTAGAGTGCAAGTAAGACAGAGTCAAAAATATAATGTTGCCGAAGGAAAGTTTGGAAATTTACATGCAGTGTAATCAATAAAAATGCAATTTTGCTCTATTTTATCAAAACCAAAACAGGGAGAGCAAATTTTCTGCAAGGACCAGGTGCTGCTGCATTCTATTACAGCTACTGCTAAAAACTTTGAACAGTGACAAAACAAGAAAACTAGCGCTGTAAGCCATCTTGTTGTACTACTAAATTGTGATTCACCTAAAAATTGCTTAACAGCACAATGCATTGCAGGTGAGACAGCAGTTCCAATAATGAAGATAGAAGATGACAAGATATTTCTTCTATGCTGGAATACACTTGATATTGACCATCTCCTTCCTGGCTGCCTTTGTTAAATTACCCTTGACCAATTAGTTTTTTCCCCCTCTTTGAACCTGGAAAAGCTGACATCAAATAGATGACCTTCTCTCTCTGAAGGTTTTGCCTTAAAGCCAGCCGCCTGTAAACTCAAAGCCTTGAGGCAATCGCCAGCCAGCCCAAGTCAGCAGATACTCAGACAGAGGTAGAATACAGAGCAAGGAACTGTCAAAATAACTCACATACAGCAGAAGACAGTCCATAAATTTACAAACTTCACTTGGAGGTGGGTAATGTCTCACTATTCTGACCGATGTGTAATATTATTTTAAGTAGAGCTGAAACTATCAGTCAGTTAGAAAATTAATCTCAACTATTTTGATAATTGAATCATCATTTCTATGTCCATGATGGTTTCAGCTTCTCAAATACTAAGATTTGCTGCTTCTCTCCATTTTATATCATTGTAAAATAAAGATCTTTGCAGTATGGACTGCTGGTCGGAAAAACACAATTTAAAAACATAGGAAATTGTGGGGGTCATTTCTCACACTTTTCTGAAATTTTGACATTACAAATAACCAGCAGATTAATTGATAATAAAAATAATAATTTTTAATTATATAATTTAGTTGCAGTTGAAAAAAATATGCCTGCAGGTATAAGTCTGGGTAGCGCTTGTTAACAGTTAAAAAGGAACTACTTCTGCATTCTTTCAGCAGTACTAATTTAACCAGTTCTTCTCTCTTTCATTGTATTTAGGGCATTCCAATAGGAATTACTGTATTTCAACAAGTAACAACAGGAAACCAGTAATGTAACACAGTTGTCTGCGATTAAAAAAATAATTTATAGACAACAGATGTTGATCTCAAACTAGTTTCATCAAAAATGTTTAAAGTTTGAAATTTTATGATATTTAGTTACTACTTTAAGCCATCACTAAATGCATTTAAAGCTGCAGCAAATGTGTTTTTATTTTCTATCTATTTTCTAGCTGGCACATTTGACTACATGAACATGTGTGGTTATGCACTTGACAGCAACGTTTCCCCCCCAATGAGTTTTAGCCCAAGTGTCTTGTTGAGCTGAGCTCAAGCTCTTCAACGCCACATGAAATTTGGCCATCAGGACACCTCTGAGGGGCCCTTCAATCGTCAGCCCCCACCGAAGTCACAACACAAACTCCCAGCAGGCATGTCCATTTCCAATGATAATGAACGAGAATGTCCAGCATACGTCTATTAATTTATCAGCCACACTCTGGTGGCTTATAAAACCACAGAAATGTGTAGTGTGGCAGTGCTTAAACCCTGGCTGCTCCAACATATCAATATCTAGATGTATTGGCTCCCAAAGGTACAAGGCTAAAAGAGATCTTGCCTGCCACGCCCTATCAGACATGTCGTCATGGGCACAACGATAAAGGCCTTTGGTTTGGATAGAAATGCCGATGCAGCAGAGGGGGACTGGGGGTTGGGGGTTAAAAAAAGAGGGTGGGAGAGAAAGAGAGAGAGAGAGGAGGGGGGGAAACAGGCCTGTCAGCAGAAAGGCCTGTCCAACTAATGCCCTGCACCGGGGCCCAAAATTACCTCCGATTCAATGATCCTATTCACAGCTTAGAGCCCCACCCCCCACCCCCCTACTGACAAGCAACACAAAAACCCCGGCTAACCTCTCTGTAGTGCCAGAGTGCCTCTCTATTGTCTGCTCCATCACGTGATAACTCTAACTCAGACAGACACAAATAGTTAGAGAGAGATAGGTAGAGGCAGAAGAGAGATACATTTAATTTGGTACATGGAATGCAGACTGTGTGACTGCACGGGGGCAAAGAAAATGTTCCACAATATCAGCTTTTATGCCCGGCTGCTAAATACACTGGCTACAAGTCAGCAGGCTGAAAGTCCCTCTAATGTGCTGTAAATGTGACAAGACTCAAAACTCTCATATGAGATCATCCCAATAAAGCATCACTCATTTCTAGGAAGTGAGGTCACTGGCAGTTGAGAAATACTCAGCATAGGTGTTTCATCAGTAGCTGTGGATAAATGCAGACCCAGTCAAATACCTCAGTGGCAATCCCCCGACCTAACCCTGGCAAATGGTACAACACCCCTGACAAAATGCATTATTCACAAATGAATGTGGTTTAGTAGAGTGGCCTGCGCTGGTGATGAGACAATGCAATATGTGGCAGAGGCTTCAACTGAATGTGCTGTATGAGACATGCATGCCAACACCACTGTTTATAAGATCCTGTTAAGCCCCAGTGGACCTCACACGCTGGTACCACAATTCAAACTGCTGTGATATGAAATTCTAATCCAGGCCCAAATTGGGTAGAACATGCCAAATTAAGGTCAGCATACCGACTTTGTGCCCGAACCATACAAATATGCTTCACAGCGTTTTCAGTAATTGCCCAATTATTAAATAAACCCCTAAAAGCACAATACACTAATGTTTTTGTTGTTTTTTACTAAGATGGCTGCTTACCGTGCTGTATTGTGCATGCATGTTATTTTGTCACTGTAACATTACTTTTTTTTCTGATGCTACTATTATGGATGCAAATTCTACCGCTTGAAGGCTAGAGAGTAAACAAACCACTGTGCAACTTTTTACATCCTTCATAAGTGAAAAAATGAATTTTTTTTTTTTTTTTTTACTACATTACAACTATTGCTCATTTGAATACACAATTTAAAAACCATTACGTGTCAAGAATTAAGTGAATAAATCTGAAGTTGTGAAAGCATCATTAATATTTTTTTAATACAATAACCAGCAGTGGTAGAGGGGTTGTGGTACTTGGAGATGCTGTGCTCCACTACTGAATTTACAGATTTCTAAAAAATCATTTAGTTAAAGAAGCTGAGCTGTAGAGGAGTCTAAGGTTTTTCTGTTTCAGAAAATAGGGTATTCTTCAGAGAAAGTAAACTGTTTGTAGCTGAGGCTTGGATCTGGGAATGATGATACTGCCTTTTGCCAGACTAAGCCCTCGAAGGCGCATTACTAATGCACTGCACTTCAAAAGTGCAAAGCATTCCATGCATATAGCTGGGCCTAAAATATGTAAAGGATTTGCATGAAAAAAACATGCAGTGTTTGTACTCTGTTCAGTGTCTCTAGCAATTAAGAAGACTAAAGAGGAATTGCATCAGAGCATAAACATATTTAACAAACAGCTGGCTCATTTTTCTAGCTTGATTGCAGTGACCATTCCTCCAATACTTGGTTTGTGTAGTTTATGCATATTGTTGGAGTCATTTCTTCATTCCTAAAACTGCTGCCTCAATTTTAGATTTATGAAGAGGCCCTCAAGAGAGTATTGATACCACTTTCCCTCATCATACACGCTCACATTGGTTAACACACTGAGAAATTTAAGTACCATGGGTGTCTGAGCGACTATAGTCATATGAGCTTGCTCAATTTCACACAGAGATTTTAAGCTCCCTTTATCTAGCAAACTGACCCTAAGGAGAGAGAAAAGATTTTAATTTCTTCTGACGTGCTCTGCAAAGGTACAGCAACCACTTTTGACAACCACTGTATATAAAATGACAATTACAATGTAAGCAGACACCCACCAGGCCAAGAGTCACCTCCATTTTGTGAGAGTGCCAAAGCTTCTACCCGTTTCTGTTGTTACAAAGGTCCTCTGTTGCATCTCAGCAATGATTACACTTAAGGAAACTACCATTACCCTCTCCACTGGCTGTTTGGTGCCTACACATCAACTATATGCTTGCTAGATGAGCTGTTGAGCTGTGATCTTCCTAAACTGACTTTCAGTAAGAGCCTCTTATTCGGAAAACAGGTCTCTCTGCAAAGTAAAAAAAAAAATGCATAATGACAGTTTGGCTCTTTTGAATAAGTAATATTTGACCTTTGAAAATTAGAATTCTCAGTGGGTTAGTAGTGAAGGGGAAGCGAAGGGGAACATCACAATTACTCTCAGGCCTTTGTTTGGTAAATGAAATGATTCTGTGTTTTGCAGTACAATGACAGCCGAGCATTGTGTGGATTACGGTGTCAATGGAGCCAAGAGCTGATAAGACTAAGCTACATCCTTCTGCAGTTATCAGCGCATAGCTACTGGGATTTTAGTCTGTGAGTTATTGAGACAAGCGGCTTGATAGAGAGGCTTTAGTGGGGTATTAAACTGACCACATTACCAGGATGTCAAACTCTTAACTCTTTATGACGTCTTTCAGAAAAGCTCTGCAACCCTTGTGAATGCGAACAGGTGGAGCTCATTATGAAAAGCATCACATTAATATGATGGTAAAGCAAACTATGTTAACTTTACTATTACTAAAGCTGATAGTTTCATAATTGCCAGAAAATGTGCCTTCCAATATGTTTCAATCCTGTGTCCTTCCTTTTTTAAGTTCAAAAGGACATACTTTTTGAAGAATGAAACTTAGAAATACTGTAGGTTATGATGGAAGTGTTTGACAACACTATGCAACAACATAATACTGTATCTCTAAATCTCAAAGTCTACAATATCCAGTTGCTAGAATCTCAATGAGTTCAATGAAATGAGGTGTTGAACTTCATAAACAGCACTTCCTTGACCTCCTTCTGTCCTCTCATAAAAAGGTCACCGGTTTTGAATTATAATCTATACCCTAAATTCACTTTGTAACTGCTGGCATTGGTCACTTTGTTTAATCTACAAAGGCTTTAATGATTAACAGATGGAAGAAGACAGGGGTGGAGAACAAAAGCAGGGAGGGGTACAATGAAGCAATATGTGCACTTTTTGCAGTTTCTGTATTACAGAGGTCATTCTCTGGTGACCATACACAGCAGTAATACTCATTTTAGGAAATGCTCCACTGCACCGTACCATCCCTCTATGTAGTGCTATGGTGCTGTTACAGTGCTGCTGTGCATCTTCAGCTGAACAGAAACTCATCTCATCTTTGAGACTCTTGTCGGGTGAGAAATAACCATAAATATTTAACATCAGATATTGATTGCTTCCATTTATTATACATCTACTGTAATGAAAACAAAGACACTACTTGAAAAGAGAAAACTCGAGTATCATGCACATTCAGATTGACTCAGAAACCAGGATTAATTAAAGTTTAAAAAAAACAACAACACACAAGTAAGCAAGGCAGAGACAAGCATATATACAGTATATATACATGGTATACATGCTATAAAGGGTCATTTTTATATTATATATTTACAGTTTAATGTTTATAAGAAGTTCAACAGAAAAGCGATGCATAAAATAAAGCAGCCAATTTCTATCAAATGGCTACATCAGCTGACTACTATGAAGCCCTCGTGCCTCTGGTTCTAAACTAAGCTGATATTTTCTGAAAAGGCTGATCACGAGGGCTGGCCACTAAAACTGCCTCAGTGCAACCTGTAATGTGACATTATTAAATCCTTTTGATCTCAGAAGCTAAGACTCAGAGCTATTTAGTTCTTCCCTTTGATCATTTTTGTCAAAATACCATCATAAAAATCAAAGAGACAAAGCGGGAGGCAGTGAACCAGTGATGAGGTAACCTCTGCTGGCATGTTCACTGGTTCTTCTAAGATTTTTTAATCACAGCAGCAGAGTGGGTTCTCGTTCTGATTTGTTCCTAAGAGAACAGACAGAAATATAACTCTCTGCACAGAACTGTACCCGTCATTGTTCCACAGAGACAATCATTATCCAGAGCTTTTGGTGGAAAAACCCAATAGGTGACTTATGCAATGATGTCAAAATGTCTCACTCTGCTTTTACCAAGTTTAAAACTAAAACTGCATAAAAATGTGCGTAATTATGCTATAGGCTCCCATTTCACTGTCTCTAGCTGTAACAAATACACTAATACTATATTGGCACAGTAGGTCTCCCATCTTAACTGAGTCAGGAGTGCATGTATATGGAAATCATCAACAATCACTTTATTGTAGTGCAACAAGATACCCACTTATTTTAGAACTAGGGAGTAGAACTGTTATCAGTGCAGAAAACAAACTGTCAGTGTCTCTGTGGTTGAAGATGGCTGGTGCCAAACAGTTAAATGCATCATTGTGCAAACATTACGTGTTTAAGAAAAGGGTGGAAACATGCTTCATCAATGCAATCCTGACAACTCACATATTTGTTGTTTGTGCTGTGAATAAGCAACAAACAGAAGCTGTGTATTTTAGCTTTGTATCACTTGATGATTTAGATGGACAGATGAGGGCTGAATAATGCTATGATAGTGGTTTGAGGAACCTTTAACAGTTACCTTTCAATGTATGTAAGTATTTGATACTAAAATATTAAGATAGCCACCAATAGGAGGAATATTACTTTACTTAAATTTGTAAAAATAAAAAAACAAATCAATTTTTGTAATTAAAATGTAATTAAGGAATGAGAATTTATGCCCAATTCCTATTGGATATGTTCCAAGATATTTAAGAACAACAAACCAAACAAATCATTAAAACTTTGATTTGCACTGGACAAAGGTTGTGCAAATTAATGTTCAAGAGGACAAAGCCATTTCCCGGGAGATCGACCAACGAGGAAGCCATTTGTACGCTATCAAATTTGATAAAATTAATACAAAGTATATTAGGACGTGATTGTATTCCAAAAATTGCCTGACCTTCTGTATCATTACTTGACATGGAGTTAATTTAATGCTGAAAAGAGGCAGATCCAGCCACCGTAAATAATAACCATCATGCATGACAGGGGTAGGCACCCTCTCTTCATACGTGATATACCCCCCCATGCACAGCTTTACAGCATCACATTGTTAATACTAAATAAATAATACTAGTAATAAATGTAACCATCTTGATCGCCATATTCAAACACATTTAAACTTTCATTACACGGTGTTGAACAAGTCACACGAAATGACCAGCCAGAACAAACACAATGGCAAGGACATGATGTGATTCAAGGCAATGTTACAGAATATACCACTTTACATGCATTTACATTCCTACTATATGTTTAAAGAGTCATATTCACACATTTACAAATGACTAAGTTGAGGCCACCTATTATGAGTGTATAAAAAAATCCTGTATATTAGAGCTATATGTAGAAAAAGATAAATATAAGGTGAAACAGTAGGCCAACTCAAGTTTGATGACTTCAGCATATCCCACTATATTTAACCTGAGGTGAGATCTAATCTGCCAAATTAAACTCAAACACTCCAGGACTGGAGAATAGAACATGACTGGACAGAGCTGATATGCTCACATGTAGATGAAATTTCTACAATTTTCTTAGCAACAACAACTACTAGTAGTATTAACAAAGGCATGGTTTGTGCATCCTCTCTATGTTCATTGGGAATAAAACTTGCCTGCCTTGTGTAGCTCTGTTGTCAATCAAACCCATGCAAATGACTAGCTCAGGTAAAGACTGATGCGGTCCACTGCATCCAATTACAAACCTAACCACACACACAAACATGCTGTTTTGTTCACCCCCCCCCCCACTCCCCTCCCCTTGCTTGAGTGAGGTATTTTATACAATACACAGTGTCTGTAAAAAGAAAAAGACAAAAAATGTGATGCACTCACCTACAGTATAAGATGTAAAATAAAAGCTGTAGAAAAATGGATGGGATCTGGGACCAGTTGTTGGGGCCATTATGCCATGCCACACTCACAAGTTCATGCTGAGATTTTGAGAACAAAGCTAATGGAATTCCTGCTGCTTTGCTTTTTCATTTGGAGAAGTCAGGGCATGGGGAGAAACAGGGAGAAGGCATGTGAATCCTCTTTGGCTGAGAAACAAAGCAGCAGACAAAGGAAGATGAGGCGGACAGCCTCTAGAGAAGACTATTATACTGTAAGATCGGGGCTGCGTCTATGTCTTACTCAAAGTAAAGAAAAATGATTTACTGAGCCATTTTCACATACATAAACACATAAAAAATAAACTGTAAATTCTGCCTGTTTTTGTTCTCCAACAACCTCTGTAAATTGAATTGAACACAAATACACATTTATGTAATAATCAGTTAACATATTCCTAGAGGGACTGAATAGCAAATTTATTTTTAATTTCAAAGCAAAAAATATTAAAGAAAGAGGAGAAGAACTACGATATATCCTCTTTTGTTGAAGAGGCATTTAATGCTTCTATTCAAGCTAAACAAAGCAAATGAATCATTATGGTGGGAATACCATTACAGTCACAGTTACCAACCATTATCCTTATTTTACTCACTTGCCCCATGTTACACTTAAAAATCTCTCTCTCTAAACCCCTTCATGAGAGCAAAACAAACCATCAAAGGGAAAAACTAGGGATGCACCGAATGTTCGGCAACCGAAATTGTTCGACCAAAAATAGCCCAAAAAAGCACTTTCGGTGTTCGGCTGAATAAGTGAAAAGACTGAATAATTTTTACCGAACAATGACGTTTTTGGCTGGACCGTACATTCACAAACTCGTTGTGTTTATTCCTCGAGAAGCTGTCTGCGGGCGAGCGGTGGCTCTGTCACCCCGCTCTGCACTCTGCAAAGCCCCGCGATACACATGAACTTTTCGCTTGAGTTGAATATTTTCAACTCGCGCTTTCACCTGCCG
>JBBPCS010000065.1:131244-169096 GCA_037974645.1 Hollardia meadi | reverse complement strand
GAAACTAATAAATGCCTTAGGACAGACCTTTTTTTATGTATTTGGTGTAGTCTGAAGTCATGTCAAACAGCAACATTGGGCTATCTTGGCTCAATTGTTGAGTGTCTAGGGTCAAAATGATCCTACAGGCATCCAAGAATTGTACAAAACTACGCAAGTAAACTAAAGGGGGGTGCCTTTTTCCAAGCTTTGTCTGAGGGGAGGCCCACAGCCTTAGACTCTGAAAACCCCTGCTCTAGACTGTTGTTATTATATCAGCCTTTTAAAATCAGTTGACCTCCACTGGAAAGCCTTTCTATCCCCCTTAGAACAGCTTACACGTAAGGAGTGATTAAACATCAAACCACACTGTTACACCCTAATCCACCACCCAATTTGTGATGTGCCCTGTTTGTCTTGCTTTCTTTCTTCACATACACCGAGTAGAGACGAGTGGATTCCTAACACTATTCAGAATTAATCCCACAATAAGATGTTGTGTTTGAAAAGTGGCAGTACAACTTTGTTTCAAAGTTGAGAAGATTTTCCTTTGTTACAGTTTACTTAGTAACAAGAAGGGCTACAGCTAACTTAATGATAAAATATAATTTGGGTTTTGATGGACAGCTTTATCGCAACTGAGGAAAGGCCAAAGTTGGGGTATTTCAAAGTTGGAATCAACTGGCTGGTAGGCACATGGCGCAGGCAGGATGCAGCACTGCTTCTTTGTTGGTCAAGCTGGAGGGTTACATTTTTTCAGGTGGGGTGCTATTTTCTTTAAAACTCCTCTGCTAGGCCTGTAGCTAAAAGAATAGCAATTGCTCTTGACTGGAATGGATAATATTTTCTAAAACGCATTAACAGACAAACAGGAATGATGGAGGCTGCATAACTTGGTCTGTGACTGGTTTTATTACTGACACAGCTTCTCACCTAAGACTGTTCTCCTCAGTAACCCTCATGCTTCTCATTCAGCAAAGTATGATTTTTATTTTACTGGGTTAATCTCATTACTTTCATTGGCTGATAAAATCTTGTGGGACAAGTAAACTTATTATTTATTGTTTTGAACAAAGTCTATCTGCACCAGGTGTGTGAGTATGTTCAGATGAATGTGGGGATTTAAACAAGCAGCCCAGGGGTGATAATAAAAAATAATGACCTTTTATTTTTTGTTAATATCTTCTATGGTCAGGTATGGCACAGCTGCTTATTAACCAATATGATTTGCTCTGCTCCTCTAGGGCCACACCGGACAGATCTAGTCATATACATGGACACTCAAGATGTATGACCTAATAACTCATATTATATGAATTCAATAACACATGTCTATTGTCCTGCATGGTTGTTGATGGGAGCAGTAAAACAAACTTTAATATCCCAGTGTGTTAGAACTGTTAATGATTAGCACTGAGAGCAGTTAAGCTGTAACTCGCTGTCCACGGCGACCTCAGTCGATGAAGGCAGTAATTCTCATGCTAACGCTATACGTGCAGATTGAAAAGTTGTCCCTCCACAGCACCCATAAATAAGACCTATTTTGCTTTTTTACAAGATTACCAGCTCTGTGATGTCAGCACTGAACTTGCAGATTCCTAAAACTAACCGCATTGTCTGATTCACCACCCCCAATTGTTTTCAGCATGACACCGACTGTTCTTGAAGGTTATTCATCAGCATGTGATTTGGCACTCTGAGGACAAATAATTAGATAGCAGAGGTATGGCTTTGGCAAGGCTGAAAAGTACAACAAAATATGGCAAACATGGCAGACTATGAGATCACAGACTGCTGGCCAGCTGTGTCTGTTGATGCTGTAGAAACCCTTTCAAGCCCCTTGGACATATGGTTTGAATCAAATACTTCAGAGTCATACTGAGTTTTAAAAGCAAGCAAAGGGTCCATGTATTTGCAATGCTAGATTAATTAAAATACTGAAAAACACAAACAAATGCATCTTGACATGTAGAAATGCTGACACTGTACTTATGAGACTGCATATTTCAAAAACACAATTCCAAAAAATACTTGGCCGACTGTTTCACTGTTTTAACTTAAAATTAAAAACAGTATTGGATAGTGCGGTTCACTGTAACTGCATGGTCATATGCATTTTAAATATTTTACTGTATAACGTGGCGCTGAAGTAACAGATATATTTTTCAAATGTTCAAGAAATCAAAGTGGTTTAAATTAAATACAGCTACCAAGGCCCATTTTCATCTCTTCCCACCATCCCTTGCACATGTTCAGATGTAGGCACACATTAACCACCAGCTACCAGTCATGCAGAAGTAAAACTTAATGGCATCTTTAGTATATTGAGTTTGAAGGCCATCCCTTCTTCAAATGCATTATTCTGCTATATAGGACATCACTATAGTGAGCAAAATCAACATAAAAGCAGAGAAAATGTGTTTTAAAAAGACAATACTAAACACTGAGAGCCATTAAGTGCAGCTGTGCAACTTTCATTACCGAAGTGTCTAACAGGGTGCTGTTATATTCATCAACCCTGCAGGGGAAGACAGGTTTTCAGTCTCCGGTTAAAGCAAACACAGCAAAATGGTAAATAAATGTTATCTTGTTTTCTTTGGAGCATGTTGAAAAGTAATGAGTCACTGATTGGAGACCACTGTCCCTCTGACACTCAAAACCAGAATATAAAGCAGATACTTAACACAGGTTCAACCCACACCAAACCACAAACCCAGTCATGTACTGTAGTAGTACTGGGGTCAGCTCTGACCTCACATCACTTCTAAACAATGCACAATGTCTTGCATTATATCCTATTAAGTGTTATACATCTCCACATCAGTTAAAATGGCTAAAGTTTGTGGACTTTAGAATAGAAGAATAGAATAGAAGTTGTCTCCACTACGTATTGCGATAAGGTAGTAAATGGCTATAGTAACACTACAGTTGCATGATAACCAGCATTCCCCCAGTACATACCAAAGTAGGCTGAACCCAGCATATGAACCAAGGTCTGAAAACTCATGTTGAACCCATTCACACTGATGACAAACACCGTTTTTTTCCGGATTGTTTCTTTGGTGTGAAATGTGAAACTTCTATGACCTGAAATGGTCAGTTGATACACTCAGATACAGTCTGGGAAAAGGGCGTTGTCCATGAACCTCAGCGTGTTGTTCCATCTTGTGTTACCCCCTCCCTCCCGTCCTTTGTGTACAGGGACAATAACAGCATTGAGGACCAAGGGGGGGTTGACTGCAGGGCTGACGGTGGTATCTGGTTACCTTTCCAAACACTGCCATAACAAGATATGGAGGAAGCTCAGCTATATGACAACAGGTCCATCTTCCTGTATTTCTCTCTATGCTGTGTACCTCAAGACACTGATTGTTAAGCAGTAAACACACACATACAGGAAAGAGAAGGCCGTATTATAGTAGATACAGTGAAAATTTTGCATGTTCACTAATAATATCCACTTTAAGACAAGTGTCACAATGACGCCAATCACTTCCTTGTGTTCAACCTGACAAAAATCAAAGCACACATACTCAAAATAAACTGTGTGTGTGTGTAGAAAAATAATTGTATCACACCCCCTCTCTTTTGTACACTCATTTACATAATGTGGGCGTATAGGGGTCAAAGATCATCCCCATCACAAATCCCTTTGAGTGAGGACTCACAATGGGCAGGAGATGAATGCTTTTTAGCCTAGCGGCAAAAGGGAGAGCGGCTCCTCCATCCCTATACCCACACCTCTGCTACAAGACGTTATTCACCCAGTCTGAAAAGAATCTCACACCAACACTGTAACCTGAAGCGGTTTGCATATATATCAGTTTTCAACCAAGAGTAAGATGAGCTGTGGATAAGATGAGAGGAAACTTAATAAGGCAGAATTAAAAAACAAAACAAAAAAAACCTCATTACCAAAGAGAAAGGGGAGGGGGTAAAAGCAGAACTCTACTAGTAGCTGTTCTGTTGTATTGTATCCTGGTTCATGGCAGAAACTGTGGGGCTTCTTTCAACTGTCACATTAAAAGACCCATCCATCAGAAAAAGAGCTTAGAGTAGTCTCCGCAGACTGGCAAAGTTGGGGCACTTTCCACTGTGCTGGCCAACACTCTTAAACCCAGTTAGTGTAAATAAGATTTCCACTGGCACTCATTATGACCAGCATACAAACAAGGCCATAACATTCCACAGAAAACAAAACAATGAAATTAAAGACATGGTGGGAGGATTTTTACACACTCACCATTCATAGCTAGGCAGAGAGTTTACTACCTTTTACCCTGAACAACATTCAGAGTGTACATTATCTAAGAAAGTGTAGGTCGCATAGAGTTCATTCAGCATTGATAAGAGAGCATGGAATTATTAGGGCATTAAAAATCAGATTCTTTCCTTGAAAACTACAGTTGTCGTTTTCCGGCTGGGAGCCTTAAAAGGGGGCTATTGTGCCGGAAGCCTAATAATTAAGTATGCAGGTTTCTAGCCAATATCTTCTCAGATGGGATGCTAGTAGATATTGTGCTGCATTCGGGGCTGGAAGGCTTGGGCAGAAAGGGGATAACGTGACAGCTGTAGTGACCCGGGATACCAGAAAGACCTGGAAGCACAAACATTTGCCTTTCTGCCTCACTGGAATCCACATTAGGAGGTCATCGGCATTACAGAAATCCCCAGACCTGTGACCCGGTGGCAGCTGTGCATGGGAGTTAACAGCCCAAACACAAACATGAGATAGGATGTTGAGAGAGGAATGGGTGCTGCCATGCATGTACAGTATGACACTAACACACTATTCCTGACAGTGTGCCTGGAGTAAATTAAACCTCCATGTCATGACAGCCAGTTCCTTGGAACAAAGTACACATTTACTGCGCAAGAGGGGATAAGGATGAGAAATAAAGCAAGTGGTAATATGAGAGACCCCATTTGCATCATAAATCAATCAGAATAACATCACCAGGGTCATATGATCTTACACCAAATACTGGACTGTTTGATTTTGTTCTTGCATATGTCCCATTCAATCATGCTAAGGTCTTCTGCTCAAACAGACCAGTGGGAGCCAAGCTTTTAAGATCAATGTAACATATGGAACACACCAAACTGAGAGGGAGTGGCACCCAAGGGTTAGATTTTAACACGGACAGACAACTGGTGCCGTGAGCTACGACAGCAGAGAATTCATATGGAATTCAATTCTGTTTTTTACGGCTGTGGAATTGTGGGCAGATTGTGGAGCTTCTCTGGTAAACACATTAAAGGTTTTTTTTATAGGTCTGCTAGCAGTGAGCAGGTCATTTTAATGAGTGGCAATATCCAGCCCATGCTCCTCCTCCTCACCTCGCCTCAAAGTCCATGTTGGACCCTTGGCCACATCAGGGACATCTGGCCCCGTCATCTACAAACATGGCCCTTAATGGGCAATTACAAAGGGGCCTGGGAATATGCTTCAATTTATAGTTTCAATGTATCCAAACCCAGAATCCTGTCTATCATGGCCACATTAGGTTATATGAGACAGGAGGCCCATCAGATCTAATCAGCCTTATCCTTTCCAGAGGATGGCCATTAAACTCCCCCCTACTATTCCCAGCCCAGCCATCAGCTCCCAGTCTAGTAAATTAAACAAATGAATGGCGTCCTCAGTATTACAATTAAAGCATAGAATAACATCAAACTATGTGACTCATTAAAGCTCTACTCCATCTACACTCTAAGCTGAGCCTGGGAAAACTCAATTATAAATCATTTATAAGGCAGACATCCAATGTGTGTATTTTGTTTCACCCTTTCAATGTCAGGCTCATATTCAGTCCTGCTATATGCTGGTATCTGAGCTTTCCTGAAGAAAGGGTGAGGAGGCAGATTACACAGAGCCATTTTAGTTGCCCCTGACAACCCACAGCTTTTGTCAAGTTGAGCCCTCTTCATTTGACTTCCCCTCTTCTTCATTTCACTCTTCCTCCCTCTTTTTTCAGTTGGGAGTATCCTGCTTTTATTAAGTCCCCTCCCCCTTTTGTTACAAACACAACCGCGTTATCCATGTCAAATCCATTGGAGGCAGCCCAGGGAAGTCAATATGGAGCCAATAGATTCTCTGCTTTCAGTGTGCAACTCCAGAGGCAAGGAAAGCAAACACCACTGAAACTATCACAGACAGCTCAAAACAACTGTAACAATTTATTTTTATATATGGCAAGAATACATTTTTAGGGAAAAGCTGGTATTTTTTGAAAAAAACAACAAAAAACAATTCAATAGCTATTTCTCCACGCATTCAGTCAAGATTTATCCAGGTGTGACAGAGATGTTCCAGTAAACTATTTTTCTTCCTACCAATGTCCCAGTAAATTATCAAATTTAAAGCCCCCATGCTGAAATAAAGAGCTGGCATGTGATAGAAAAGAATGAAACACTTTTCAGAGTGTTGATAAGCTTGGAGACACAGAAAAGGGTATTTTTGTACAAACACATTAATCTGTGTACTTCACTGAAGTGCTTGAGCAAAGAGAAAATTCAAATTCATGGCAGACAAAGAACAGAACAATCGGTTGTGAAACAACTTTATTACTCCCATTTGGGTTTGGATGCAAAAATAAAAATACGGTTTAAAAAAATTAACCTTATAAGTGTGTGAAATGTTAGCTGAGGAGAGAGCAAAAAGATAAAACAGAAACATATACAGTATCATGCCTTGTTTTCTGCAGTCTTTTTAGCAATTAACACATGCCAACAGCCTTTCACCCTCCTGTCCTGAGCCGCAGGTGTGAGGAAACCAATGTGTGACCTGATGAAAGACACACTGCCAGTTTAGTGCCAAACAGTCATTTCCCCTCACTGATAGGCCATTCTTTATTTAGCGTAGCCTAAGGAGGTATGCTTAGCCGCCACACAGACAAACACACACCGGCACCAACACTAAAAATAGACCATTACCACCAGCACAGTCCACTGGTCACACATTAACCACAGAAAACAATCTATTCCCTACCAAATATGATAGTGAGTCTTGGAATTAAACACATCAGACAGAAAACAGGAAAGGGAAAAGACTGAACATGGCTTGAAAGTATGAATCACAACCTGTATGGCACCATTTCTCTCACTCTTCCTTCTGCTCACTCAATGGCCAGAACTCTAGAAGTGACAGTGAATACTAACAACGCGAGCTTGGGTCTCCTGGGCTTCTGTACAGCAGGCACGGCGTAGAATCATAAATGAGCAACTCTGACAGAAAACACATCAACTTATACAAAAAAATAGGGGTAAAGGATGAGCAGCAGAGGAGGCAATGAATTTAGAGGTTGGGGGATTTTCAATATGACAGGGGATAGTTATTTGCTGGCAGCAGCAAGCCCTTTACAAACAAAGGGCCTTTCATATTTCCTGTGAACAGAGACAGAGACTCCCATTAATCCCAGAGGGAGGGCTCATCTCAGGCTTCTCCTCCGCACATAAATTACTCTTCTTATGCCCTTCCTCCCATTACTATTCAGTGTTTACAGCATTAAGAGTAAGGAAAGAAAGTAGAGGAGCCAGTCGCACATCTTTAATGTGTTAGGCCACTCTCAAAAACAGTTATGTCGGTGCTAACTCATAACACATGCGCCAACATTTGCTTTGCTCCAAGCCACAGTCAGGAAGCTGTGGCAACCCCACTCTCAATGTCCCTCCTCTCATTCTGTCTATGTTTCATTTCTGTCTCTCTCATATGGGAGGAGTGAAAAAGCTCTGCCCAGCTGTCGCATTTTTGAGCAGATGAAACCCACTCTGACAGGCAGAGAACATGCCAATCCCCTCTTATCCCGCACAGAATGGAGTTTAAGAGTGGTGCACAGCTGCCTGTGTACACATGCTCAGACCTCTTGGTGGTCTGGTGGAAGGCATGATAAGCAGCTAAGGAACCATCGTCTCGCCCATGTGGCACACTGACAATGGATTTGCAAGATGAGAGAAAGAAAGAGATGGAAATGGAAATGGAGAGAGAATTAGAGTCAAAAAGGGGAAAGAGGGCGAAAAAAAACTCCTACTTATGCATGTGCCCAGTATCTGGACTGCCTTATTTCAAACAGACACAAATCAATTGTAGTGCAATTGCATTTTCCAAGCGCACTGCAGACAGACCAATAAATGAAGGCTAGAGATCAGAGGATTGTTGAGGAGAGGATAGACTTTGTGCCGTTACATAGAATGCTGTTCCAGCTGTTGGCAGAATCCTATGCACACCTACTGCTGCGCTCACACAAACCTTTTAATGCCTGCAACGGCCCTGTTCATAAGGTGCTCAGTGCGAGAGCACTCTGGTTGTTGGTTTACCATAAGCAACAACGAACACACTGTTTTCCTGTGAGATTGTACCGATTGTATGTGGTGCAAAAATGTGTATGAATCACCACATCTTACTAATGGGACAATTTGTCTAATGCAGAGATTTTAAATGTGGGGTTTTTGAGTGAGCTCCAGGGGGTTCCCAGCAAAAAAGGGAATAATTTATGTTCACTGTAATTCCATCCATACGTAACATAATGACAGACTGTATGACTAATTTGGTCATGCGTTTCATTTACTTTCTATAATGAAACATCTAAAACCAAATTTCTTATCAGCTGGGGGACCCTGGGTCCTTAACATGAAAAAGTTTAAAAACCACTGGTCTAATGCATCACTCAGGATATTCATTTATGCATCTGTAGTTTAGTACCTGGCCCATGGTTTCAACACTCTGAGTAATTGGTAATATTCAAGTCTGAAGTCATAAAAAATGTGGCAGTATTGCATACTTGCATGTCTGTGGTCTAAATATTCAAACACAAAAGTGGATTTTATTGTACTCCATCTTTGTATCATCAAATATCTATTACTGAAAAGCCACAGATCACTTCCACATCCTGTGGCTCATGAATCTTTCCCCTATAGATTGTTTTAAATGCACAACTTCAGTTTATTCTATTTCAGAAGACAATAATGTGTGACTATCTTGGCAGTCGAAAAGAAATTAATTTAATATACACCATTATAGCTCATTAAAAAATAAGATCTCTTCATTAACTAATAAGTACCCAGTCTTTCAATAGATGTATAAAAGAACAATGTTTGCCAGTGTTGCCCACTACATTCACCATGCACAGATCAAGCGTGGTAAATTCAGAACAAAGCCTTGTTTGTGTTTTTGACCTCATCTCTCCCAGACAACACATTCTTGGTAGGACAGAGGGGAAGCATTCAAACAGGTTCACCACAGTTGTTTTTCCACTATTTATCCAATATAAGGTTCCCTATAGAAGACAAGCCGTGTGTGCGTGTGTGGGGGAGTTGCTTTAAACAAACACTAAATATTGAAGTAATAATGCCATGACAACGCGATGATTTATGTTCTTAGCAAGGCATCCGCAGCATACTTCATTTAGGACGGGTGGCCATGGCTCAATAGGTACAGTGGTCGTCCAGTGATCGGAAGATCGGTGCTTCGATCCCCGACCCCTGCAGTCTGCATGTCCAAGTGTCTTTGAAAAAAATACTGATGGAGATACCCCAATTTGCTCCCAAAGGCATAGTTATCGATGTGTGAGTGTATGAGTGGATGGTTACTGCTCCTGATGAGCAGGTGGCACCTTACGTGGTAGTCCCTGTCGCCAATGTATGAATGTGTCTATAAGGTGTTGTGAACACGTGTTGTAATGCGCTTAGAGAAATTGGTAGACTTGAAAAGCACAATATGAATTCAATATATATTCACGATATAAAGTACATCTGTACCATTACCAAGTTCTTTTTCGACTGGCAAGATGATTTAAGAGAAATTTATTTATTAGTTAATTAAACTGCAAAATCTGTTAAAATCTGTTTCTCACACATTATTGTCACCAACAGTTTCTCTATGTTCCAGGGATGAATAATGCCTTATGGCTCATTCTTCATCACTAAAAAAATCTTTGACTAAAAATGTCTTACTTGACTGAACTGCTGATGAATAATGGACTATGTCGCAGCTGTGTTGTTCTTACTCAAAGTTTGTTATTGACTGCTTTATCAACCACTACCAGGGATTTTGAATTGTGTATTGATCAGATTGTGATGAGTATAACATAATATATAACAGACAAAATGGAATTCAAGTCATTATCCATTACTAACACCTATAAACACACCAACAGTGCTTCAGACCAGAAATGGTGCCACCACACGCTTTATTACGTGTTTTTTTTTTCAGTTTGACTTGATTGCTCAAACAACCAAGGGTGTGATTTTGTCCATCAGGTTGTGATAAACCGTCAGTGACTATTTCCTCCTGACACATTTAGTACCTTTAAGGAAAGCACTCAGTGTGGAGTGCAGCATTTGGTCCAAGACCACAAAATGGCCCACAATGGGAGCAACACCAGTGTAAAGACAACATCAGGGTTGTGAGGATGTTACATTTTATCTGTATCTCTATGAGTAACTAGCATCTTGCATAGGAAAAAGCAGCTCACACCTCAAAGAAGAAGGAGGAGGGTGTAAAAAAGGCAAGCTATTAGTATTATGCTGCCAACGTCTGATGTCAGATGAGTTTACAGGACATGCTGCCAAGTTCAAATATATCCACATTTTTGCTGAAATATTCACCCTGTGCTTTTTCAGTATTTGGTGGTCATCCTCTATGTAACTGAACTGTGTGTGAAACTTCAGCTTTAGAGTGACAACCATATTTGGCTGCGGTGTGATTATACCCTAAGTGCATGTTTCCCCCATCAGCTGGCACCCACTTGTCCATGATACTCGCTTGAGGTATAAGCTTTTGCGATATGCAGCTTTTCAGGCCCAAAATAGCCCACCCACTCATACGGACCCCTGTTGCCCACAGGCAAAGATCATGTTTGTTTGTTTTTTCCATTTTGAACACACAGTACATTTTTATGAGTAGTTCACCTGAGCACACAAATAAATCCCCCCCAACGCAGAAATATATATTGCATTTACAAACAACACTCTTAAGCACGGAAAATTTGCATGCATTAGTCCTTTTACCTCATCCTCTGGCTACGTCGCTGAAAATAAACACACTTGAAAAATTCAACAAGATTCTCTAAATTAATGCTACAGAGGAGGATAGCAGCGTCAGTGATTCTGTCTCAGTTCTTGCTCTCTAAATGAGGTTTTAGCTAAGCCCACCTAAAATATCTGACGGATATGTATGTACGAAACATATAATATTAAAAATGTCCTTTAATTTGAACCTCGCCGGGGACGACCTCTAATGACAAAAACACATTTATGGTACAAGTTCTCTGTTTTCATCTATTGCTTATTTCCACTGGGATGTGACTGTGGTCCCACGTACAAACAATGCATCAGACAGAGATAAGCTTCTCCAGAGTCAATAAAAATGGTTTTAGTTGAACCCCATAAGGGAACGGTATGATTATAAACACAAGTAGTGGAGCTGGAAAAACAACATCATAGCATGTTGATCCAATATAAATGCATGCCTCTCTTGCCTCCCACCAGGTTTTACAGACTGGGAGCTCTGAGGAAGGACTGGGCTGAAATAACATGTGCTCTATCTTCTCTGTCCATGCCTCTGTTTCTCTGCAGTAGACAGAACATTTTTTGCATGCTTCATTTTATTCAAAGGGTTTTCGGCCCATTTAGCTTTCCTCCTTTGTCTTACAGCTACAAATGTAAATCACAAGCAAAGACCCACAAAGTCAAAAAGATTTGTCAGGGAAATAAAACCGCAAATTTTTGTCGAGCAGTCGAAATCATCTTTCCAAAAAAAAAACCAACTTTGATTAGGGATTCGCAGGAAGTCCACAAAATCCTTCATCTGATAATAATGACCTCAGTTCAAGATGTGCTGCTATAATGTGTTTTGTGCTCCAAGTGTTAATCCTTCAGGTATTTCACGCATTGCACCCTGATCTCTCCCAGACACATTCAGGGGAGCATTATGATTCAGTGCAACACCGGCTGTATGTGCTCTCAATTTCTACCTTGGCAGAAGACAATTGGTCAAACAGTGTAAAAAAGTAATGATTTAAATGAAAGCGAAAACTAGAGGATAAAGTTGCCCCCTAGGTTTGATTCAAAGCCCAGCTCTTTAATAAGCCCAATTCATTTTCCTCCTGGATCTGGCTCCCTCTATCACTAGTGACAGGCGTGAAAGGTCAATAACCTTGGCTCATAGCCCTCATATGGTTAGCAATGCCATAAATTAATGGTTGAGGTCGTTATTCCAAATTCTTTAAGTCAGCCAAAGGAAGCTTATCTTCTACAAAGGTCACAGTGCTTTGAGCACTTAGTGTGAGAATCAAGAGCTGACACAGGACCTATACAAGATTGAGTGTATTGCACTCTGGTGGTGGATTTAGATGGAAGGTAGGGGGGGTGCTGGTAAGCATTTGGAAACCTCTTACTGTTGTCGTCTATAGTGTTATGAGATTTTTTTTTAAAGCAAATCATTTGATGGGGCTTTGGCATTTCTGTCAGTTTACAAAAAAATATTTATTTAGCACTAATATTGATATTGACATTGAATCAAATAACTCCCCAGGATGAAGAAAGTATATACTTAATTTGCTTTATTCATTATGGCTAAAAAATGCAACACATGCACTGTAATGTAATGCAACAGCCCTGCAAAAAGTACAACCTTAAAAGGTTTGTTGAGACTACCTTTTTCCCTCCAAATACCAGGAGATTAGACCCTCCAGGCAGCAGGGATTTTGTTGTATTGAACAATTGTAGTGATTGTAGTGTTACCTTCCAATGTTGCAACCAGAATTTGTTGCAATGTGCTTTTGGCGATCATCCTCATCTTATAGACTCAACGTTTTTAAAAGAATGTGACCTTATTTTAATATACATATGTTTATGTCAGAACTGGATTGGACTGAATATTGACTCATTTTGAACACAATCTGTAACTTAATGAGAAATTACAAGTGTAAGAAACTACTAGAGAAATTTAAACCATTAGAGAGGGTAAGAGACCCAGATATTTTATTTGGGATTTTGAACAAACTATAGATAAGAAAAAGAATGGTGATTATTTGACTTACTCATGGTGGTGAGGAGAACTTTGTGATGGAGTCTTGCTGACACTTGCTCACACCCTGTTTAAAAGTCTCTTGATTTAGTGTAAATTGATTGATGATCAGACCACTTTGACAAACTAATTTTATTCCATTCTGCTTACAATTTCAGGCCAAAAGAGAAGACAAATTCTAATTAAAATCACAGACAGTTATTTCCATTTGCATTTGTCTTAGCTACCCCATTATTGCTGATTTGCCTAACACACAAGGTTATTTTATGCAAGTTATTTTAGGCTACTTAACATGCTTGTAGCAATTAGGAGACGTTTATCTTGTAACGGCAGTTATCCCTTCAATAAGACCACCCTCCTCCAGCCCCTATCCTGCTGAGCAGGCAGTGCTACAGGAAATAAAGTGGCGACATGCTGCACGCTCTTTAATGCCTCAGTAAATATCGACAGAGGCAGAGATAATATAAACTCAGACAACACAGGCGAAATGTTGTTCACTGCCATAGTGTGCGCTCAAATGGAGGCAAGAAATTGCTGCAGGCCAATCATAATATCTGTGCGGTGATGGCAGACACTGGTGTCAGCAAAGCCCTGTGACGTAGATCATTTGAGACATATATGGTGGGCTACATATGCTCGTCTGATGAGCCAAGAGTTTGGGGGGTGTTCCCAAACACCACTGATTTATTTACTACAAAAAAAGTAATGATGTTCTTTAATTTGTAAGACAATCAAAATATAGAAATAACTCACCCTGCATGTCCCTGGAATAATGATCAATTAATAGTCAATGGGATTTTATTCACATCCTGTCCCTCAAGGGGCATACCGAGCACAAGTTTAAACATTTTTTTTTAAAACCCCACTAAAATTGCACATCACACTCATAACTGAAGTAATGAAGCAACAAAGGTCACTTCAAGAAAAAAAACTCAGTTGTACAATAAGGGACTAAAGGCTACAGTACTGTCCTTGCATTACTAAAGTCAGATTAATCACTATGTAAAGTCAAAGAAGCTCTTCCATCTTAAAGCTCACGAGCGGCAGGGGTGGGGGGTGGGGGGTTGGGGTGATAGAGGGATGGATAAAAAGAGAAGGGAATGTCACAGGATATATTCAGCGGCTCATCACAGGCTAGTGTCCAGTGAGGCACTGGTGCGTTGAAATTGAAGCCT
This sequence comes from Hollardia meadi, assembly GCA_037974645.1. Classification (NCBI taxonomy): domain Eukaryota; kingdom Metazoa; phylum Chordata; class Actinopteri; order Tetraodontiformes; family Triacanthodidae; genus Hollardia; species Hollardia meadi. The sequence goes on along the minus strand of JBBPCS010000065.1, from coordinate 154,915 downwards.
CCACCGAAACACAATAGTTGGCGTGGCCCACAGGAGGTAGACGTCTTCCCAGGCAGGATATTGGCCTTTGTGAACATGGTTACAGTATCTTGGTCAATTAATGTGTCCCTGCTTCAAATTTCGCCTTTGTTGTCAAAGGAATAATAGTCTGCCAATTCATGTAGCCTCTTGAGCACAGCATGACATTTGGAAATGAGTGCCATGTGTCAATCGCATATTTTAAAAAAATGAATAAAACAAATCTGTTTCTATTTTATACATTTGCTCAAACTATCTCATTAATATATTCATTGGCGTATTAGCTTCCCTGTTTGACCCTGTGCACAAAGATATTGTGTCTGCTTGCTGTCTGTGCAGTGCAGTGCAGTTGAATCTACATCTAGGCAGCCAGTGAATGCACTAAAAGCAACAAAGCTGAGGCTAAACAAAGCTAAACGTATTGCATTACGAACAAAAGATTTAACAAGGGAGTAGTGGGGATTGGGAGTGGCTTCCCTTCACATGCCTACCGATGGAAAACGTGAAGCCGAGGCTTTCTATACTCCCAAGTACCTTGACATAATGAGAAAAACAAGCATGGCAGAGAGAAAAACTGAGGGCAAAATCGAACAGGGCTGTTGCACAATTAACAGCTGGGGCAACACAGCAAACAGACCTTTCTTTGTAGCGACAGGATCCATGAAAGATATGGAATTGTTTGCTCTAACAGCCAAAAAGGGCTCTCACAGAAGAAAAATGGCAACGGGATCCACAAATCAGTCCGTAAAAAAGTTAACAGTCCACTCCATAGTGCTGATATATTGTCTTCTAGGTGCAAGCTGGCATTTTTTTTCGACAAATGCTTCTAGCATATCACTTGTGACAAATAACAGTAACCTAGTTATAAGAAGGCATATATGCAGAGAGAGAGTCAGGTCAATACAGCTATTTATACTCAGCCTCATTAAATAGCAGGGTCATCACTTCCTGGGTGTTCTTCATATTAAATAAAACACATCAGAACCAGTGTTCCAGCTACAGCACAATTGCCAAGAATGACCCCAGCTCCCTCTTATGCTATGACAAAAAGTAAAGGATTGTTTAAGAAGAATAAATCTTTTCTCTTCTGACAGTCTTTTAGATGGAAGAACACGCATCAATTTTAAAACCTTAGTAATACAGCATCATGGATGGAGGGGCACAGGTGTGATCTAAAACCAAATAACCTATAAAACCCTTCTACCTTCACATGACTGTGTGAGGAAGCAATATGGCGAAAGGTCTGCTTTTCAGATCTGTATCCAGTCCCAGTCCTGTAGATCACAATGAAATTTAGATTTTGCAAATCTGGTTACATGTAACCTCTTGAAAAACAAATCACAATGTATATTTAACACGTCGGATTATACAACATGGCCTGACTTTGGATTTTTAGTAAAATATTGCATTAGCATTTACCAACAGCTAGTTCTAGAAATCTATTTTACTGGGAGCCGCCCTTACACTTCAAGGAGCCGTCTGGGTTGAACAAGCTAATTATATTCCAAGGACAAACCCCCACACACACTCACACAGGCACGAGGGAGGGACACACTAGCTACTACCCAATATCAGAGTCACACACTGTTAGGTGCCAATAGCAGAGGGCAGGGCCTGTAGCTGATAAGAGCGATATGAAGAGAGGTGACGAGAAGCCATCAGGATAATGTCAGTCCCTAAAAAATACTTTATCTAAATTTAGGGATTGTTCATATCCTGTACCTGTCCAAATATGTAGGGATTATTTTCAGGCTTACCTTTGGTTTAGTTAAGTACTTAGAGCCTAAAAAGGTCAGGCATAAATAAAATATTGCCCTATCCTGTCATGCCACCCATCAGAAAGCACACTCACAAATTAGCCACTGATGGGTGCACTTGCTTTAATACTCTAAAATATTTTTTTTCATTTTTACAATATAGCCTTAGGACTGCAATTGAGCTGTGATCTTCTGACAAATGGCTGTGGCAGCCCTAACACTAGCGCTCATCCAACTCTGCTTCCTTGTTATACAGTAGGCAAACTGCATCCAAAACCATATACTGCCAAGATTCAATCTGCCGTCACAATATGTGGTGGTTATCTAGGCCATGACGTTCCCAGGAAAAAAAAAAAAAAAAAAAGGACAGTGACGGGGAGATGAAAATAAATTTATGCAGGCTGATAACAATAAAGAATAAAACAAATTCAACCCATCATTGATGCTTTAGCTAGGAATTGGAGCGCAGCCTTCATTACAAGATATTGATCACTGCAAACAAAGACCCTGGATTCATTGATCCACTTCCAGAAAAAAAAGAGAGAGGGGATGGGGGCAATGAACTGTTCTTACGAACAAACTTAAAAGTGGAACTGCTGCCTTAGCTTATAAAAATGAAGGAGAGCTGGAGTTTGAAAGCTCACCAAAAAGAGAAAGATGGTCATGGGGTTGCTGTTGATGTCCCTCAATGACAAAGAGGATATATGAAACATATTGCAGCCGTTATACAATTAAAGGGGAAGAGCTTCACAGGGTGTTGTGTTGCTCTTCATTTTTCCCCATCTGCTGCATGATGGCTCCTCTGAGCTCAAGGACCTCAACTTGAACGGGGATTTGGACATGAAGAAAGTCCAGTTTGGCTATTGAATTATTCAGCAATGGTTCAGACATCAATTCAGACCTCATACACCTTAAACATCAAGATCTGAATGGCAGACACTGTTTTTGTGAAAATGTGGGCTTCAGCAGATATTCTGTTGCAGGCTATTTCTCAAAGTTATAGACCTATACTTATACTTAATATTTTAATAAACAACAGAGCTACGTAAATGTTCCAGAGACAGTCCTTTATAGCACTTTGCCTGTACCACATGGGTAACATTTGTTATTTACTGTCCATCATGCTGCTGGAGGAAAAATTCTAATAAACTTTCTATGCAGCCGGCCTAAAAACTTGGGTTTTAAAAAAGTGTCTCCATCAAGTGATGAATGATTGACTTCGAGGTCACAACAACATGAGGCAGGGTGCAGTGCATTTGCGGCCCCCCTGGTGATGGGGCCAGGACCTCTTCGACTGGTCTTTCATTCATCTATACCTTACCAAAAACCCCCACCAGCCTCATCCCAAATTTGTGGGCAGGGAAAAAAAAAGAAAGAGTATGTTGCTAAGCACTTGGCCCAGTTTACAGGAGAGGGTGAGCAAGGTCACGTCTCACCAAACACTGGGGCCCCTTAAACACATCTGAGTGGCCCCAGCTGGACCCAAGGCCATCAGAATCTTAACAGAGCGCAGAGAACCAGAACAGCATAAAAATGGGTTCAGTCAGTGCAAAATTCAGGATTTTGCTAACAATGTTTTTCTTGTCAGAAGGGTGAAATTTGGCTTGTTTAAAAGGTTTGCCTTAAACAAACACTGCAGAGAGAGGTAATTATACTTAATGATGGATTAACTGAAAATTCTGAGATATATATATATAGCCCAAGAGAGCTTTTCAGTTCATGTTCTCATTGCTGACATTGACATTAATTGCTTCAATCACATTATTAAACTGGTCAACTGTAAATCCCTCCCCCCAACTCATCTCTGGAGCTGGCTCACTGGACCTTCTTGACACGCTCACATTTAAGGCACTTGAACCGAGGCTAAAGCAGACTATAGACATACTTCTCTTTCATCACCAGGGCTCACATAATTGTCAAGAAAAAGAAGCAAAACACAGGGCTGTGGGGTGGAGGAAAGAAAAATGAAAGCAGAATAGATGATTGGGGGTAGGGATGGTAGAACATCAGCATAAGAGTGTGTATTAAGCTCAATTAGGCTTTTGGGCTTTTCATTAACCCAGTTTTTAGGGAGGGAAACCTCTGCTGAACAATACTGCGACTGATTCACTTTGCAACCCTGCTTTAAATCCAGAAAAAAAAATCTACACAATGTGTGTCAGCTCTCCAAAGCAACCAGAATTCCATTAGACACCCAGGAGCAAACCACCCGCAGCTGCAGCCTACCTGAAATTAAATGCAATTTAGTAAAACAAGTCACTTTATCAAGCGACTAAACAAGATAAGAGGAAACACTGCACAAATGTTTAAAGACTGTAGCTGCTTTCAACTGTATGATGGTCTGATAATAAATAGCCATGTTTGGTCGTTTCTCTCCACTCAGTATCAGGTCAGAGCAAATATTCCTTTGTTAAAAGCAAGGTCATTTAGGCCCCAGAGGGTGGACATTTGGAAACCTCCTAAGCCTGATGTGGTTTTGCATCTGCAAACAATGAGTGTAACCTCCCTTTAATGGATCATTGGATTTGAGTTCTTATAAAAGAATAATTGTCCTTCCTGGCATTTCTATGTGCTGCTCTGCCAAGCAACTTTGAAGTAATGCATTTTAGCAAATCTATTTAAAATCAATGGGGGCATCACTTGGCCAGCTAATAGTCAAAGTCTAGTTTACGCCCCCGCAGGACGGTGTTGAAATCTTACAAACAGCTATGTTAACTAGTTGGCAACAATTACCATCACTAACTCCACAGGATGTTTTTAATTTAACGCATACAATGTCAGCTGTTGACATGGAAAGTGCCACCATTTCCAGATTTTACAGACCTCAGGATGTGTATTCTCTAAATCAGTAACAGTAAAAGAAAGTACGAGACTCCAATTAGATGGGACAAAGATATTTGAATGCATGTCTTGCACATGCTGAGGTCTAAAGCAACACAATATGAGCAAAGGACTCATATTAAAAGACACCTTACAGAATGTAGTGATAGTATAACACAGACATTCAAGCAGATCCCTTTTCAGATAAGCTGACTATCAACCTAAATCTTAAGTAGAAGTTTATGCATACTGGCCTTTCAGGGAAAAATTGACAGAGTTAATGAAATGCAAGAAAGCGTAAAGCGGTAGCCTGCTACATGCAGCTACAGAAGCATCAATTTGTGGGAAAAAAAATCAGCTCCTGGTCAAAAACAATATCCCAAAACAGCAAGGTGAAAGAAAAGTTGAAAACCTCAAGCATACTCTCCACACTGTGGGGGCTTTGTCTTTCAAAACATGCCACAGGAGCTTTTCATTAGAGAATGCAGTTTCATTAACATCATCCCACGCTGCTGAGCCCTGCTGCATTACAATGACACAGGAGTGCCCCTCTGTCAAGGAAATCTTCACAGAGCAACAGCTCACTGGGGGAGGGGAAGGTAGAGGAAAGAGGAGAGGGGGTATAGTGCAGGGTGGGGAGGGGGGGCTAACAAAAGGGAACCCGATTACCCCTGGTCACGGCTCATCCACAAACCAACAGAGGGAAATCCATCACCTGCAGGATCAAACAGAAACTTGTGCACAAGGTAAAGCCCAGTGAAAGCTGTACCCACCCATGTTAGCACTCTCTTTCCTCTCTCCCTTATTCTCTTGTCATTGCTAACCCCCCACCCCCACCTCTCTGACTCACACCAACGGTAGTGTGTAAGTTTTAGGCACACACTGTGAAATCCAACACAAGTGAGAATGCTTTCTGGTCCAAATGACCTCAAGGCTCTATCCTCTCTAATAGCGCACTAGTGATATATTCCAGTTTTTATTACTGTCTGTAGGCCTGTGTACTGTTTCACAGTAGCTGCATCCTCATTTTGCCTATATGAAACTCCAAAGAAGCAGTATTGGTCATGCTTACTGCAATATAATGGACTACCGCAAAAATCCTAATTTTCACTTTCTTGTTTGCACCAGATTTTATGTTAGAAAAAAACAAAAAGCATATTACAACTGGGTTTCCCCACAGAAGGACAATTGCCATAACAAACATTTTGAAATACACTTAAATTGCCATTATTACCACCACTGAGTGCGCTTAGCAATGTAACACTGCAATTGGACACATCACCATATTATTCTAGCAGTAACCTTAAGGCAAAAACAACAGTAAGCAACAGACAGAAATATGTCCTGCATATGGTTTAAATCTGTAGTGAACTGATTTTAAATTAGACAAGACAAATGCAAAATAATGGCATATGAAATAATTCATACTGAAACAATTCAATGCTTATCTGCTTATGTTTGTGTCTGCTCTGATGGAAAAGACAGCATGTAAGCAAAATGAATGGGAGCTATAAAAAGCTGAACCACATTTGCGCTGGTTTACAAGGCAAACTACACGGCTTGCAATACCACACAACTACACTGAAGCTAATTGTTTAAATATGTCAGGCTTGTTCTGATCCTCCCTGAAATGTAACACAGAGGCAAGCTTGCAAAACTGATAGGCATGCCAACACAGACACACAAAGGCAGACATAACAAGCATCAAACACAGAACAAGAAATATTTCACCACTCACCGTTAAAAAGGGGCTGTCCTCTCTCTGTGATATCTGGCAACACAACCTTGTATACATCGTCAGAGAACCCTGGCTTGCATGGTGGGGTGCCCCTGCCCTCTGCTGCAATCTGTGATGGTGGGGGGAAGGGGGGCAACAATGAGTCATAAATCAACTTTCAAAAATGCACTCTGTTGCCTCCAAAACCTCTCGGTCACATTCTGAAGCCCCCACACTTGTACAAAAGCATCTGTTGTTTTTATAGCAGGGACTGCAATTAGGATAATGAGGCCAAAAGGGTTAAGCATTAGCCAAAAAGCATGGCTAGGCAAGAACAAGCTCCATTTGTCCCCCTGGAGGGGCCCAGGCCCAGGGAAGGGTTATGACCAACTTGGTCACCCCCTCTGATCAACACACTACTCTGGACAAACACTCCACTTTGAAGTACAGGAACAAGGGAATAAAAAGTGATTGCTAACGATCAACTGCTGTGGGAATAAACATAAAAATGTCTGAAGAAGCAAGAAATAAAAACTGCTGATTTCTAAAGGCGCTATTAGGCTATGACTGGGATCAATATAGTGCTTTGTGCCTCATTTTGAAAAGGAAAACTCTGTGCTTTGGGTGTTGACACAAAAGAAAATAAGCTTGTTGCAAAGACAATAAAAACTGTGAATCACTGGAGCTTCCACAGAGCATGAATTTATCAAGGAACAACAGTCAGAAATCACAAACAGAGCATAACTAAAGAAAATGCTCTGGTGTCCAGGCATGGCCAAATAAGCAACATCACATAACCCCAGCGTTTTTCAGCTCCGAGGAACAAGAGGCCTGGCCCTATTTCTTTGCAGGCACTAGGAAAAGAATGTAAAACGAGAGGAGTCCTGCTGAAAAAGAGCATTGTGGGTATCCGTGCCACTTGCCATTCTTAATCAGAGGAATTTAAATGGCAAATGCTTTCAGACTGGGGGGGAGGAGCAAAGCCGGAATCCTAGCACGTTATAGCAACGGCATCAGGACGTACATGTCTAGAAATATGATTGTTAACACAGGCGCCAATCCTTTACAACAATTATTCGAGCTCTTAAAATGCAACATTTAACTGTGCGGCTGCTATTCTCTGTTGCTCTGAGGTACACCGTTTTTACAGAGTAGTCACATAAGACAAGAAAATCCACATAAAACACAAGTTTACATCCTTGTGGTTGGACAACAATCATTATTCCATCACTATGACATAAATTTAGGGTATTGTACTTCCACAACATTTCACAGGAGCCTACTTTTCATTGTTGCTCACAACAGTTTTTGCCCAGAGAGGCAATTAACTCGCCGGGGGACAGGGACACGCTGCAGTAATCTACATAAATATTAAACCTAAACTAAATATAACCAAGTGAAAACTGGGTTAATGTGGGCCTGTATCGCCCAACTTCCAGACAATAAAAGATTCAGCTATTTGAACTCTCCGAAATTAGACTACGGAATTGCAATTTTGAATTCTTTCGAATCAAATAATTAAACGCACACTTGAACAGTTAGCATCTCGTGAGCATGCGATAAAGAACGGTTAGCTAGTAACGTAAGTGGCGTAACTAGTATAATTATAGCCCGAGCTAGACCCATTTCATGGTGAATTATGTGGACATTCACGGCACTGTTTCCAAACTGCACGCCATGTAAAGTGCCTGCTTGAAGGCTAGCAGTTCGGCTGGGCTCGTAACTCAGCAAACAGCATCACTACGGAACAACAAGCACCCAAACTGTCCGGTGTAACTCTGCTCGAAACCGCTCGGAAATTACATTACCTGCAGTCCTGCCAAGACCGCCAGCAGGAACAGACCGCTGCCCTCGTGTAGTGAGTACATTGGTACGCCCGGAAAATGCTTAATTCCCCCCTTCGGAATCCGTGTAAAAAAGAAATAAGGAAGAATTAAAAAAAAAAAAAAGAATATCCGTTTGTCTCAAGTGTGGCAGCGGTGAAAAGGGGTCCCCTCTACGACAAAGACAAGAGCAGCACTGGCAGGAGCGGTGGCGGCGGCAGCATGTAGCAGCCTCCTCCTCAATCTACCCAGTCAGTACTGAGGGAGAGCAGTGCCTGGTACTGAAGCTGCTGCTGCTCCCTCCCATCCAGTCCAACCAATGACTCCAACACAAAAACAAAAAGAGCCCTATAGCCACTTGTCTATAAACCGACCATCTCACTGTCTCTCCCTACTGGTCACAATGCCAATTTCACTAGTGGGAAGGGATTAGGGTCTCCTACATTCACCATCATCCCAAATGCCAAGATTATTATGTTCATTTATACTACACAGTATCGCGTTTATGGTGGTCTTATCTTACACTATGGTGGTTTGTTTTGTTTTATTTTATTTTACTTTGCTGTTGTAGCCCATCAGAAGTAGTAGGCTAGGCCTAGTAGTAGTTTAGTGTAGAAATACTCTGTTACAAGGAAAAGCGCTGCCCTCCAAATGTTGTAGGCCTAAGTATAAAATTATTAGCATCAAATATATTTAACAAAGTAAAAGTACATATTATGCAGAATGGCCCATTTCAGAATAATGTAATTTTTTAATTAGCCAACTGGATTTTTAAATTGTGATGTATTGTGCGTAAGCATCGCTTTAATGAATCTGTGAAGTAACATCATCGAATAAATGTATGCAGCGAATTAAAAAATATTTCCCTATACTATACTATAAAGAAGCATAAAAATGAAAATACTCAAGTATCCAAAATTGCAAGTACCTCAAAATTGTACTTAAGCACAGTACTTAAGTAAATATACTACATACTGCCTTTTTGGATCTGTGAAGTATTTTAAATGTGGCTGTGATTCTTAAAAACATTATTATGACTGTATTTTATTTTATTTATGACCAATCAGCCTAAAAAACACAAAATTGCACATAAGGCTTTGGTGTAGCTCTCATAGATATCACCAAATTAGATTAACACTGGAAACACGTTGTCTCACCATTTCAGAACACCCTACAGTAGCCCAGTTTTTAAACATTTTAAGGTCAATTTAAGGTCATGATTTATCTGGTTTTAGTTACTCATGCCCATTGTATTCAAATGGAACTCGCCTGAGATGGAGATAGAAAGATAAATTATCAGAACAGACATTACTTTATATGAATATCTTTTGTATAACTCATATGATACTTACTACTGGGGGGCTGTCAGCGTTTTGGAAGTTTGAGATTCTCAAATGGTACCAGTATGTTGTTTCATTTGAATTCTAAGGTTTTAAGCTTCAGACTCCTCTGAGAAAAAAAATGCTTTTTGAATGTCATGGACACCAGTAATCCAGGATTCAATCAGTTGTCTCTCAGCCTGCATACAGAGCAGCCCAGACTCTATTGATCATTGGCTGGGAGATTTTGATCACATTGCCCTTAGATAATTGCTGTTTACTGCACGTTTGATCTAAAGGATTATTAATAGTCAATGCCGTGGTGTTAAATCTGTGTGTGCCTGTGTTTCCCTCTCCCTGTCACGTGCACGCATATACGCACACACGTCATCTCCTTCATTGCTGCCAAATAAGCTCACTGTCTCAATGACTCTATCGCTGTGGAATATGGGGTTTTGTATTCTATCCATTCATCTTCACTTAAGTCGAAAGTCCGTAGGTAAAAAGCTTTTTCATGTTTGACTAAAATATGCAATGAATAATTCCCTTACATTATCTTCTCATGTGATACAGCCTGATGAAGGTTAAATTACCTCGGTTGTGCTGCAGACACGTAATTAACTGTCAAGAGATGGCTGTGTGGAATACATTACATCTGTGACACAGAGATATTTCAGTTAAGTAGACGAGAAAAAAACTTATTCTATCTCCGAATAATAAACAAAGGCTGACTTTTGGTTCACCTCCTCCTGGGCAATCTGTTGTTTTCCAAGTTATTGGCGTTTTGAGGTGCATGTGAGTGTGTGATGGCTGCGATGCTGCTCCCTACCTACTACAAATCAAACCATCAGCTCTTGAGAGTGTGCTGTAATCCTAAACAAACAGTAAGCACTATCGCACCTCACAGTCGGCACACACACACACACACACACAGGAAGAAAGAGCTGAATAGTTTGTTGAGAGCGCTCACTTCTTGTGATAAGTGACTCGTGTCACTTCACACTCTTGCAATTGATTAGCATGCCTGATCGTCCATGTTTTAAAACAATTAGACTGTCTCTTTGGTGCAAATGAATGCAATCAAAAGAAGAAAGAAAGTGCAACCAAAAATTGTGATAAACTTAGCCCACTAAAGTGAGACTGCGTTGTCATGGTTTCCCACAGCCATTTTTCCGAACAGCTATTAAGAAACACGACAAACTCGTGTTTTCACCCAAGGCAATCTGATTCGGTGTGCACTTCTTTTATATCCTGTGGCAGAACCGGGCAAGAGATCAAACTGAATGACCTGTTGATAATTGATATCACGTTTTGTACAAATTGTTAAATTTATGTAATCTAATCTAATTGAGAGTGGGATCAAAATGCCCCATCTCTTTGATTAATGCAGAGGCGGTTATCTTTCATCAGTACTTGTCTAGGCAGGCAAGGGAGGAGGCGTTAGTGGGAATCCAATTTGGACTTGGTGCATTCAATCAAACAATATCATGTTGCATGATTCATAAGACCGTTCCGAGCCCCCGTGAGAACCCTGTGTGCGGCCTGTACCCTATTTTGGCACGGTCTAAAATGTGTAATCAAAAGAGACATTTACCATCAAGGTCACTGTGCGGTCTATGGTTAATATATTCTCTGGCCTGTGCTGCCTGTGTGCAGACAGATAACATTGTTTTGCAGGTATGTGTGTGAGGCAGCCGTGTGATGCATGTTTCGGTCGTGGTGCTGACACTGCAGTTGACTCTCATAAACGCAGGTGTCCAAGGGCTGGTGGCCTGGAGGAGCCCACGTCTCCGCACCTTTTACTCGCCACAATTGGATGCAGTGTGGAGCATTGCGGCACGGTGGCCTCGATGGCACTGGAAGAAAAATGGACGAGGTCAGCAGCACTTTCACATCTGCGGCGCATCTTAATGCTGACTCTGTGTTGATACAGGAATATCACACAGTTCACACTCTGCTCACACATACTATAATTCAGAGCTCAGTCATTTCTACCGAATGTCAATGTCAATATGGAGGGCAATATTCAGCGACACAAATTCATGCCGCTTCTTCCATTTGGATTTATTACCTGCTTATGTAAATTGACAGAGACACAGTTGCAGTATTTTTAAAATATCACAGAGCCTCAGTATTCAATCAGTAATGAAGAGTGTGTTCTCTTTTAGAATAAACACATATTTGGACACCTCCCAACTGGTGGCTTATTACCTTGTCATAGGCAATCCCATGCATGTCAAAAGTTGCTTTGGAGCAATTTAGTGAGTGGAAAGGAGCAACCTAGCCCTCAAAAGCCATCATCAATTCCAATCAAGCTTCATTGTTATGCATTCAATAAAGGGTCTCTGAGGACCACAGTCATTCTCTGATTATTCTCCTCTTGTGCCAAATCAGCTCATTCAATCTTTTATGCCATTTGAACAATTGCGCCAAATAGAGTTGGGCTTAGTTGTCTTCAGGTGCACATACACGCATAAATGTATGGTGTGTATCTGTACTGTGCATGCTCATGTCTGATTAATTGGAGATGGTTCTGGCTTTCACATGTATTTCATAGCAGGGTCGCAGCGTGTCATCCCTCCACAAGTGTAGCGCATGATCGGTGTTTTGCATGATTACTGAAAAATTGTAACCTCACAAAGGATCTGATTGTATTGTATTGTATACAAGGTGACAAAGAGTGACAGAGACATGCAAGAACATTTCCGCTGAGCGTTTTCTCTATAATTTCTTGTGAAAAGACGTGTCAGTAAAGCAGCTTGGTGCCACTCCCTTGTCGACAAATAAAGGGAAAATGCTGCTTTGCAATCTGTGGCAGCAGCTCTGGCAACGTCTACTGAGTCACAGGCCTCATACAAGTGTGTGTCTGCCCCAATTTAGGGATTGCAGTTTTTGCTGGAGGCCACATCTGCCTGCTGTGTGCTGGTGTGGGATGCAGATCTAATAGTGATTGATTGCCTGATTAAGGCAAATTGTGTTGAACTCCAGAGCAACCCAAGGAGAGAAGAAAACATCTTTAGTTAGTGATGCAATAAAAATCTGACTATTGATCTGGAATGGCACATGTGTGCTAAAAAAGCAGTTGTCTCAATTATTTGTTGTTCACTTGTTATCCTTTATTTTCCTTCAAACAAGCCGTGTCAAAAGTTATTTTGCATGCAAAGTATTTTGTTGTTCATTTGTTCATCATTTAATTTCAAAGCTGTATGAATAAGTATTAAAATGGTTTATTCAGTTGTTTCATGTATGTGCTGTACTTACAATAACAAAACATTTTTAAAAAATCTGCAGTTCTAGCAGTGATGACAATGTTACCATGCTCCCTATCAGTTTAATGTGTTCGCTCGCTTAGATTTGCTAATTACAAGTAAAAACAAAGTTGGCCGTATTTGTTTGTAAACCAAAGTAGGCTATTAGACAAATTCCAATTTTGACATGATGGTGACATGAAAAGTCAGGCAATCGCCAAAGTTATTACAATTCAGTAATAGTGGGAGTGAGTGGGACATCAATGTCTGTGCCAAAGTTTATGGCATTCCATCCAATAGTTGCTGAGATAGTTTACTTGAAATCACAAATGGTGGTATTAGAGGAAAAGAAAGGGAAGCACCAAAGTTCTCATCCTTAAAGTTTGCATTATAGGGGGACCATTAATGTCTGTGCAAGGTTTGATTGCAATCCATCCAATAGTCGTTGAGAGTGGTGAACCGACTGACATACCAATATTGCCATCTATAAAGCCAAGCCACTAGCCAAAACAACAAGACAAACGCAACTAAGCAAATTTCTATTCCTCTCCTCAGCACTGAATGAGACAATAATAAACGACTGTGGTGGTGTTATCTGAGTTTTCAGGGTGAAACTGGAAAGTTGTGCTTTAATAAATTGCTTTGTCTTCTTCACATGACAGGTTAGTCGGTCAAGTGCTTGCACACACGCACGCACGCACACACACACACACACACACACACACATTTACTTGCACTTACAAGTAAGCTCACCAGTAAACAATTATAGAGTTATTTAGAAGGGCTTTTTTATTAGTTTTAGCAAAATCAGAATGTGCATGACAAGATTCAACTCAGTGTGCAATATCCTCACCATGACATTCAAAATGCAGTACACATCACGAAGAAGCTCCTGGCCACCTGATTGCCTCTTGGTGTCTTCAGTATTTGCAGCGCTAAATTTATTTTTCGCTTATCTGTATTGATCTGCAAGAAGACAAGGTCTCTGGCAGTGACAGTCTGGCCCGTCTGATTTAGGAGTGGACCAACAGCCTGTCTGAGCACAGGGTCCTGGATGGATTTATAGAAGGACTGTTGTTGCTGCGGATCCACCCGTGCTGTCCCACGCCTCACGCTGGGCTTTCCTATCAAGAGCTTAATTTTGGAGGCAGCTGGGGAATGAGACACTGTTTTTTGGGGGTTTTTTTTGTTGTAATCACAAAGTTAATGAGATTAGAGGTTACTACTATAAATGCTCGATTTTCGGGTTATCTTCATGTGTTCAATAGGGAGAGTTTAGTTTTCACATTTTTTTTAAACTGTTGTGTTTCTGCTTTCATGCAAATGGCAGAGAAAAGCCTGATTACAAAAATCTGTTCAGAATTACTGCGGGCTTAGGAAGGTGGCAAAGGGCTGGCTTGTTCGCTCAGTTTGTCAGGTTGCATTAAAAGGCGAGAGAGTGTTCACTAAAAGAATTCAAATCCGGGTGAAACATATGATTCAAGGCAAGCTAGTTCATTTGGAACCACAATAAATGAAAATTGGAATGGTTTATTCTTATTATGTTTTTCATTATAGCAGTTTATCTTAAACACATGTAATATTTAAACATTGCAGATGAAAGACCTTCTAATAGACAGCGGCTAAATTAAGGCCATCATGTTTTGTTTTTTTTACAGTATTGTTAATTTGACACAATATACTGTGTTTTAATGAGATTAAAATATGATCCTAATTAATGGTAATTGCCATAGTACCTATTCCAACACACTTGCCTGTGGGTATTTGAATCTATTTTTTCCCTGTCAATGCGAACAGGATTATTATCTGGTGCAGGAAGGCTATCTCCACAGCTCATTAGCAGTCAGCAGATGATCAAAGATGCCGTTTTTCTTTCACTAATTTTGAAAATAAGGCTGTATTTTTCATCTGAAGCAGACAAAAACTAACAACCCCCAAAAAACACCTGAATAACAACAATATGCAACATTGTGGCCACTTGTAGTGATTCTGCCTGTATTGCACCCAGTGATGGGCTTCCCACTGTTGATTTGCCTTCTCTATTAGGAAAAGCAAGCTATAATAATAATAATTTTAATTAAGATTATTTAAATTTTCATTCTCGTATCATAGATAGTGGTTCGAACCAATACGCAGACAGGATTTATATGACCTACAGGGGCATTTGTGGCCAAAGCAACAGATGTTAGTGGCAGGTTGCTCAGAGCAAAGGGTGCCTCATTTGGCTTGCTCAGGAGGTGATCATGAGACATATTGCCTTTACTCTCGCTCTCCACACAGACACATGACTGCTTCCTGCACCCGCCGGGGAATTCGACAAGACTAACATCAAAGGGTCAGTGGGACGCAGCAAAACCGTCCAAAGTGAACTGTTTTTAGTTCAAGTCAATGTCAGGTGTCTCCCAGTGTTTGTTCATGAAAAATGTTTTACCAAAGGCTTGACACAGTCACAGCAGAGCTTTCTTGCAGAATGACGCATCAATGTGACTCACACAGTCCACACTTAAACACACAAAAACGGGTCCCATGCAGCATGCCCACAAATCGTGAGTGAAGCTGTCTTCATATATGTCGTTTTTCAACAACAGCTTCGACACTGTTCAAGAATAAAGAGCGCTCTTGCATGTGTCATTTTTTTATTTACAAAAAAAAAAAGTCTCTCTGTCTCAGTCGCTGCTCTTTTAGCTGCTCAATTCCTTTCTCACCTTTCATGGCATCTAATTGGGTTTCATTGATTTACTCTTCCATGATGCTGGCTTGGCCAAGTCTCTGCTGACCCTGCAGAAAAATATCAGCGGGGCTGTCTAACAGGCACTGTTCCGGTGACACACACACACACACACACACACACACACACACACACACACACACACACACACCCAGAACTCCCAATATAAGCAGTGAATGATTGTGTCAGTGAGTTGGAAGTGAGTCAACCAGCCGTTCCAGTGGCCCGCACAGCAGAACCATAGATTAGCGTTGCACTGAAACAACAAAAGGCTCTAGGGGCGGTGTTTGTACCCACAGCTCATGTACCCCAGTGCAGTTGTAGAGGGGAAAAGTGAAGGGGCCAACTGGCGTCATAAAGAGGCCCAGGGACACAGCCACTCATCTGTGCCGGAGCAACCATGTGTCACCTTGAGTTCTCTGGAGGCGGTGTCCGGACATGAACCTGCTGGGCCAGACAGGGTGTGAAGGAGGAGGAAGGATGAAGGCAGAGAGGAAGTAGAGCTGGCTATCCAGCTTTCCATATGCGACAACTGTGACTCAGTGGATGAGATAGAGCTGAGCAATAACCTGAGGGGAAAATCGAGAGTGAAAATAAAGAAATAAATAAAAAAAGAAAGAATACTTTCACCCGTTCAGTTCTGCATACAGCAACAGAGAGGATAAGAAGAAAAGGATATAACAAGCAGAGCTTTGATACCAACTGTGTCCTCGTTTCCTCCTCTCGACTCCTGTCCCCCTTCTGCCATGCATTATAAACGGCTGATTATGACAGCGACAGCTCCTCAGGTGTGCAGTATGCTAGATTTGTTATTCAGCTCACAGGCATTGCTGTCCCTCCCTCTTACCACCTGCACAGACACAAACGCACACACACAGCAACACACGCACGAGCAGAAGCGCGCGCACACACACACACACACACACACACACTCACGCCCACGCGCGTACGTATTGCTCACAGCTGCTGTGTCAGCGGGACTCTGGAGCCAGTGAGAGGAGGGATATTACATGAATCAGCCTCACACAACTTTTGTATTCATAGTGCTGCGATCCAGACTCACAAAGTAAAACAGGCCTTTATTGTTTGATTTAGGCTTTAATGGGCCACTGATGTTTTCATGAACTCAGATTTGTCTTTTTTGTTTTTTTGGAGATATTTTCTTTTTTACATTTTTGTGGACTAAATGGGAAGATGTGCACTCCTGGAGCGCACAGCAAAGGCAACCTAAAACCAGGCCGTACAGCAATTAATTTTCTATCCATAAGGGCACTATGGGGCCGCAAGGCATGTCAAATGATAATATACACTCCGGCATAATTTGCAAAAAAATTGTCTAATTAGTATATTCCACTTCTACGATGATCTGTGAATGTGGGCTCTACTAAAAGATATGCTGTGTTGAATGCATGACATAGCTGCACTAACCAATGTTCTTATATTATACGTAATATGATGTGCTTAAGCATCAAAACTATTAGCTAATCTTTGCTAATTAGCTAATAGTTTTGGTTTTACAGCCCACGCCTTTACTGTTCTGTGACTGTGCGTTCAGTCCCACCGCTCTCATCAACCTGATCTCTGGTCGCAGCAGGCGGCTATTTTCACCAAACCCCTGACAGAAAGAGTTACCATCTAGCTGGTGAACATAATGAAGCTTTTAGCAGCTAAACAGCCAGTTGTTTTTCCCCCTTAGGAGTTAACAAAAACTGAGCCAAATGAAGAGTGAACACCGGAGTTACATTCATCAAGTGGCCAGAAACACAACTGCGAATGAATACTAATGTTACTCTGTCTCTGCTGGATGTGTAAATAAGCAACTGTTTGCTGACGCACTTAGCCGTGATCATTTCATAAGGCAAATATATTTCAGTTAGGAGAGACAAGTGATTGAAGTAAAAAAAAATAATTGTCTATTACAGCAGATGATATGTGATAATTAAGTCTTGTCAGAAAGTCTTTGGGACTGCAGCTAATGTAGCAGCAGCAGCTATATGAATCCTCCCCAGACACTGATGATGGTGGTGGTGGTGGTGACTAATGACTGCTCAGGTTGACAGGCTGATGAGGCGGATGAAATGATGAAGCTGGTGAATCTGTGAAGACTGTGAAGACAGTGATGGGGAGGTGGAGGGGTGCGGATATCTGCAGACAATGACAGTGAGCATGCCCAAAGCAAACCTCAGATCTAAGAAAAAAAAGTCTTCCTGACTAAACTTTTGCTAGAGCTTAATGTCAATGTCGTGTTTACAGCTGCTCTGGTAAAAAAAAAAAAAAAATCAATTAAAACTGCTTTAAGCCGAAATGTTTTCAGTCAAACAGTAAGTTTTCTGAGCCTGTTGTTTAGTGGTGTATTTATGTTGTTGTAGAGAGCTGCTCAGTTAATATCTATGTGAAGTGAGATGAGGACTTTTCCAGAGCAGCCGCATTTTTAATAGGGGAAATGCATTGTAGTGAAAAGCAGAAACTAAGGACGTTTAAATCACGGGCTAAAGGCTGCAGTACTAAACCTGTATTTACACGACTAAAATACAAAGCATGGAATAATCCCTGAACACTGGTGGACACAACTCCATTGCTTGAGTATAGATACTCCTGGTCAAAGTTTACTCTGACACAAGTGAAAGCTGTTCAGTCAAACTGTTAGTTGAGTTGAAGTACTGGAGATAAAATACATTTTCTTTTTAATGTCAATGGATTGATGTGAATCCACTGGTATGGTAATAGTACTGTCGATTTGACAAGATTAAAACATATTTCTTAAAGGTCTTAAAGTCATTTTTTCTAGGTTGGACAGCAAATATTTGTAGAGGTTTGTGCACATGTAAACAGAGCAAACATTCAAAACAATATGAATCTTTCTTCACTTGAAATATCTCAAACATGGATATCAGATATGGCCATTTTAGAAAAGAAAAGAAAATTCATCTGCCCACTTCAAGGCTATACGCTTCAAAGTAATGAGAAACAGGAACGGGAAATGTAAAGTAAAGTACAGATACTCGAAAAATATACTTAAATACAGTACTTAATTAAATGCACTTCATTACTGTCTTGTGTATGAAAAAAAGATCTCAGGGCAAAGATGGTAAAAATATGCTGTGTGAAACAAACATGATGAGTGGTAATAATTTCAGGGCATGTTAAGAACCCCCCCCCCCAAAAAAACTACACTCCCGAGGTGTTGATTTTGAGTCTCCTCACATGACATGTCTTGAAGTGTCTGTTATTTCAGCAGCGCCCATGGCTTAGCTCTCTAATTTGCTCCAGCTTTGGCTTCACTCTACCATGTAAATGCAATCAAGTTGCTGACAAAGTATTTCTGTTGGCAGAGCTGCCGTCTGCCTTCTACATTAACAAAATAAAGAAATAAATACGTCGGAAAGCGGTCTAAAAATAGAAAAAATTAATCACTTTGCCACGCAGGCCTCAGTGTGGGAAGCAGTAACTGACAGAGGGTTATGGCTTCACCTTTTATTGTCACATTGATTCCATTGAAGAGTTGCTTATATCTGTGTGTCTGTCTTTGCCAAGTATAGTTTTAGCCTAATCTGACTTGACAGGGTTAATTTTGTGAGGTCCAGTTTGCAGTAAGACAGATTGCTGACCTTTTGATGTACAGATTCACAGTCAACCCTTAATTGGGTTCCATGTTCACTTCATTACTTGGCTTTTCTAATGCAGGCAGATTGCGAACGGTAGATATATTAGATGTGATGTAACCTGAGTGGGTTAACCGGGCATTGCACCCCTTACATTAAGACTAATTGTCCAACCTACACATGAAAAGGTTACATCAACCTTCAATTAAAACCGTCTTCACATTTCTTACACTATGCAGTGAAGAGTAGTGTAAATGTTACTATAGCAGTTGAGGCTAGGTAAAGAGCTAAAATGTTAATGCCCTTGTGCCTAATTCACGTTGTTCCCTTGAGAAATGACTTCCTATAAATGCATCATTATATCTGCATTTTACTTCTGCCTTTAGGGCCAAATTAGACAGACATTACCTTGATTAGAGGTTGCTTTTGCAAAGTTTCAACTTCACAGGTCAGTTATACACTCAGAGGGACTCAATATACTTATAATTGCATGTGCTGATGACATAAATTATGCTAATCCCTGGACATTGTGCATAAGAAACACTGGAGGGTCTTTTTTGTTCCGTTTGTTTGTTTCAAAATTACTATTTCAATCATGGACAAACCTAAGCATGCAGTCAGAGGAAATGTATGAATGAATATTGTGTTATGCGTATGACCAGCTGTTAGTCGGGGCCATGGGCACTCAACGGCAATGAACCTTGGGGATAGTGTTTGAGCATCTGTTTGTGAGAATGCCAAGGCTCAGACCCCTTAAAATAAGACTAAAATTGATACTGACAGAGGAGCCCTTATGAATGTCATGGGCTCCTGAATGTGATGACAAATTGTATTGTGGGTAGAGTTTAGGATTCCGGTGACAAAGTGTCATCTTGCATTAGCACGCTGAAGATTGGCGGATCAGGCTAAACAAGGTGGCAGCGAGGTGCAGAGAGGCAGCCGGCACATGAGACTGTTCACTGCTGACAAGCTCACTGTACGCTGTTCAAGCATTGACAGGAAGAGCCGGTGTGGCCAAGCAGTTTTTAAGTTTCTAGGTTTCACACTGCTCACACGATTTCCCATTTCACCAGTGTCATTTTTAGTTTTTAGTTGTGTGGTTTTTTTTATCTTCGTGCCGAATGCTTTTAAAAACATATTTTTAAACCAACTCGGAGCACTTTAATGTCACACAGAAACTATCAGATAAAAGCTAAAAGCTCCTGTGCTTACCAAACCCTCCCCCTCCACGGTACAAACTTGGAACAAGTCTAACATTCCATCTCCCCACGGCATCATGTTGGCATCACAAAATATAGTGGTAGAAATGAAGAGATCTACCACTTCCCATTACCTGAATTTATTTTTAGCTGTTCTCTGAGCAATTGTGGATCTAGGAAAGTAAAGGTGGGTATGGTCTCTCCTCTATTTAATGTCAGCTTTTAAGAAACTGTCTGAAGAAGAAAATGTCTATGTAGCATCTGTACTTTATTTATTTATTTATTACCTCACTTAGCCTCTTCTGTGTTGTTTATGAACGTTTTCTTGCCGTTGTTTTTTTTTTTTTTCAAGCTTTTGCATATGTGGCAATTTACTTTCCAATTTTAATTAACTCAAATTAAATGTATTTTTAGCTTGTTTTACAATTTCCAGTTGTGTTCCACTAATGTGTTGTTCTATATGCCGTGAATCACCATGTTGCAACCTGTATTATTACTTATGGGATTCAAATTATTTTTCTTTTAAAAGCTTGTAATTTCTGATGACTAATCGCCTTGAAATATTTTGAAGGCTGTTTTTTCATGATTTACTGTTGAAGTACACTGACTAGATGATGCCCCTTCGCACATCGCACAGGCAGAGAAGCAGCTTTGTGGCTTCTTCTTCTTGTCGTCATCATCTGGCTCCTGCCAAAGCTGAACATCTTTGTTGTCCTTTCACAACCTTGGCAGGGGAAAATGATGCCTAAAAACAAGACTGGAGATTTGCAAAAATCTGTTTTGCGTAAAAACCTACTTTTTTCCCACGTCATGCATTACTGTGTCTCATCTTCTCAAACACATCCAGATGTGTTCAGCCTGTCACTGGGTACAAAATAACAGTTGTATGAACAGGATGCTGGAAATTGTCCTTGCAATATTATGACGCTAATTTAATTTGTATTCCCACCTTACAATTTAAAAGGACAATGTGACATCTCCCTGCATGCAAGGGGAAAACGTGTTATCTTATAATAGCGAATTAGATTTCTTATGTGAATACTGACATGCCAACAGAGTGGAAATATTTTGTCGTCTGTGTATTGTCACATACCTCCTCAATTATGTCAAATATAATGACAAAGACAATGATTTGTCGATCTTTTGATGTTGAGCATTCCGGCAGAAGTCATTTCACAATGAGGAATGACTTCCCTTTTCCTGTGGTAAACAAAGCTGTTTGTCAAACTAGTCGGGATAAACAGCTGTATTAATGAATATCCAGTGGTACGAATATCTGTAAATGCTTTGAAGTTCCAGTCGAATATTCTTAATTTTTATTTGATACTTCATGTTAGTGAAATGCCACAGTACTCACTCGTCTTTGAATGCGTATGATTGGTGCCAAAAATCCTCAAAAAATAAGTCTTCCATAACGACTACAACCGCACGTCTGAGAACTAGGTGACATGACATATGAGGCAAACTGAAAAATGAGTTGTCAGAAGAATTGATTTTTCAACTGGAATCATTGACTCATGCGCGTCCAACTCCATGCACTTCCTCTTAGCTTGTAAAATTTATGTTTTTCAGGGTTGCAGCAAGAATAACAAGAATTCCACATTTTTAAAAATAAACAAATTAATGTACCAGTATCCTTGTTTTTAAAAAGGTAGCTGAGATGCTGTCAACATCATGGTGATCTGTCAATTAGCATTTAGAGGCCTTTGGTTGTTTTTGCTCTTCCCTACAATTTGGTTAGATAGAATATCTCTAATGCTGGCACCATAACAAATTACCTGGTGAATTTGCATACTATTGTGGCAGCTTACATCATTGCTTCCACTAACCACCCCTGATTTGCTAAGGAACCTCTATAATATCTCTCCATGTTTTTTGCAATTATATGTGGTAATAGGGACGGAGACATTATAAAATCCTAACTGAAAGGCGCAGAGGCGATTTGCTTGATGTATTATTTATTTGATGAAAATGTATGTGCCCCATTCGTGTCGTCTTCAATATAGCTTTATAGCTAGGTGAGAAATCTACAGATGTTTGATCTCGAGTGAGAGTGCTTAACCTGTGCTGTTTAAAACTGACATGCTTTCTGCAAGCTGCAACAAATAGAGAAGGTGGCTCCATGCTTGGCTTCCTTTTGCCTCTAGTATAGATCTGCCCGAGGATGGAGCACTGCAGTTAGAGCCACAGCAAACCTCCAGGTGATTATTTCCCAGATGGGGAATAATAATAGTTGGACTCATGACAGACTTCACAGGCCTATGGGAAAGCAAACAATTTTCCATTTACATCTGTTTAGATAGAACGTTTAAATGACCACACGCTAATATATTTGCCATTCTGAAGTTGTTGTACTCACAAGCTTCAAAAGTCTGATATAAGTCTCACGTCATTGCTTCCTTGAAATGTTGGAGCTTTTGGGAATATGTAATGAAACAATAAGGTCTGAAGTAGGCTAATCTTAGTCAGATAAGCTAAATAAATACCTGACACATTCAATACTTCACCAACCTGACTTTGAGTTCCTACTCAAGTTTCGCCTGAAACTACTTTAGTGGTTGTGAGATCACTGTGTGCTGGTAGAAACCCAGAGATACCGTATCTCTAAAGGCCTTGGCCAAAGAGCATTTACTGAAAATACCTTGGACTGCAGTAACACATCCTGACTTGGCACTGGCCCTCCGAACAGTCCCATGTGTTTTAGCTCAGTGTGATGACAGTACAGGGGAGTGAAAGCAGGATAAATAAGCAGTCAGAGTGCAGCAATACAACCCGGAATACATTATTCAGAGGCATCTTTAAATTTTGGATTAATACAAGTGTTGTTCTTTAAAAAAAATAAAAAATAAACAACAGGCGACAATTTATTTGGCTAGCTCATGAACAACTGGTGACAACTAACTAACTGATGTTTTAAAGGGTGAAGGCCATTTCCAAATAAAATAATTTTTTTTAAAAAAGTCAGAAATTGGTATCTATACAGCTAAAATATAGACTATTTACTGCACATTTATGTTGCATGAATAATTGTTAAATTATGGGGGGTGGAATGACAGCGGAACTTCAATTGTGCGTATTTTGTCCACTGGGGTCGTAATGGTTAATGTAAATGTTAATGTAAAAATTATCTGGCTAGCTAACTTTCAAAACAGCCTTTAGCGGATGGAATGAGTACACTAGGTTTTGGGAAACCACCAGGTACTGCAGCAGCTGAGGAATAGTGGCCAAAACAGCAACAACATGAGTGGGAATGCAGCTAAGTTTAGTCAGACACCTGTGGAGCCTGCAGGTCTGAGTGTATGGAGAGGATAGTGTGCCAGCCTGAAATTCAATACATTGCTTTTTACTATGGACGTGAAGAGCACGTGCCACAATGAAAATCACAATTATCATTTCATTGATTTGCATCTTGTTCAACTACCACCCAGAAAAACAATGAG
>JBBPCS010000065.1:92125-131144 GCA_037974645.1 Hollardia meadi | reverse complement strand
ACGCTGGAGAGTCTTGCATGGAGGCTAAGAACAATCTGGCAGAGAAGGAGTGTGGAGCAGGAGTTTAAATAGGCAGGTTGATTACAGATCCGGTGCAGCTGGGAGAACAGGTGAGTCTGATAATCTTGACGATGTGGGCGTGACTGGCAGGTAGAGCGGGGCAGAAGTGAGGTGAGTGGAAATCTACTGGAGAACAGATCTGACAGATGGTGAATCATGACAGAGAGAACTCACTCTGTTCGGTATTGACAGACACAAAGCAATCTTGATCTTTTGGAAATATGATTCTTCATTGATCATACAGATTCAGTCAATCAAATATATATTTTTTTTATGTTTCAGATTGGCATTTGCTTATCAGTCATATTAGAGACCAGGGCAGGAATTTCACTGGTGGCCACGGCGGCCATGGCCATCGATGCCCCTCTATCCGACCTTCATGCCCTTCTGAAAATTCTGTGCCCATCGGCCATTGTGGCCTTCACGCCCTACTCTCTGCATCTCTGCCCTCTAAAGTTCGCCTGACAACGACTGGTCAACAGTAACGTAATGAACACATGGAGCTGTGCGCATCTCTCTCCCTCTCCCTCTCTCTCCCACCTAACGCTTTTAAGTGCACCTCGTCGGTGCAATGTCATTCAGTGGGCTTTCACGTTGGTTTCGATTTGATACAGGCTGCATGATTAACAATGAGCCTCCTCCACACGAGGCTCACCTGCTGCTGTGAAAACATAATCACGGGTGAAAATAATCCAAAACATGAGTTGTGTTTTTTGTGCGACTTTATAAAATATCCTGTTGAGGAAGAACGTCAACAGAGCAGACACAGAGAGAGAGAAATGGAGAGAGGAGGGGCGTGGCAATTACAAATAAATTATCTATATTATAGAAACTTTGTTTCTCAAGCAGTGTTACACTGTTTACTTAAAAGGCAATAATGCTTTTAGAAATTAATTAATTTAATTAACTGATATCAAAACTATGTTTTTCACTTATGGCCTTGATGCCCTGACATGCGGCCTTTGTGCCCTCAAAACAAATTGCCCCGCTGCGGGCCAAGTGGCCTTGCCCCTAAAATTATGAAATTCCAGGCCTGTTAGAGATATTTTTTGTGTTTGGGTTACAGTGCAAATCTTACTAGAGTTGCACTAGACAAATTATACCTTGTTTAACCTAAAGTAGCGATGATGTTTACATGTACAGTAACACTTCTCACATACATTGATTACATTTTCTATTTTTTCACAGTAGTGTGTTTTACCCTTAAATGAGCTATATGTAAGAATTTTGGTTCAAAACATTCAAAAATCAACATGATTATCAACAGACTGTTACATTACATGTAAACACTGCTTTTTATTGTGCTACAGACAAATCAACTGAAGTTAGTATGCTAATTAGCTAGGCCTGCATAGTCCTGTCTCGTAACTCAAGTGGCAATAGTGAGTAATTATAGCATCCAGTCTGCCCTCTAACTAACACTAACCTCTTGTCAATAATGTTCAAAGCACTGCCCCCCACTTGGACCATTTAAGGACAGGTAGTCAATGTATGAAACAGTAAACACGACAATGGTTGAAGCAAATGACCGATCACCAACAACATCCATGTTTGACAGCAAAAAAAGAGGTGATAGAAAGAGATGCAAAAAAATTAAATAACAAGAACATTGGCATTGCTCTTGCAGCTCTTGGTGAGCAAAGCTGACATTGTGATGTTTCTTCTCGACTGGTATGTAGACAGCTGTTAATGCTGAGGTTGGCTCAGGACTGTGCATGTCCTTGTTTATTACTATTAGGATGGACACTCCAAATTTGTCATGATGCTGCCGCCAATTTGTTTGAAGTAAGAATTTGAGAGGTGGAAAATATAGCACATATAGTACATTGTATTGTACAATAGTGTATGTCACTGAGAAGAATTTGCCAGCTCTGTACTTACTTGAATCATAGACTCCAGAGAAATGTTATTTCCATTTTGCTCTCTTTTGCACAATTGCATTGCCATCGGCAGTATGCTGTGAACCAGTAAGGGGTATGTGTGATACAGCCTGAATGACTGATTAATAGATATTTAAATCCCAGTTTAACTTTGAGAAAGCAGTCAAAACATTTTTTTTCTTCATTTTTATCTGGCTCAGACTCCTGCTGTCTCCCACTCTCTGTTCTGTGCATTTAAATAAAACAGTGCAGCATGTCTGTAAGAAAACACACCATTTTCTCTGACGTAAAAACCACAGAATTACTCAAGTCCATGTGGTGCACAGAAAATATTAAAGCTAAATTTTCACTTCTACCAATAACACTGACGTCATTAGTACACGCTTTTTAAATACGACATGATGATTGAGGCAACTGTCACTTGTAATTGATGTCAACCTTGGTGATCCTGTAAAATATTTATCTGCTTCAAAAAGTGGTCTTCAGCATTTTAATCACAAAAAAATAAAAATAAAATCAGCAGCCACAGTGAAAGTAGCAAGTTTATGTACCAATATACATGTATGTGAAGAACCACATACAAACCTCTAAAGAATGGCCGTCAATTATAATAAATAAATTGTAGCAACGTATGTGACAAATGATGAAAAACATCCAGTAAATATTAATTAATGATTACTGGACCGTAATCTAAGACATTAAATACTTACTGTAAATCCTATTTGACCCTCTGTAAATGTGATTATACCTCGCAGATCCTTAAGACACATTTATTAAAATGGTTATTGCTTAAAGTTAGTGTTAAATTAGGTTTGGTTCTTTTCTCTCCATTGAACAGGAAAACATTAATTTAGTTGGTCATTTTCATGTAATTTCCCCACATTTCTCTTTTTCCTAATTACCCAAATTTAAATTTGTTTTTACATTATGCCCAATCCCTAAATGTCACAGCATTACATATTTACTCTGGCTAATGATCTGTGATGACAAGAGAGAGGGGGCACAGCTATCTCTTTATTTAACACATGGAAAGTAATGATTCGCACAGAGGGGGCTCTGGTGAGGGATGGACATCTCAGTATGTGTCCTTTAATAGGTCCTGTCTCCAGTGATTAGGGATTGTTGACAGTGGAAGTAGTAGTGCCTTGAACCAGACGGAGCTCTCAGTTTCTTTTTCCCCATTTATTACCACCTTCCCAATCTGTGCTTACGAGAAATGACTTGCCGTAACACACATGCACAAAAGAATACACACACACATACTTCTGCTCATTATATCAAATATCAGATGGTGAAACAAACATTGTCAAGTCATGGGGGAGAACTTGGCTGCCTCTCCTCCCACGCCTTCCAAAACTTCTGGGTCTCAGGGCCACACACACCAGCTCTCTCATCATTACACCCTGGTTCACAGCACAGCATCAGTACTTTCTATACTGAACCAGGCTGGAACCAAGCTAATTAGCCTGTCACCTCTATTCTCTTGTGTTTCAGGCTGCTGGATTTTCTGCGATTAGTTTCTTCCATTTCATTTCTAAAATGGTTCATAGTCTGCAAACTCTTTTCTGTCTAAATTAATTAACAGTGTTCTTTCTTCTGCCGCTGAAATAGGCCAGATCTTGAGCTAATTGTTAAAGAGAAGTCTTTTCCATCCAACATCCGACATAGAAGCCTAATTCTCTTTTTTGGATCTTTTGACAGTCAACTCCCTTTTTTACAATCTTCCCCATGCCGCTAGAGATCAAACCGAGGTGCACCCAGTGCTTATAACACTTGGACATTGGAGGTTGTAATTGACCTACACTTTTGACCTGTGCTTGTACACAAACTGTACAACCATAATGTAGCAGGCAATGCATACTCAATAGCCATGGTTTCCTCTCGGTGCTGAAGGCCAAATTAATTTGTATGACAATCGAGGATAAACAATGGGCAACCTGGACAAATAAGAACCCTCTTATTCCACAGTAATTCAGACACACAAGGTATATTTGATTACATATTCCTGCCAAATGCACACTCATCCCCATATGCAAAAGGACACCTAATGGCATACTAATGAACAGTGTTAGCCATTATGCATGAACCGTTTCAGCCTAAGCTACCATGAAAGCCAGTCGGAACAAAGCCTTCCAAATTCCACTGTCTTATTTTTCAGAACACTTCTGAAAGCAGCAAATTAATTGCATAGAGTTAATTGCAGAGTGAACTGCAGATGACCTCTACTGTTCTGTTGCTGCAGAGTGTGTATACCCTGAGAGAAGTGTTTAATAGGGAGGATGGATGAGGATTAGTCTGGGCTCTTTTGTGGCAACTGAAGCTGGCATGTGATTTTTAGATAACACCTGACCATGATAAAGTAAAGCTACCAAAAATATATTTTATTTTTGTATCCAAAATATGGACAAAAGCTAAGGCCACGAAGCCTTACTCTTCAAAGAAAATCTAAGCTCTGGAAATTTGACCCAGCTTTGTCACTATCCATCATACATGGTCATTAACCTGTGACATGTGGCAACCATCTACCAATCATCCCTCGTCATAAATCACGTCCCGTGAAACAATACAATTTCTGCACAATGAAATCCCACATGGGAGCAAAGAAATCAAAGCAGGCGGTCACATGCTCTGTGAAAGTGGCCAAGACGTTGCATGTATTTTAGTTCTGTTCAATCTCTGGAATCAAATAGATATAATATAAAATATATAATATCAGAGGGAAAACACCCTAATGAACTCTAAATTATTATTATAATTCAGAGGTGACAACTATATCACTGCGGTCATTGAACTGGGAGGCATCTAAAAACAAGCACTTAAAGGAGCTGCTGCTCGTCACATGGTGCCAACGGTTGAATAACCAACTTCAGTGCATGTTAGTTGATATGGACTGGCCCGTGTGCACGCTAGCTCTAGCCTTAATCGGCTATGATTATAACTAATGACTATAATGATACACATTTTCTCCCTAGCAGGACAGTGCTATTAGAATCAGGCCAATTTAGTAGCTCCTCAGGCAGTCCCAAAAACCCTCTTTCTCTTGCAGTCTTTTAGCCCAGCCAGTGCATGCTTGCATATGGCATGTATAGTGCATTTCTGTGTGCAGCTGTGAAAGAGGGAGAGTGTGAGAGAGTCATGCTTTACTTTTAGGTGTGTTCAGCTGGCCTTTCATTTATGGCAAAGATATCATTTGATTGCTTCTGATAAACTTCAGTTGATCAACTTAACTAAAAACAATTTTTCAACTAACAAGATAAAAAATCATTTAATATAGCTGTCTTGCAATAAATATTTCCTTTATGAAACTGATAAGAATCAGTGTTTGTTGACACTGTCACACAGGTTGATTCTGGGTTTTTATTGTGCAGGCTGTATGCTGTTATGGTATGTTATGACTTGCTGTATGTGTTTCCCCGTGAGTGAAAATGCTGATGGACAAGATTTAACACACACTGGACACGTATCCCTGCATGTCAACAGCAAGCATGAGAGACATGTGCAAACATGTGCTGTAGGGATTTCTGCAATTTTGTTGATCATAGTTGACTGCATTATTCATCAAACAAGACTTGCCTCCGGTTAAACTCTCCTCTCTGCAGCTTCCCAAATTGTGTGTGTGTGTGTGGGTCCCTGAAAACCTCTATCACTTAAAATCACATCTGGCTTTCCAGACACTATACAGTATATTGCCTTGGGCCAATTACACCATGTGACTGATTCAGATTGTCTTTAGTTTCAATAAATTAGAATATTCTATGTAAATTGTTGAACAAACTTTTCTATTTTGGAGTCAACATACAGCCTTTTTACCTTTACAAATATATGGATTTGTACTTTATGTGCCCCTTGTTGCCACTCTACATTATACAATAAGAAAAGCTTTTGGTGTTTATGTTCAGCTGTATCTCTTTTTTTACTTTAGACTTTAGTGCAAATTAAAGACACACTCACACACATTCTCATATACACACATACACATTGTGCTCGTCAAATCAAGCCACATCTCCATGGAAACTAGAGTCGAACAAAAAGATTGCCTTAATCACTTGATAAGTAGTACAAACTCCAAACTCTTGTCTGGCCAAAGATGGCCATGATTTCAAATTCAGTATGTGGAATATGTGAAGCCATTTCATTCTATTACTCAGTGTTATACATGGTGACATTGGGGACAGCTCTCCAATATGTTGTACTTGGGGTTAATTAAAAATGTAATGGTCAAGTCTGTATTTGTAATAGAGCTGACAGGAGCTCATAATTCATTCAGATTGATTAGATATTAAACCACTGGTCTGTATAACCAGTAGTCGGAGATAACTATATGAAACAATTATCCTTGAATCAGTGCTGATGATGTCCATCGCTCTGATTGGGACGTGGATGGAAATCTTGCAGATGCAACAAAAGCTTGTTGAAACTCTTATTCATGACTAATCCTTGATAGCAGATTTTTCTTCTTTTTGATCAGTGCAGTGCATAACTTAAGAATCTTTATTACAAAATAGAAATCTTGGAATTGCCATAATAATAATAATAATAATAATAATAATAGTAATAATATTATTATTATTAGCTCAATTGACACCAAACCTGCTACACAGCATCTTCAGTCCTCCACAATTGATCCAGCCATCACAATGGATCAAAAAGTTTGACTCTAAACACGTGCAAAATACGTACATATCAAGACATTTTAATATCATGGTAGATGAACTGTGATAAATTTCAGAGTAAATTTCAGAGAACAATTGCAGTCAATGGCCATTACAGCATCTTTAAACATCAATTTCACACGTATAGAGCAGTCAGTTTTTGTAAAAAATAAATAAATAAATTACAGACTGACACATTTGTTGTATAGATGAAGTACACACATTCTCAGATTTTTTTCTTGATGATGGAATGTTTTTCTTTCTTAAACATCAGCATGAACATGTTAACCTTAATAAGGCATTGTGCCGTGGGCCCCCTGCCCTGCTTGTTTTAGATGCTCCAACACACCTGATTCAAATGATCAACTCCTCATTAAGCCTGATAACGAGCCATTCATTTGAATCAGGTGTGTTGGAGCATCTAAAACATGCAGGGCAGGGCACCCGCAGGACCAGGACTGAGAAACACTGGATTAGAGACACATGATTTCTTTGTCATTTAATAAGTTTTAAATTATTATGGTCTGGTCTGTTCTGCTGACAGGCCATCATGTATTTGTAATAGCCATGTATAAAGCCTGCTGATGGATTCTCCTGTATTTCTCTTTTGTCTTTATCCTCTTCCTTTTATTATCTTCCTCCTCTTCCACCTTCTGACTCACTGCTGCTCAGCAGCTATAATTTGAAATAATAAATTTACAATGCTATTGTATTGATTGCATGATAGGGTTTTAAAAATGAATGTAAATTTTATTTAGATTGTCTGGAAATTAAAGCTTTTTGGATTAGATAGAATGATCAAAAGAAATTGTGGATAAAGGTACAGCTATTTTCTTACTTTGCTTAAAAAGTCAACCATAAACTTAAAGCTAAAATTTCAGCATTCATTAAAGTGTTACAATAGTGGTGTACTTGACATTATTTATTAATATTCAAAAATAATCATGGAGTTCAAAAGTGCTGTGATCTCTGCTAAATTGGTCATAACAATCTACTGATAGGTCTTAACTTACCAGAAGTTAAGACCTTAGCTGCATAAGCTAACAGTAGCTTCACAGACGAAGAAGACAGACTATACTCTACAGTCCCGGATCACAATTACGCTCTTTCAATGCACGATTTTCATAAAAAACAAGCAAACAATGGTTTACTCGAGTGACAGATATTACATTTTGTAAAACATATAACAAACTGCGGCAATATTAGATGCTGGTGATCTTTTTCCTTGTATTGTTAGTATACAAGTGTGAAGTCTGTCTCTTCTGAGAGTGTAACAAATGTGATTTACTGCTCCATATTGGTGCACACAAAAACAAGGCATGATTGATGTGCCAGCTTCAGCTTCTCCTTCCCCATCACGAAAAGAACTACACAGGCTCCGTCTGTGTTTCCCATCCCTGTCCCCTGAGGCAGTGCTCTGATGTGGATAAAGTGAAGAATTATCACTGTGGGAAAAGATGGGCACCTGCCTACTGTACCTGGATTTCATTGCATTTTTTTTTCATTCTGGGGCTATTTATCTGCATTAAAAGAGGGGGAAAAAAACAAAATTTCAAAGCCTTTTCAGAGTTGGTTAACAAATTTGATGTGAACCTATGAAAATAAGCTTATACAAGGCTGAGATGATTCTGCATATCACACTTGTTCACCTTCTTTTGATTATAACCTTTGAAACTTGAATGAAATATGTAGTATACAGAAGAACGCATCCATTTCACTTGTATTTTGTTTTCAGATTAAATTACATTATATAGCTCTTTTTTTCTTAAATTATAGCTGTCTTGTGAAAGGGGCCTTATTATAGATTTCAATTTTCACTTTGGAGGTTAATGTTAGTTCTCCAGTAAATGCTATATTTTCTTTTACAAAAGACAAAAGATGATATTTTTCATGTAAACACCGCTGAACACATTTAGTTTTGTGTCACAATGATTTAGTTGCGAAGGTTGACACCCCTGTTCAAAATGATTTCTCTTGGTACTGAGTTATGACAAGCACATCTCCAGTCAAGCCGTATTTTGCTAAAAGCTATCATTTCCTTCTGTCCAATCCCTGGAATCAAAGAGAGGAAATTTCAGCGAAAAAACATCTGACTGAGCCTCATGAACTCATGTTAGCATGCAGACATTTTGCATGATTTTTCTACCAGTAAAGCAGGAGTGGACAAACGTGGTGACAGACCTGTCTGTTTCGGAGAAATTAAATTAAAACCTGTCATTCAATCAACAAGTGAAATACTTCTGCAGCACTTGAGGTGTAAATGGTCATATCTGAAGAAGACAGGAGGAAACACTCTTCGCCAATTTGCTAGATCCTGTGAATAACAAATTAATGCAGGAAATAAATTATGCAAATAAATGAATCTGCTTGTCTTCATCTAGAGTGAGATGAGAGCATCAGAAAAAACATTTTTAAAAGATCAGATTTCTAGCTGAAAAGCTTCAGAGGTGGTACTTATAGAATACTTATAGAAAGTCTTAATGCAGTGAATTAATGAGCAGGGGTTATATGCTATTCTGTCTTTCAATCTGCTCGCTGATGTATTCTACCATACAGAACATCTTGCCTGTTTATATTTCCTTCTTATATAAGTATTTTTATTTTATTATCCAGAACATAAAATGTCAATTTGAACGCAATTTCATTATGGATGACATTTAACAGTCAACATATTGTGAGTTTAACTGACTCAAAAAGATCAGGTTCATTGAAGCAAGGTGAATTAAAGTTATGACGCTACATATACAACATCTTTATATTTTTTCCTTACCGTCTTAGACTTAATTACATTAAACAATCTAAACAATTCACAGATTAAACAATCCCTGCTGGAATTGGGAATACACTTAATACAATTAATTTTTATATTGAGATAGATATCAATCAATCAAGTTGTAATCTTTAGAAATTTTTTTTTTTTTTTTTAAACTGCTTATGCATCAACAAACACTCAGGTTGTAAAGTCAAAAGTGGTACTTTTTAAATCTAAAGTTTCGTAGACAGATGATTTTGTGTCTTTATTGTGTTTTGTTCTGATGGAAATAATTTTCTTTTCACAGCTTGATGACAGTTTTTGTAAATTATAATATTGAAATGTCAAGATAACAAGATGCCTTAAGTTATTATTATCCCTTGAAGGGAAAAATCTCAATAACATCAACAACACAAAAGAAACACAGCAGTAAAACACATGAACAAATATTTTATTTATTGGTCACTACAAGAGTAGCTCTCTCTGCATCAAGACGTGAGCCCAAGATAACCACGTGAAAAACATTTGAAACACACACAGCCGCTCTTGGTATCTTTGCAATAATTTACCTTTTGTTACTTTTCAGAAACGGAGAAAATATATTTCATATTACTGAAAATATAACTGAGTCCCAGGGGCTTTTCAAGGTCTTAAAGGAAGATTGTAGTTTGTTTGTTTTTTTGGCTATTCGTCTGTCTAAAGATACAGGCAAATGTAGTCAACTGACTAATGTTTCAAATGCACCAAAACAACTTCATATGTGTAGGTCAGCATGTACAAGCTTTTTGAAATCACATAGAAGACAGTGTTATATACATATTTTATGTATGTGTTAACTTATTTGTTATGTCATTCACCAAATTTTCTAACCTTTTCACAATCTTTAGAGGATTCTCTATTTTTTCTTTGAGATACAGCTATAGTATCATTATATAACAGTATTAGGTGAATCTAGAGCACACAGTTCTGGCTACCATGAAGCTATAAATGATCTGCTATACGGGAATTATACCAGCAAAAAGACACATGAATAAGGCTGCAGGTGCTGTTATGTGTCCATATGATCAGGTTTTACATTTATCAAATGCGTCGTAAACAGAAATGTATGTAACAAGGAATGTATTATATCTTATCTTGTCTCTTGCTTGTTTGGTTGGCAGAATAATGCCCATGAATCACAATTAAAAGAATATTTTAAAAGAGGTGGAATTTATGGAAGCCCCGAGGCACAAATGTGGGCTTTATTACCTCCCTTTTTTCTCTTGTTTTACTTGTATTTGTTTTCATGCTCGCCATGTGAAGACATTTACAGTTATGAAAAATGTAAACACTGCACTGTTATGAGTCCAGTATGCACTGTATGGCAATCATCAACATCCTTGTCATAAAGACTATAACATATCCAGCATCATTGTATATGCATGTAGAGTTTTCAGTCTGTCTCTAAAAGAAAATATCCTGTTTTCCTTCCTCATACGCTGCCTAACTGCTGTATATTTCTTACTTCATGTCTGATGCCTTCCGGTTACTTGTACCTGTATGCCATTTTGAAATGCAATTGTCTTGAGGCCCCTTTCCCCCAAATGCTTTCTAAATCGCCTCAAGCAGAGATGAGTTTGACATTTCCCTTATCATGTCACAAAGAAAATGAAATAATTTAGTTTTCCCATGGCTTTTATTTTTAGTGCATTACAGACTTCTCAACACACAGCCTTACACCAGCCTGCGTTGAATGTGTGTAGTTCATCAACAAAAGACAAGCTACCACTGTGAATTATTGGAAGAATATTTTATTAACCTCCTTGACAAATATAATGATCTTAAACTAACTTGCACTCCCTGTCAACAGTGTTTCCTTAGTAGGCTGTGATAGCGCCTGGAGTTACCTGTCAACTCAACAATTGGTTGTTTTGATTGGTATTAGGCCAACAGCGCTGTCAGGCTCAGGGATATAAAAGAGAATCAGAAATCATAATCCCGCATTTACAAGACTTTAAGTTGTTGAAAGTCCTGGTGATTCTCTAAACTTTTCTCATATGCAGACACCTCAGTGGATGTGGGCTCTGCTGGGCCTCTGGAGCGCTCACCACAGGGCTGTAAGAGCCTGTGCTTTGATGTGTGGTTAGATGTGTAGACGTGGAGACAGAGAGAGCGAGCGAGCAAGTATTAAGTTCACTGCCAACTTGGTTAGAATTTACACTTTCATGCTTGAGAACGGCCTTTCAAAGTTGAACAGCATTGAAGAAACGTCACTGGAGATCACTCCAGTGCTGAGGAAGTGTAATCAAACCAAAGGTCATTTAATTATTGATGTTCAGTAACCAACACTGAACACAATATAAAGCACAGAGGGATGCATTAGGCCTCAACCAAAAATAATCTGTGTTTTGTTCAGAAGTTTAATGATGATTCACAGTACTTTGATAAGGAGTTTCATGTTGCAGAAGACTTGTGCCAGTGGTGTTTTTTTCTAATGAAATGTTTCTTTTAAAAACCTCATGAGCAGAGATAAATCAATGTTTTCTTCTTGTATCCATAAACCAAATAAATGGTAATAATAAATAGGCAAAAAGATATTGTTTAATATGGAAAAAATTATCACGATAAATTTTTTTTGCCATATTTCCCAATCCTACCAAATTGCTTAATATACATTGGATCATAGAAACATTAAGATATCATGTATGTGCAACATAGCCAATGAGAAATGCCTTCTCTACTTTGCAAAAGTGTGTTCCACTCATTCACATTTGTAGCAATATGTCACTGCTAGCAGTAGGACAGGACTTGCCAAGCTCCCCGGATGGGAAACACGAGGAGGGTGATTTTATTTAACAGCTCATTTAGCATTCATGTATAGTACCTTTAGCACGGGTTCCATTTAATGGCCTGTATCCCCCAGGATTTGTCAGAAGATGTATGAAAATGCAAATATATCAGCAGGAAGTGCACCCAGCTTTCTCTGCATGGAGACTGATTTTGTATAATTGCAGTAGAAGTTCTGGCTCAGGTGAGAGCCCATAGCTGGTTTTGAGCACTGAACTGGTGGGTAACACTTCATTTGAATGGGCATGCATAAAGCTGCCAAAACACTGTCCTAAGACTGACAAGCACAAATTAAACCTTATGAATGTTTGACTGTGATTAAGTGTCATTTGGTTAATAATGTCACTTCCAATGCAAAGTTTGCCTGTTATGACATTGTGACATTCGTTTAGAAGACATAATCTATCATGGCAGGCTTTACTAATAAAGTTACTGATACACTGTCAAATGTTAATATGATAGTCTCAGTAATAGTTCCCTGACTTCATGTAAAGACAGATTGAAAGCTTTATAGATTTATAATAACACATTATTGTCATGGGGCACAGAATGATGTCACACGGGCTCAATCTGTGGCTACACATTTGATAAGGGTTTTCTGCAAAAGTGTACTTTAGGTTGACAAATGGCTACACAGCGTTTTCTGCCTCCACCTTGTACACAGAAATTCTCATTTACTGACTTTGGAAAAATAGACAACAAAATACCACAAATGTACAAAAATGAAAGATGATACCACTTCTCAAACTCTTCCAAGGATAATGTCTGATTCAGTGCGATATGGATAATCTTAGTTCAGCATAACACCATATTTCCTCATAAACAGTAGGGGTGTAAGGGATCACAAAACTCACGGTTCGGGTTGTATATCACAGTTTTTGAGTCACGGATCGGATCATTTTTCGGATCAGCGAAAAGAAAAAAAAAGGGGTAGGGGTTAAATTTGAAAAATGTGCTACTTTGTGCTCTGTTTGTAGTCACCACCATAGATGTATTATAAGTATTATAAGTTCATCTATTTATTTTATCTATTTATTTTATTAAATAAGTATTGTAATATCAGCTCTTTATACATCTGCAGTCACCACTCTGTAGTCTCACTCAATGTTGGTTACATGGCACGAGTAATAGTCTATCGACACAGAAGGCTGCTGTGCTTGAGGGACAAAGAGAGACTGGGGCTGTGAGTCAAAGTGAAGGCAGCAGCAACTTCCAAAGTTGCAATTAATATCACAATGTCTTGATCTACATCTATGATGACGAGCATTCACAGTTTCCCAGTTACACCACTGGGGTTTTGCACCAGTTACCACCAACGGGATTTCACTTAACAGAGCAAAACTGACAGTTTGCAAAGCTCGCAACTGTCTTCTCGATCTTTTCACTGCAGCTCTGCATCGAGATTGAAGAAATTATTACTTTAAAAAGTAACAGCAGCCATAACACTGTATTTTACACTATGATGGTTAAATTTTGCATTTGATCCACCGTGTCGAACAGTCACATAAAAGGTTAACATGAGCGACGGGGACCTCACATGGGGGCTTATTGTCATGGCTCCTTATACTCTCTTAGCCGCTAACTGGCTAAACGTACACATTTACTGCAGTCGCTAAACTTATAGAACACACTGTGTGTATGTGTGTGTTTTGTTGATGTGTGTATGCAAATTAACCTATAGACGACTTGCATAACCAGTCAAAAATATTCTCAGTGGTTAACCATCGACATTTCAGTGTCTACAGGAATAACAGTTTAGCTAGATAGCATCCTGCTATTTGTAACTGTTCCAAAATTAACATTGACTCATGTATGAACTCTGAGTAAAACAAGTTTTGTTCACCGCCACAAGCTGCTCATTGTTGTTTTCTCACCCACACAGATCATTCAGTGGTTTTACTGATCACAGATAAGGTAAATGCTACAACAGCTCAGTCTGGCTTTGCATGTGCCGATATCACTGGAGCTGCTTTCTACCCGACGCTTTACATGTGACAGGAAGGAATCATGGATCATTTCAGTGGCACTTCAATTGCTATTATTACTGTTTACTAATCTACCGTACATTAGTTACGATTGGAAGAAGTAAATACAGGTGAATATGGGTATATAAACAGACAGCTTTAAAAACATCTGGCTAGAATCTGTCTTAAACCACATCCCAAAGTGGATTTCAGTCCGTATCTAACATATTTAGTTGTATTTACATTGGTTGTTTGATATCATCACTATTGTTGTAAATGGGGTATGAGATTAATACACACTGACTATGCAGAAAATACATTTCTGCTGCCTTTTCCAAACTTGGCTATGACTGTGTTGACTCTATGCCCACTAGTGTGTAAGAATGTCTCCTTAGTTTAATCTAAAATTGCAGACAAAATTGTGCAAGTGATGAATGAGTTTTTGCTTAATTTTCTTAAAGTGCCTATATTTCAATGCAAAGGCACAAATTAACTTTTCAGAGAACTTTAAATCACAGATTATGTTACTGGGTTGCATTATCCTTTCAGGGGCAACAAATCCCCACGCCCACACACACACACATGCATAGACACACATGCACCCCCATTCTGAAAACAGTCAATGAATCAACAAACTTGAACATCCTTGGCTCCTATTTGCATCCATAGCAATCCATTTAATTACACCTGGCCCTCCCTAATCTCCCTTCCTGTCAGCTGGCTGTGTATTTGAAGGGGAAAAAAACCAAGGCTGTGTTTTGTTTGTGTAGTGTTGGCTGCACACATACAACTGCAAACACACACACATGGGGGTCGAGAAAACTCAGCCAATCCCATTAGGAGTGAACTCCTTCAGGGCATTGGCCCCCTATTAGACAATCAGTTACCAATGGCTCCTAATGGGTTTACCACAATGTATTACCTGGCACCATCCTACTCTACCCACCCCAGCTCTTACCAGAAATAATACAAACCAAAATGGTTTCCTTTGGACAGCTAGAACTGTGGAGGAGAAAAACGAAAAATCTGGGTGTTTGTCAGTAAGTATTGTGTAATGTGTGGAAGTTCAGTCAGCTGCAGTCTCTTTGAGCAAATGTCAGCTGGATCACAAGCAGACCTCCAAAAAGTATTTTTCCATTTACTTGAAACTACTGCAGAGAGAAGTGTGCTTATAGTTTTTATATAACAAAGACTCCACTTTTGACAATCCTACTAATGTGATCACTTTTGTTTTAGACCTGTTGTGCATATCATTCATTGCTTTCCAATAGTTAGGAGGAATCATTTTCCCAATAACAAGTTAACTTTCAGCGTTGAAATGAAGCTGCAAGAATGTCAGTGCAATTGGCACAACCAAGTCAGTGTTTGCCACAGGATTCCGTGAGACTATGGTGGGTGGCCCTTGGACCATCTAAGGGGATCCAGAGACATGCTCCCTAGGGGGGGAAAAAAAGAGTATTTTTAACTTTTAAATGCATCAATCTGGTGTACTTTGAGAACAAGAGTAAAAGGCTAGATCATAGATTAAAAAAAAGAACATAAATAAGAAATTGAGGAAAATATAAAAGACAGAAAATAATAAAATATAACACTGACCTTTGGCTCTGTTTCCTGGTAGTATAGCTGTACAATGGCTTTGGCTAGTTTACAATGTAAACATAAGCCTATAGCCAAGAGTCAATATCATTCCATTGCTTTCCATCTTGCATTAGTTGCAGAGTTGTAACTAAACCTTGACTGAGAGACTAGTTTTAAAATGAAGTGTGCCTATGACGAGTGTCATCACTCCCACATGTTTTCTGGACTGTCTGGTCCCCACAGAGGTTACTGCTGGAAAGCGAAAGTTCATCGTCCACGCACATATGAATGCATGTTCATGCATGCCGTGGTTATCTTTTCCAAGCTGCGGTTTACTGTTGCCCGTTGCCGTTTATGAAACGAAATAGTTGTATTTCACTCTCACTTTTGTCAGCACAAAGTCACAGAACACAGCCCTGGAAGTGGCTGCAAGACACAGACAGACCAACAGATGTACTGCCCAGCTTAGCAGGGCAGACAGAAGAGAGATGCGCTGCAAGCTAACACACCACATAGGCTAACGTTTAATGGTACTAATTTGCTGACATCAAACACAAGTTTACCTGATAGCTGTTCCCGCGATTCACTCTCATGGCGTTTGTTTCTCTTTTCTTGAACAGAAGGATAGTTTCACTTCATCCATGATTGCGTGTGAGAGTGTGAGGGCGTACAGGAAATTGCAGGGGGCTAACTGACTGAGAGTTACAGATGCTTTGCTGATGCAATAACGAGACTTGTTAATAATAATGTTAAAGATAATGTTATTATGAGACTATGACGGGGAAATTAGACTATGGTAATTAATGGGAAACACTGCAAGTGACTGTGTGTGAAGCGGTTCAAAAAGTTGCATATTTAATTCCTGAAAATGGACTTAAATGTAAAATAACACAGTACACTAGCTGGACCCCAGCACTTGACTGAATTGCAGAGGTTCCCACGGTTCTCACTAGCTGTCTGATAAATGAGAGCACACTGTGGGAGGTATATTAATCACTAATCACTAAAGCTCAGTGTTGCTGTAGCAACACCGGGACACAAAATCCTCCTTTGCTCATATACAGAGCCCACCTGGCTAGTTTTTATAGGACTAAGGGTCAGGCTATAGTAACACAAAGCAGAGTGTTTTTTTATTGATACAGTGCTCAAAGGATGAGCGTAGATGTGTGTCTACACGTCTGTGTGTGTAAAGTCCAAGCTGTGCCTCAGGTTTGTGAGTTTAAACCTTTTTTCTTCTTGTGCACATACTGGCAAAATCCCTTGTAAGATAAACCCCTTCCTCTATGACGCCACACATTTTGTATCGCACCTGGAGTTGGTAAAGTGGGAGCTACAAAGGAAAGATGAGGAGTGTGATGGTAGATCATTGCGCATTCATGTAAAGGAGTTCAGCTGTTCCCGAAACGGAACAGAAACACCCACCCCTGGCCAGTACAGTGATGTTAATTGAATTGAACTTATCACCACAGACACTAGTGTGTGCCCTGATCATCTTTCATGATTCCTTATATGGCTATGAGTGCTCACATGTTGATCCCAGTACAGTCAAAACTTTTTTTTTGTGACGGTATAAAATATTCACAGCTGTAAAGGCTGATCTAAAAATAACCCATCTGTTTCTGCCACTTTTTTTCCCCTCCACTTGTTTTGTCAAGAGTGAGGACCTTTTCTTTTTCAGTTCCTGAGCATGGCCTCTGAGTTGGAAACTTGCTCAACTTGATCCGCTTTTTTTCATTCCCACTGCTTGCCAATTTTCCTGACAACTGAAGCAGAATGCAGACAGAGCGAGAGAAAGGGGGATTTGAGGTTGATGCAAAAGCATGACAGTCCGTCTCTGCCCTTTGTAATGGTTGTGCTCACCCTCTAAGCATCCCCCCTTACACCTCCCTCCTCTAGTCCTCTCCCCCCAGCCTTACCAGAACAGGGTTTATCATCTGTGATAAAGTACCCCTGGTCTGGGAGGAATCAACCCTGGATGTTTATTACATTAGGTCAGCGTGTACTAATGGAGAAACTCCTACAGAGCATGTCATCGCCCCAGGGCAACAGGGTAGTGGATAGAAAACAACACTACTTCTTCATCC
Source organism: Hollardia meadi (assembly GCA_037974645.1). NCBI lineage: Eukaryota > Metazoa > Chordata > Actinopteri > Tetraodontiformes > Triacanthodidae > Hollardia > Hollardia meadi. The sequence continues at coordinate 113,348 of JBBPCS010000065.1, read as the reverse complement.
TCTCTCTCCATCTGTTCCTCTGTTCTTTTTCACACAGACAAAAACAGGAAAGGTCATAGTCGATCAGAGAGCTTATTACAGTCTTTAGCATATGCAATTTATTTGACTATGTCATTTTTCAAAATAAATAAGCAATTATATATTTTGTCTCTGCTCCCATGCACTGCTCTGTCAGGTTCAATTTATTTGGCAGCAATAGAAAATTAGTTGACAAAATGATTTGAAACAGTGGTCAGTGTATGATGTGTGTTGGTGTGCCTGTGTGCGACAGCGTATTAGTTTGACTGTGCCTCGGGAAAACTGAATGTGCCAACAGCTGAAGCTCAGAATGACCCAGCTAAACCACAGTTTTGTCTGGTGTGGTCAAAATAACCTCCTTGCATGAGGTTCATAACCTTTCCTGCATTCCAGGTATAAACGTGACTGCAACATGCCGGCTATATGGGCTAATTACATAGCATCGTACTGCTTAGCTATCCCAAACGGTACACGCTCCTGGGTCAACTGAGGTGAACAATTCCACATGTCAATTTCTTTACATATGACTGTTTTTTGACTCAAGACAGTCAGGTTTTGACAAAAATAATTAGAATTTTATTTGAAACTGCGCAATTGCTGTCACTATTTATATGTTTAAACTTTATATAGTTTCTATTTTTGTAGTGTCTGAGTTGCGCTCTTCAACAAGAGCCTCGCAACAGTACAGGGGCAGGGCTGGGGTTGTAGTCGGCACTGTTACTCAGCATGCTTAGCATTATTCAGAGGGCCAAATGTTTAATGCTGTAATTTATAACTGAATATCCTTTTTGTAAAGATCATCATGTTCGAGTGCTGCTGTAGTTCACACGCGACGTGTGAAGTGATGTTTTGCATTTAGTTGTACTTGCAGTTTGATGTATGCTCACATACCCTGCTTATTAAGTGCCTGTTTGAATAACTGCAGGTTTTTGAAGCACCACTGAGTGGATGCACCACAGACTGTATATAGATGACATGAGATCTCCGTAAAAGTGAAGCTAAAACATCTGGATCGCCCCTTGGTAGCTGGCTGCAGTATAGGTCCTGCTCCTCCATGCTAGCAAAGGGACATGGTACATGTCAAATACATTTTTTACAAAGATTGTTTCTGTCATTTTTCGTAGTTCTTATCATATTAATGTGTTCCAAGTGTTCATTTTTCTGCGAAGGTTGGTTTTGGTTTTTATAAATGTCAGTGGGTTGTACATGCCACATCTGCCGTTTGGGAGGACACTCCTGCATGTGTTTGCGACCATAAGCTTTTGCTGTAACAAATGTGCACACAGGTTCAGTTTGGAGGCACACTTTAAGCAGTTTTGCTGGTTTTTATTTTAATGTTATTGTTATCTGATAACATTGTAAGAGAATAAAACCTAATCTGATGTAGTGAGAGTTTAGTAGTGACACCTTTTGAAATAATGCTGAAGACTCAACAGTAGATAAATTGATCTGTCAAAATGAATATTTTTACGGTTTGGTGCTAAAGCGACTGGTGTAAACGTGGTTACACACAGAGCAGACATACAACGATTGTGATTGTTTCTGACACTTTCATCTGCTTTAAGATCATATGATGTTTAATTCTGTTCTGCTGTAGAATGTTTGTATTTTAACCTTGTTTTCATGGGTTTTACTCCAGTACTCTGATGACTTTACTCTGACTTGAGTTGTTCTGGTGTCTGAGAAAGCATCAGCTGCCAGCTCACCTGAGGCCTACAATTAGCATCGAGCAGCTGCTGAGCTTTCTCTGCCATAACAGTTCACACTATGTGGACACAGACTGTCAGCCTTGCAAGATCAGCCACACAAAGCAAGAAGCCTGTCTTCTTTCCTTCCCACTCTGTCTATCACACTTTCTCCTGGATTTGTGAATGCATGCAAAGACGCTATACACCTTCTACTTTTATGCTGTATGCCTTCCTTCCTGGACTAAGCCAGATTATAAAGTGACTCTCATTCATTTGAATCTATGTGCCAATGGATGGAAACAGTACTTCATTTTCAACTGCTTGTTGATCCCCTGCAGTATGCAGGCAGGCACTGCCCAATAGGCAACCCAGGCCAGTGCAACATTAGTGACAGTGGTGGCTCCATTAATGAGTGATGCTGCCTGTGTGTGATATGAATCACAAGGATTTCTGTAGTGTTCCCATGCTGTGCAAGGCACATTGTGTTGATGATTGCTGTGTAAGTCAGAGAAGGCCTGGACAGATGGTTTCTCTTGAGGCATTCCTTGTTAGGAGCAATTGTCACAAGTGAAACCATCTATCTCAACGGATCTATTCTGCTCTATCAGCCCCAAAATCTTCAATATTATATAAATGCAAAAAAAATGGCAGAGAGGGAATGTAGATACATATTTCTCTTGCTAAATTCTGCTTCAGTCTTTATAATATGTGGCATCTTTCTTAGAAATGTACATCCATTTAGGAATTAGACAGACTGAGTTAATATATGTTCTGTCCTTATTTTCAGCTGATTGTGTCCTATCTAAATATTCTAATTTCAATATTCTTATTCATATAATTCAATTAATGCATTGTTAGAATCAATTTGTATGGTGGAAAAAAAGCACATTTATCAAGGTTTGAGATGGTTTTATCAAGGTTTGAGCTGAAACCGGTTTGTTGTTTTCAGGTTAAAACAGCCAGCCACCTTTGTATCCTCGTGCATCAAAATAAGCTGCATGAGCACAGTAATATCATGCTTTGCTAGCTGGTGTGTTTATTTATTTATTTATTTATTTATTTATTTATTTATTTATTTATTTATTTTTTGCACTGACAGATTTAAATAAACAGCAGGCTTCCCCGCAACCGTCCACAGCTGAACAATTTAAACATAATTTGAATTACCTGTTGTCATGGGAGAACGTGACGAGCATTGTACTGTGGATTCAAGCTTTAATTGAGCATCCTGCTTTATACAGTGTGCATATTGTGAGCAAAATAGGATATACACGATGATATTCTGTGTGTGAATGAATGTAAGAGAAAACGAGCACCTATACAGACATGCACTCCGATGTTTGCACAGTATATTCAGTCACAGCTTGTATGTGTGAAAACCCCTGACACACACACACACACTGACACACTACAGCATAATAAGTTCAAGTACCACGGTCATATCTGAGCAGGATGTGTAGCTACAGTAGAGTTTTGTGCTTGTGCTGTATAATCATACAGCAGGTGTTACAGTATGAATCAATGTTCACATAAATAAAGGTGTGGAAGTGCCTTCAAAGCAGGGCCGATAAAGAAACACCAAACGTGTTATGTACTGCCAGCCAGTGAAAAATCGTTCCTGAAAACAGGCGCAGGTTCCTGCCACAGTGCCCGTCTTCTTTTCCTTCAGTGAAAATGTTGTTTTTTCTTTCGAGGGAATGAAGGTGCATATCTGCTCAGAAAGAGACCCATGCTTGCTATACTGTTCCAAAACAAACACGATAAATCTCACCAGCGGAGGCAGTGGTGCAGAGATGAGCCTGACAACAGCCGCGGGGCCCGGTGACTACTGCACTCTGCTTAATCAAGCAGCCTTTTGAAAATGTTGTCACTTTATTCACAGCAAGAAGTGGAAGGTGAAAGTAGGGTTTCAGGTGGCATCCATAACAATAGGGAGAAAAAATATTTCTTTCTTTAATTTTGTGGAGTAGCTGCCCTTGAGGTGTTGTGCTAAAGGATGTAGCATTAGAACAAAATATAGCGGAGTGTGTGGGACAGCTACAGGCTGTCTTATAGAATAATGGGCTTGATTCATTGCTGTTAGCATCTCAGCAACCACTAAATGATCCCAAGTGAACACTGGCTGTTTTCTTTTTTGTCAGAGCCTTTATTTAGATTTTTTTTCTAAATGCTTTCTCCTGAATATGATCACGTGAGCTCTGAATGGCAGGCAATTAACAGTGTCTCTGTCTGACCTTGGCAAGGAAAAACAGTTCACTGAGTAACTTAGTTACGATGGCCTTACCACCCCTGATGCCACTGTATAAAATCTGAGTCGTGAGAGAAAAAAGCAGCAAACACTGTGTGAAAATTCAATACAAACTTGGGTGGCCTAATGTCCTCTAAAATCCAACATGTTTTTTAAATTTATGATCATAGTCAGACATTCCTTTCTCTGAAGAATCCTCTCTGTAGACACGAGAAAATGATGAACCTTTCAACAAGACAACAGAAATATTCATCTCCAACTAGTATTTTACCATTACCCTCAAGCATCCGACCTCATTTAGATGTTATTGTTGCATTATTAATGGAGGCTGATTACCAAACTCATCTGCATAGCTGGGTTAACTTCCACTACTTTAAGAATATCCATAATCCATACTACCAAAAGGTTCTGTTAAAACTGTATCCCGTTTTGGCACACAGATATCGAGCCATAATGTTTGTACATTGCGTCAACTTTCCAGGCAGTCACACCTTTTAGCAAACATGAAACGATTAGCACATTCCTGTTTTATGTTTAATAAAACTTGAACTGTAACATATACTATAATTATTACTATTCTTTATTAATTAAATGAATCAAGTCCTTTTGTTAAACCTGTATTCATACAAAGATTTTATTCCATCAGGCTTGTCAGTGTTTTTTTGAGGAGGCGACCGTATTGAGGCAGCGAGAGTGAATGACCTTCTATTCTTCTGTTTTTTTCCCTCCTCCTCTATTCAGTTAAGGGCCTCATAATTGCTGGGTTTAACTGCCACTGCATTTCAATGACTCTCCTTAAAATCAAAATAACTTGAGGTTCAAGGTCAAGATTTATTATAAATAATTACATTAAAACATTTCTCATGAAAAGTGTTCGTCTTGATTACTTTAAAAAGGAGGAAGTTTGCTCAAAGTTTTCAAACAACCCATAAAGAGGAATTCTGGCAGAATGTTCAGAGTCAAACTGTGTCTTTGCACAATATATGCTTAACTGTATATCTGTTTTACGTTATAATTGAATATATTTTTGAACATATAACAGAAAAACAGCCTAACAAATAAACAGACATCCTTGGACTTTTCCAACTGGGTTGTGCCAGTGGTTCTGTCTAACAATATGGAAAATATTGAGGCCAATGTACCTCAAACCACATGTTCCTTTGTTTCAAAAGCAATCATCTTGCTGCCTTTTATGCCTTGAAGAAGGTCTCTGACCAAAAGCTTGCATTAAAAAAGATTTTTGCACAGATTGAGTGTGCGGATGCTTTTCTTTCTACTTTAGTTTGATGCTCTGTAGCTCCAGCACCTCTTTTAAGTCTTCATACCGAGTGAGCGGTGTTTTTCTCTTTGAAAAGCAATCATCTAAAATTTTGAATCAAGATGACATTCCCCTCTCTAACATAACACAAACCATAAACCATCCTTTTGGAAGATAACACTGACACAAAATATAAGGGTAATTGACTACACATTGTACACTAAGGCTCATTGCTAAGGTATTTACCGTTGTAAAATGTTTCTAATGTGAAATTATAAGCTATTTTCTGTTGCTATTTTCTGTTGTGATTGCAATGCAGAACATACTCTAGACTGAGTCACGTGATCTGTCATTGATACTGTATATTTTTAGGCATTTTCCATGTCTTTTGTGCAATGTGTCCTTGTGCTAAATGAAAAGAAAATAGATTAAAATAGCTATTAGCAGTCATCAGCAATCAGCTAGTAAGTACTCCAAAGGAAACACTTCTGTTAGAATAACAGGGACTTTGAGAGAAAGTCTGACATGTGTAGATGAGTTCGCCAAAGCTGAGGACTTAATGGAGCCCATGTTTATAGGTCCCAGCCTCTCAAGTCTCTGTGGTATCAATGTCTTCATCAGTACAGGCAGGCTGAAGGAGAGACCAGCAAACCTTGTCTGCCTCTCTACCCAAATCCTTCAATCTCTGCAAGCTTTCTAAAGCAAATTAAACAATGTTCAATTTTAGCCTCTCCTCCCTCCAGAAGAAGAAAGTTGACTTTTCTTTTTCTCATCAGTGTAACATGTAGAGCAAAAAACCTGCTATAAAAATAAAAATAGGGTTCGTGTGAGGAGATGAAAGGAAAACTTTGGAACATCTGGCAGGCAGACACTGGCAGGTTAGGGTAAACAGAGTGTCCTTTTATGGTAATACTCCTACCCTCCACAGAATCAGAGGTATGATGTGGAACACCTTCAAAGGAGTGAGGGGCCGGCACATCTTGTTTCAATTTATCCTCTGACTGGCAGACATGCTCTTTGGCCATTATATACTCCCACAAAGAGGACACTAAGAATATGCTGGTACAATCACGCATTAATAGTGAGCCATGCCTGGATATGGTGAACATTCTCAGACAGAAAAGCTTTTGTAGAAGTATTCATTTCATGCCATGCAGACTCATACACACACAATCGCAAACTCGCATATTTTTTGTGTGACCTTCTGTGAAACCAGGGCGGGAGTAGATTAATTAGTTCAGGGCCAGCCCTGAAAACTAGCCTGATGCCAGACCTGCATGTCAGCCTGTACAACATCTGGCAGCGGGCATCTGGTGCCATACATCAAAACTATCTCTTCCATGTTCCATGCAACACACACTGAATGTTGGCCGGATCAAACTAACTTCTAAAACTAACATTTGCTTTATGGGGGGGGGGGGGGTCACGAGGTCCAGAGGTAGAACAGGTTATTGTACCTGTTTTCAAAGGTCACTGCCAGTCCAAGATATACAATTGTACTTATTTTTGGTTTCAGGGAAAATGTAGAAAGAGAGGAAAAGAGTGTGTAGGAATGCAGCCTCATGCAATTTTTGTGTGTACATAACCAGTACCACCTTAGGCTCCCTCATACCTCCAGCTGCTCCATGCATCCCCCTTTTGCCAAAGCCTTTGATGTGAGGAACTGAAATGTCACGAACCTACAAGCGCTTCAACCGCTTAGGAAGCTCTAATGAACAGGATAAAAACACAACCCCTAAATCAATGAGCAAGCAGCAGCAACCCTGTAGCTGTCACACTGATATCAGAGCGGGTCTGCCCTCCATGCTGAAGCTGCAGGAGAAAAACAGGCTTCCCCTGTGATAATAGGTAGCAGGCTTTAGGCTGTTAAACTGGGTCACTTAGTGGTGTATGTATCTGTGGAGCTCTCAAAATCTCTCCTCTACTTTCCTTTCCTCTCCTCTCTTCTCCTCTCCTCTCCACTCCTCTCCTCTCCTCTCCTCTCCTCTCCTCTCCTCTCCTCTCCTCTCCTCTCCTATGTCTGTTTTTTCTTTCTTCCTCACTCCTGAGACTTAAAAAAACCCAAAAAACGTACCCTCCAACAGAGCACCAACGCCCCAAGTACCCCTGCTCTCGCACTGCCACCCACTATCCCCCACCCCTGATAGCAGTAACTACATTCCTCTAAAGTATTACCACTGCTGGTTATATAGCACATTGTCAGACTGCCATGTTTTTATGGTCAGAAAACAGCATGATAGCCCTCTTTTGAATAGAGTTGTGAGGTATTTCATTACCATGTTTCATTGAGTTCCGGCTCTCTTATTCTTTAGTGAGAGAAAGTGATTTTTACCTTTACTGCCTCTCCCTCCGTGTATGGTACCATGCTCAGTGGTGGAGTATAATTGAATGATTTTGTGAGGGATCAATGAGATTAGGGATTGTGTTTATTCCTCTGCCGCTCTGGATTAGTGGTCCTTTTATATCTGCCTTGAGGAATAGCACATACACACTAAACACTCTTAACACAAGCATGCACACCATGGCGGATACAGATAAACATGCTGACAGGATAGCGAGATGTAACAATGTAACAGTGAGGTGTTGAAGCTGTAAATGTTTTTAACAAACACTGAGGTGTTTCGGAATTACTGTAATTTATGAGTCATCTTAATGTTTATGTAAAAAAATATACCTGGTGCAGGCTATTTCATCAAGCTTGTGTGCATCGTTGTATACATGTGTTAGCCTTCGCTTAGGTAGAGAAGGGTTAGGCTTTAGAGGAAATTTGCTGGGGGGATTTTTCTCATGGACTGTATTCCAAACGTGGGGGTAGGCTCAGACATTTGTAATGTAGGGAAAGCCTGCAGGCCTGCCTATCTGCTGTTATATGGGTAAAAGGAGAGTTTGCTATTATTAACCTTGCTATGAATCCCGTCCTTCTACCAATCCACCAGTAATCCTAATAATCCAAGCTTGCGCTCCCATCCCTCTATAATAAGTGCCAGATGCTGATGGTACAGATAAACAGCAAACCTGTGTTTTTATCCAAGAAAAATAAAGCAGAGAGGCCCACTGGAATCCACATGCTGTGATGAAAGAATGTGAAAACAGTGGTACGCATAAGCAGAGAAAATCTCTCATCAAGGAGTGAGCTTCGTGCAAAACCTCTCATCCATAGACGTGTGAGCGGGGGTGCAAGTGGAGCAAATGCATCCCCATTATTCACTCAAGGGGAGCAAAGTTATGGTTTTGCTACCCCCAATTTACCCCAACTTACCATCATACAGGCCCCTGCAATCAGGTGATTATATTTAAGCAGCCTATATCAATGATCATTTTACTTTTTTTTAGCAACAAAAAACGTAGAATAAAAAAAAAATCCCATTTTTGGACCACCCTTGGTTGGTTCAGTAGTTTTGCCACCTTTTTTCAAATGCAACATAATACTGACTCACTTTGTAATGAGTTTAGCATTGCCATTGGACAGTTTAGCCAGTGAACATTGATAATTTACACACCTTTTATTTTACTGCTACATTTAATTTGTAATTTTTGCCAATCACTGCTAGGCTAATTTGCTGCCCTGCTCTCTCCCTCACCAGCAGACTTACCTACAACAGTAGGAACCATAAAGGCTGCAAACTACTAGTATTTTAGGCTACATAATGTTTCTATAAATATAATTTTACAGTATAACTGCACCCCCAAATCCTGTTTGCTACCTCCCTCCTGGCAGATTTAAAAAATGTCGAGGCAACAGTTGAAGCACATTCATGTCCCTTTGTAAAAGTTTCTGTGTCGTACGTGTGTTGTATTTGAGCTAGCGGCGCAGAGAGGCAGAAAAGCTACCTTTGCTCTGTGTGGGTGCCACCACATACGTCACCTGCCTCCAGGGCAGCCAATAGCAAAATTCAATTGCAGTAGTCAGTTTTCAACCAGAAGTGGACAGTCACAATGCATATTTATAACACAATATGTAGAATTCAAATACTTTGCACTAAAATGTCAAGATTTGGACTTGAATCGATCAATAACACCACTAAATACCCATTTACATTCATATTCAGCCATATTGGGGATTTAGTTAGTCTTTAAATGTAAATAACCATTCTTCTAATAACTATTCCTGTCCCGATCTACCTAGTTATACTGTTCATGATGTATTCTCAGTTTTAATAGCTCTCTCAATCTAACTAATCTAGACCAGTGCAGGTGGCTTTTCTTGACTTAATCCAAGAGATTTGGTGGTGTAGAAATGCAGGCTGGTAACACTTTATTTGAAGGTGTGTGCATAATGCATACATGACACTGTCATATCCATGACATCACACCTGTCGTGAACATGAAGGAGTCTTTATGACTGCTGTTGTTAAAGTCCAGCTGAAATGAATTTTGTCCTTTTAGAGCACATCCATGGTCACACGGTGCCCCTAGTTAACAATATAAGCAAAAAATAATTTCAAAAATCCCCAAATCCATTTTGTATTTTTAAATCAAAATCCAATATGTTTTTTTTCTGGGGAAAACAAAATAAAAAGTTTTCTTGCATCAGCTAGTACTAACCATTTTCAATCAATAATATCACAACATCCACCACCACCACCACTATCAATCTTCAATGGAATAGAAGAGCTAGCTTAATATTTATTCAGAGGGATGCAGATGGACTGGAGTGTGTGGGGGGCAGGCCTAACTGATTACTGTACAATAACACAACTTTATAACTGATTTGAGTGGAACTGGATCATATTTTATGGAGAAAACACAACTGTTTTTTCTGGTTTTCCCTCTGATGTCCTCCGGCCACTCTGCCTGAACTCTTGGTGATTTATGGAGTTTTCTGATGAACAGATGGCTTTACTTGTTCCTGAAGTAACTGCTAGCTAATATTAACACTGCCGGGCTTACAAGCCAGTGAAAACAGCCGGACGGAGACCTGGACACAGCCTCCCAGACAAACTAGGACCTGTTTTACAACAGGGAATCCAGGTAGTTTGCAAATTTTCCTGATTGCCAGATCGCATGACTTGTTGTAGCTGCTGTTAGATAATTACCGCTAACTAGCCTCAGGTTGCAAGAAAACCACCTTGGTACTGTATTCCCTGTGTTCGGTCCCACTTGGGTCATGTTTGGAAAGTCCTTTTAACATTTAACCACCCGTTAGCTGGGAGCTCAGCTAGTCAAGATGAACATCTAACTGCGTGATGGGGGAAGTAACACACATTTAGCAATAATGCCATTGGCGACTTTAAAAATTCCCTCCCTACCTGACTGTTTGTACAGGAAATACATAAATATGTGGAAGCAAATAGCCCTCTACCTTCTGTTTCATGTAGACTTTAAGTGTAAATTGGTCAATTATGTATCTTTTAATGTAAAGTTGACATTGTTGCAGATGTCTTTGTTATGACAACTTGACATTAAGTTATACAGAAGTTATAATTGTGTCATGAACAGTTTTCTTGAACTCAACTAAAGTGGTACAGTTTAGACTTTAAGATGTAATTAAATGTCATTAGGCCAGTTTGATGACAGGAAATAAGTGCTGAGGTGATTTAGAGAGTTTTATTTGTTGCTAAAGTAAGCTAACCGCTATCTGTTGCCAACTGTAGCTAGCTGCCTTTTGCTAGTTAGCTCAGCTATCCATGGAGCTGGTGCTCCTTGTCAGTGCCCGATCCATACCGGTTGCTGATCCCATCCTGGTCATGCTCAAAAACTGAAAAGTTAACGCTCAATATTAGCAGCAAATGTATTACTTTTCTATATATGACCTGCAGTATGCTAGGATTGTTATAGCCTTGAGAAGGAACTTATTTGAATATTTTAGAAATATATACATTTAATGTTTAATTCTGTGTTCATTTAATACAGTTAATTTAATATATAAAAAATACATGTTCCAGATAGTTTTTCATTAAATTTTTTTAAAATATACAGTACATTGCAGTATAAAATAATATCAAAATAATACTTTTTTTCAAAAATCATAGTGTAATCCTCTGTTGTAGAGTTGTTGTATTTTTAGTTTAGATATTGAATTTCTCTATACGTTTCTTTTTATCAAATTTTCCCACCCTCATCAATCCATTTTAGTCTGCATTGTATAAAACCACCATTGTCTCTCTTTATATAAAACTCCTGTTGAAGTTTATCTAATTTTGGGGTCAGATCCTAACATCTTTAATGTGATGTCGGAAATACAATTTATTCAAAACCGTTTAATTTCATTTTATTTTTAATCTTTCCTTTTTAGATAATTCTTTGCTAAATTTAATTGTAAATTTCCTAATCTCTTTTGAAGCAATTCCTATTACCTCTCATGTTGAAACAAATTTCCAGTACTGTCCAATAAGGTTTTTTGTATTGCTTCAGTAAATTCCCTATATAACACATTTTGTTATCTTGATTTGAAAAATGTAGTTTGAGTAGGATCAATCACTCACATCATGAGTAATTTTGAACAGGCACATCTGTGGTAACCACTTTTGCTGAATGGGATCGGGCCGACGGTACGGATTGGACACTGATAAGTAGCACTAGCTCCATGGCCAGCTGAGCTAACTAGCTAAAGGTGGCTAGCTACAGTTAGCAGTAGTATTCAGCTTACTTTAGCAACAAGTAAAAGTCTGAAAATCACCTTGGCACTTATTTCAAACTGGCCATATAACATTTAATGACATCTTAATAAGACCAAACCGTACCACTTGAGTTGACATCAAGACAATTATTCATGGCACAATTATAATAGTCTCATGACAGTCAATGTCAAAGTGCCAAGATCCATACCCAGCAATAAAACCACCTGCGTACTGCGTGATTCCCTGGCCTCGAACTGGCCTCAGTGTCAGTCAGAGGCTGTTTGCCGTCCTGGTTTCATGGTCACTGAGGGCTAGTAGACTGCTGACTACTTGTCACCCTAACTTCCATGCATCCTTCCCGATCTGGATTGCACAAGTGCAACTCCAAACAGAGATGAGAAGGAAGTACTAGGAATTGCCTTAATGTACTCAATGAAGACCTTCTGTTTTTCCTTTTTATAAAAAAACAACAACACATAGCCAAAATATTTGTAGAACACATGTAAATGCAACACAGATGCAAATGGAGACAGACAAAATACATGCAGCAATGAGCTCTGACAGTTCAGACACATTGCTTGTGGGCTGTTGTATAATATTATACATCCACACCAGCTTTGGAGCTTTGGTGTAAGAAGCAGTGGTGTACTGTTCAGACTCAGATCTCCTCGGGTCTTTTCCTCTGAGGCAGAACAGTGCTGCTGGATGTCCAAAGGACGTGGGATCTTGAGCAGAGGGTCACAACAAAATGTAAGGAATTTATCTGTTCATATAACTCACCAGGAGTCAGTGAATCATCATGCCAAGCACCATTTTGATGCACAACACTCAGTAGATGGTGAAGAGAGGTAGTGCTTAAATACAAAAGTAATTCTTTTCCTTTTGATTGAGGCAACAATGAAATCTCTCAGCAGGAAATTAAGAGTGAAACTTAATGTTGGGTACTTTTTAAAGAGACCTACAACCAGGTGACTCTGTATAAGTCACCAGGGTAATTAGTTAGAATTCTCTGAATTATTGCCTATACATGTTTCTTAATTGTTTCTTTTATCACTGACAGTGATTCATTTTCATTGGTAGAGTGAGTCTGAATGACCCAGTTATAGGAATGCTTTGTTTCCCTTTTCCTTTCAGATGAAGAATATGCTGGCCTTGACTAATGCAATACACACAATACCCAAAACTGCCTTGAAGGCTTTTTACATGGTCTTTGCTTGGGCACTATTCAGTGCTGTATTGTTATATGTGAGACATACGAACACTAAGTTGCATCAGTTTTCTTTTTTTTCTTCTTTTTTTTTTATCCCTTTAAGAGTTAAAGATTCAACTTTGTTCCACAACACAACATGGATTTATTAGCATACAAAACAAATGTTTTTCACTGGTGATATTTTAAAATGAGTTGACTTTGATGGTAACAATGGAGAGGGTAATAATAATCATCATGGCAGCACTTGCATTGATGAGAATTAAATGGAGACGCCATAATTGTCCTGTTGCTGTCCTTATATATCTTTATACACAACAAAGTGCTAATTAGCGGGTCTCAGCTGACAATGTGTTCATGTAGCAACTGCATCTTTGTTTACCACCTCCCAACCTATCAGCACTATTCCTTCAGAGACAGGAAAATTACAGAACCAATAGCAAGCAAGAATCGACCGTAGTAATGTTTTCCCCCTATAGAGTGAGGCCAGGGCAGGTGACATATCCACCCCTGTCATTCACAGCACTCCATCATATCTGTCATCTTGAACTGCAGACTCCTCATTCTATCCAATCTTGTGATGCTTTGCCTAATCTCTCCAACCAATCTGTTTGCGCCCCTCAAATAATTTAAATTCTGGAGCCTCACTTGACAGAGACCCTCTGCCCTTTTATCATCAACCGGTCAAATTCATAGCCAGTACCTTTAAATGTGACATCAGAGGAATTGGCAAGGCAAGAGGCACAAAGACGTGCTTCCAGCTGCTTTGCTTTGATACCCTTATGCAAACTAGCAAGAACTGCTTGACTTAATGTCAGCTGCAGTGTCAAACGTGTGAAAAATGGTTTGTGTGTTTTTTTTAATCTTGATAGAGGTAAGCTCCACATTATGTTCGTTAAAACTAGTTTTACTATGCCTTTTGCTAACACACTGACACATTTATTCATTTAGAATTGATAAGCACTCAACAGTTAATTTAAATTTGCCTCATTCCATCAAAAAATAATAAAAATGGATAAAAAATAAAATAAAAACATACACTCTTCCTGTCATTGTATGATTATATGCTTGCACACATTTTGATCAGTGTCAAACTTTGAATCAAAAAGTCTTTTTTTCCATGAATGGAAGTAGAGGTGTTGTTAAAGGTTTTCTGATGAAAATCAAACATCCTTTTTGTTGAGTGAATGACGGTGAGGATGACTTGTTCACCAGGCATCTCCAAAGCCAACACTGCTCCTTATGTCTCACCCTTCTTTTCATCTCAGATAATGGTGGCCCCCATTAGGCAGCGATGTGTAATTGCATGAGTCAGGCTTAAACAGCCTGTTTTTGTCTCTCTTTGTCAGTTTGCACGTCACACTGCTGAATACAGGGCAGCCTGCCAGCTCCAACTCCAAAGTCTGGATTTTCTTTACCTGGTGTGTGTTTGTGTGTGTGTGTGTGTGTGTGCGTGTGTGCGCGCGCGCGTGTGTGTGTGTGTGTGCTCATTTCATGCCTGTTTCTTATTTATTGATTTCTTTGTCTTATTATTTGTCTGTTTGTCCTCAGTCCATTACACCATTATTGCTGCAATTGCCCTTTGGAATAAGTCATACAGAATGCTGTTCAGCAGTCAACCCACATTCTGTACAATGTGGAATATCTCCGCTTAATATTGACTAAATTGTGATGTTTATTAACACAATAAAGATAATTGTTATCAGTAATTGAGCAAAAAGATGCAACCACATGGGTTCAGATAGCTTCACAAAGACTAGAGGCATGCTAAGATTATTTCTGTAAGCAGCAGTTTGTGGGACTTTTCAATGGGAAAACAAATTAGCTCATTTGTACTTGAAAGCCTCTTTCCGATATTACAAATTACTGGAGTAAAAATAGCACTTATTCATGCGTTTATCCCTCATGGAGATGCAATATACTTTCCCAAACCTTTCCCAAACAGCATACAAGTGGATGAGATGTGCTGCACAGTGTTTTCCAATTAAAATGATTTTGCGTTTAATTTTAATAAAATGTAATCAGACAGCATATAGTAGAAACAATTAGTGTGAATATCATTATCCAGGCATACAGTCATAATTTGAATTTTTGGATTGTAAATCATATTATGCACCATTACATACAGATGTTTGCCATTTGCAAAACATCATGACAGCATATTTGTCAGTTTGTCAGACCAAAAGGTAATCTGGTTCTCTCTTCACTTCATAACTACGTGACAGTTTGAATAATGATTCATTTTCATCTTAAAAGGCAAGAAGTTTTACATTTTTCTTGAGAATTTTTTGGCGACCATTATTAATAACAAGTGAATTAAACAAGTAGCCAAATAAACACACATGCCTCAGAGCTTCATATTTCCTGAACTATCCAACCCAAGTGGGATCAAACATGGTCAACATTAATCTCTTTCAAAATCGCTTGTTGTCTTACACAATATCGTGTTACACAGTCGGCTGGCTCTACTGCCAGAAGGTTATTAAATGTTTGTTTTTATATATATACTGTATATATTTGAACCCAGACACTCATTGGGAGACATTACCTCCTCATACACCAGACTTGAAAAGCGCTATATAAATGCAAGACCATTTATATTGCAGTCACCTCCATCTCCCATCAACTAAAATACTGCATGCCTTTAGATCACAGCCAGTCAACCCTCACAGTCCCAAGCAGTTGGGAAATGATAGTCCCTCAGCTGAAATAAAAAAAATTTAAAAATCACTGTTGTTGCTCATAAATTATTAATGTAACATCTTTCCTCACTTTTTCCCTTGTTTCTCTCCTTTTTGGGGGGCATAATTAAAATCTCAGGAGCTCTCTGACTGTGCTGGGGATTAATCTCCCATGGCACATCTCCATCTGCAGCCTGGATCATCAGCCATCCCTCTCTACATTAGCCCCCAGCTGTGCAACTGTCTGCCCAACCCAGGCCTGGTACTCTGTATAGGAGGACACTTGAGAAAGAAGTGGGAGGAGAGAGAGAGAGAGAAAGAGACAGAGAGAGAGAGAGAGAGAGAGAGAGAGAGAGAGAGAGAGAGAGAGAGAGAGAGAGAGAGAGAGAGAGAGAGAGAGAGGCGGGGTTGAAGAGCTGTGATAAATCTTAATATTTCACATCAATTTTATTTTGCAGAGCTGATTTGAGCCTCATTTTCTCTCAAATGGCCTTCTTCACTGAGATCTGATTGATACTAATAGCTTCTACAGCAGTTGCATTTGGCGGGTAGTCTTTTTTTTATTGGTGCAGCACCAAGTAAGATTGTAAATTTGGCTCTCTTTCATGTAATGTGTCTCTTGAGGGTGGTTAAGCTGAGGGCTAATGACACACCACCACCGTCCATCTACACTTGCCCTGTGGATGCCAGATACTAATAAGATGAGTAAATTCTTAAATTTCATAAACAGATGCAAAATGTAGCTAATTTGCTGGTATGGCAAGCTTAATTTGTGGAACTATTTATTTGACAGTAAGGACTATAGTGTTTCCAATGCATTAAGTCTCAAACTATGGGCCTCTCCTCAGAGAAAGCTTGGAAAAAGGCACCCCCACCGTTATTAGTTTACTTGCTTAGTTTTGCTCAATTCCTGTATGCCTTTAGAGTCATGATCATGTAATATGATCCCATAGGCACTCAACTATTAAGCCAACATAGCCTAATATTACTGTTTGACATAACTCTAGACAATACTAAATTATTATTTTTTTTTTAAAGGGTCTTTTCTAAGGCATTTATTAGTTTGTGAAAGTGGGGAATACAGTAAAATCCCCCAAAGCTACTTTATCTCTGAGGTCTCTTTAAGCAAATTACACACATTTCAGCTATTGTATATGATCTCATATTGACAACTAAGGTAATATTTTTTTCACTTGCATTCACTGAGCTTCTTTGAACTTGTTTGAACTGCGACTCCCCACCTCCCACTTTGAAAACCTCTGCATTAACATATAGTAAATGTAACATTCTCAGAAATCATGCTGCAATGTAAACTTTTTACAGCAAGTTTACATTGCAACAACTGGGTTGGAATAGGTTTGGTATACTATGTGTAAGCCTATAATGAGTTGTGTGATCAAGTGTGATCTGCAACCAAACGACATGCCTAGAGCGATGCACCATGACAACAGTCATTCACAGAGACTCATGGGTTTATAACTCTTTCAGGCTTTGAACTGGACACCGTCCCGCCAACTAAATAGCCAAGTATTTGGCCACCTTATATTCCAGGCGATTTAACATGCACTTGGCTCCAGCTTCCATGATATGGTTGATCCAATTTAGGCCGTGCTCAATCAACCTGATTCTACAGGGGACATGGAGGCTGGGTACTGCAATGTGTGCAAGACTGGATTGCTCAACAAAGCAGCTTTTAAAGGTCATGTTTTCACTGCCTCCATGCCTACAAAATCCTTATAGAGGGCAACCTTTGCAAGCAGTGTATGTAAATTCATCACAAACCTGCAACTCAACAGTGATTTATGCTATGAACCAGAGGGGCCTCAGGTCGGACTCAAAATGAGTGTAAAATGCAGCGTGGCATCTCTAAAGTCCTGTTTGTTGTATCTGCACTCTAAGAAATTGAGAGGTCTGTTAAAATTGCACATGACATTACAGTATCTGAATTGTTTTTGAGAAAATGAGTACAGCCTGGAAACTCTTGTTTCACTGTTCACCCATGCTTCCTTTGGGTTGCAGACACACAGTAATTATTTGCTAACACTTTCACTTGTCACGAAGGTATGCACATGTGCACGTCGACATGGTTTTTGTGCTCCTTTTCCTCATCTTTCTCATGGGGAGCACGGTGTCATGGTTTTGCTTCTGCCATACAAGGAGACAATTATGTTATCAGCATGGGATCTCTGCTTGACATCGCATGTCCTGATGATATAATGAAATAAAAGAGGTTTCACACACATGCCCCCACTGTGTCCTTCACGTGTGAAAATGTCCACTTTGCAATTTTTGTAATTTGGGAGAGAGGTATATTTTCAAAGATACCATGGTGGTGAACGGTCTCCACAGGGGATAGGCATCCCTGTTTTCTGTTTCAAGAAGTGACTGTAAAGCGAAGGAGAGACTATTCCACTGGGATATTCCACGTTGTGTAAGTTACCTTTGGATTCTCCTGAATGCCAATTAAAGTTTAATTAGGACATACTTTTTTTTAATATTAACGTTAAATAAAAAAAATGTGGGAGGAAAGCTTGTGATCCCACAGACAAAAGGATGAATAACATGCAGAATTTGGTGAAATTTGGCTGGCCAAGAACACAGATGAAGACAAAACACAGACATTTTAAATAAACCTTCAGGTTAGCCAAACTTATTTTAAAGAGGGAACAAAGGTCGACATCAAAATTGTTACATCGACAGCCCATTATCAGTATCCATTACTGACTGCAGACCAGCAGCCTGGTCCAAATTTGACCAACCATACTTACCCACCAATGTACAGTATGTTGTTTGCACACAGTTTTCTATTGCTGTGAAGGCTTTTTACTGACACTTATACCAACTTTCTGTTTTACCCCCAAATAAGTGGTTTATAATCTGGCTAAGTTATAGGAACATACATTACAACATATCTATTCATTCCTACTTTTTCCCTGTCTATCTTAGTTGTAGTGATGTTGCTGTGTTCCCACGTCGCACCAATTATTTTGAGTACAATGATATTCTAAATGATGAAATAAAAATGGCCAAAGGCCCAAAATGTAATAAGCGTTGGGATCAACTGAAAATTAATTTGTAGCAACTTTGATTATTCTTAATCAAGTAAAACTTTCAAAACATTCTGTGGTTCCAGCTTGTCCAATGTGAGGATTTGCTGCTTGTCCTTGTAAACTGAATATCTTGGAGAAAACATGGAATTATGAAATGCAAAAGGTTGCACCCAAGTTTATTTACAGAAACATTGTCATGGTGTTGTATTTCAAAATATTATATTTCATTGAAATAGAATGTATAGGAAAAATAATATTTGTGACTATCTGAGGTTGAGTGATTCTACATGGAGGAAAGTTTGACAGGGAAACTGTCGCCTGTTATCAGCAGCAATTAGGAGAATTTCACTGGCGAAGTCATCAAGTCTAATATGCAAACTTTTACAGCAGTCAGGAATGTTTGTTGTAAATGCTCAACATGCTGCAATAAAATGTGCCAAACAGTGCTTGATGCTGGGGTTTAAAACGGGCTTGTTATAATGAGATCTCCCACCAACAAACAGATGTGGTAAACCAGCATTCTGTGAAGTTAACATCTGTGGATAATTGGATGGTGTTGCTATTGTGGAACATGGTGTGGGCCCGTTTCTCAGTGAGAAGTCATTATCAATGTTTATGTTAATAGCTTCGCCATACCAAGGATGTGTTCTTGGACTGAAGGGGGTTTTGGCAGACAGCTTGTACTTTCTTGGTCATGGGTACTAAGATTTTGAATATCTCAACTGCAGTTTGCAGAGACCGTGACTTCACTCACTTGGTGATTTGGCACGCCACCTGCCAGTAAAACTTATTTTCAAATCATATAAATTTACTGTATATTTTATTAGAAACATGTTAACAATGTGTTAACATGTTTCTGCCCAACATGTACTGTACCTTTTTTTTTTTTTTGCTTACAAAGAGAAATATTTTTAGAAGACAATTTTGGCAATATATGTTAGGATTTTGAAGCATTTGGGTTTGAAGGTTTCTTCTGCAGAGAAATGTTTGAAACATGGATGATTTGGCGGGATTCAAGGAAGTTTATTGTCATTCCAATACATGCTGGTACATGAAAGGGAATGAAATTAGGTACTCAGGTCCTGGTTCAGAAAAGCAGTAGTAAAATGATATTTTTTTTTTTTTTTTTTTTTTAAATAATAAATACAACAGAGGCACATGATTAAAGCATAAAAAAATAGCATTATAATAAATAATAGTCACTGAATATTAGAAAATATGATAAATATGAATAATTATGAATAAGTGTGGGGTGAGGGGAGGTAAACAGTAAACCTCGACTGCACATGCCCATTAATGACAGGTAATAAGCAGAATTCTTCAATAAGGTACAACAGTTACAACTAATTTCTTAGTGCGCTAAGAAATTATGTTGGATACCCACACATACCCAGTGTGTCTGCTGGTAATGTTTATAGCAAATCAAAATCACATTAGAAAAAATAAGTTCCACGATCGATCATTTAATTAATTTCCTTATAACGTATGCGGTTGTTGTTTTGTTACTCTGCCCTTGTTACTTGAACCTCTGCTCTCAGGCTCATTTAATTTACTTTAGCCTGACTTGTTGCTGGCAACTGTAGTTAATTTACAGTTTTCTTTGTAATCCAATTTTTTATGTAAGTATTTTTTATTATTTTATTATTTATTATTTGCTATTAAATTATAATTTTTTATGTCACAAAACAATATCATGTAATTTTTATTCAGTACATTTCAAAGTAATATGAGGAAGTTAGATCCTTTACTTATGTAAAAGTAGTAATGGCACACTAAAAATGCTACAAGTAAAACTCCTGCATTGAAAATGTTACAAAACGTATGTAAGAATAATCAGGACAATGTTGTAAAGTATCAAGAGTAAAAGTATTCATTGCAGAAAAGGGTTACACTATGATGTATCATATCATTATATTATTATTACTCATGCATTAATATAAAACAGGATTTTAATGTTGTGGTTGGTTGAGGTTGAGCTCATCTTAAACCAGTTTGTATAGGATTGAAACTAAAAGAAATTTTTCGTGATGGATTAATCAGCTATTTTCTCCATTATTCAGTTGATTGTTTGGTTTGTAAAAATTCTGAAAATAGTGAGGAATGCCGTCACAATTGTCCAGAGCTCAAAGTGACGCCTTCACAAAGCTTGTATTGTCCAACCAATAGTACAAACCTCAATATCATTAACAATAAATTAGAATTATTAAAACAATTCAATGGAAAAGCAGAAAGTTGTCACAGCTGGACGAATTGCTTTGTGTGTATACTTGTATATACTGTTTGGGAATTTATTTTATAACATCTTATTTTAAAAAGCTCTTTCTATGATGTTTTGTATGCAAAAATCCCCTCACCCAGTCCAAAGGAAACTGGTTGCCCTGCTCCTATTTAGTATTCTCTGAAAATTGTTGACAAAATCAAAACTTACTTTGAATGAATGATTGTGTGTGTGTGTGTGTGTGTGTGTGTGTGTGTGTGTGTGTGTGTGTGTGTGTGTGTGTGTGTGTGTGTGT
>JBBPCS010000065.1:63018-89167 GCA_037974645.1 Hollardia meadi | reverse complement strand
AGTGATATAGAGAACATACAGTAGTGATATAGAGAACATACAGTAATGATATAGAGAACATACAGTAGTGATATAGAGGACATACAGTAATGATATAGAGAACATACAGTAATGATATAGATAACATACAGTAATGATTATATACAGAATCCAGTCAATTTTCAAAATTAAACAACCTGTGCTGACTGGATCATGTTTCACTTCTCCAAACAGAAAAATAAATAAATAAATTAACTACGTAGCGTACAACCCATGGTAGAAACACAAAAATTAAGGAAAAATTATGAAAAAAACACAATCTGAGCAAGTCAACAAAATCAGGCAGTGCTCCACTTCTCTCCCGGTGGCGTTCTGAAGCCGTTTGGATGACAGAACAAAACAATGTCGGACACGCAACGTTCCAGAGAGGTGCACGGTGGAATCAAGGGGTAAAAGCTAAATTCTTATCAGATGGGGGTATGTGCCAGTCAAGGGGTCCTTTAACCTGAAAAATTTTTTGGAACCACTTAAATAGAAGATATAAAAAAATGTTTACAGTACACACTCTTAACCATTAAACTCATTAGATTAAATTTACATTATATCATGTTTTCTGAAAAATGGGATCAGATAGTTTGTTAAGTTTGTTGTACTGTCTTGCAATAAGGATAGTAACTTTTCACCAGCTCCCTGCTGTCTTACCTCTACATCCTTACTGGGTGATCAGTGGTGTGTCTTTTTTAACAGAGGTTATATGAAAATGGGATAAAATATTTTAATAATTAATTGGATGTGGATGTAAACATGCTCAAATTTAAGCTGAAAATTATCATTGTAACCGTTTTTATTTAATATTTGTTTAAAATCCAATGTGCTGTGATATAGAGCCAACAAACAACATAAAAGCTTGATGTTAAGCTTAAGAGTAAAGTAGAGCAAAGGTTAATTATGTTCCTTTCGCCTCTATTCGTTATTCATGTTTCACAGTAAAATACATAACTGTCTGCATCCAATATTATCTCTTCACCCCACGACAAATTACTTTGTGTGAGATAATATTCAAAACATAACCCTCCAAAAAATTCACTATCACAGAAGGATTTCTCCTGTAATAAGGGATTATACCGCAGCTTCCTTCCACAGGATTTAAAAAGCTATAAGCTGAAATGGCACAAAGTTCTTCTGAAAAGAAGAATTACTATGGTGTAATATAAGCACTGATAGATATTTTTCTACTCCACTACCAGCCATCAACTCATTGTGATCGCGGCTTAGATGGGCCAAGAGGAGCATGGGAATATTGCTTTGTTTTAGTTTTATATAACGCTCCCATCAGAGTTTTGACAGTAAAATTGGGTTTTACTCCAGTTGCTGAAGATGATTTCTTATGTGGGCTTTAACATGAGGGTTTCATTTCTTGATTTACCAACATCGCCTGTAAGGCCAATTAACCCATACCCCCACTGCCTGCCTGCACAATTTTCCCAGCACATTGAGAAACCGCTGGCTTTCTCAGAGATACAATGTTTGCGGAATGAATGACGATGCTGCTCTGAACTAGGTGGTCAAGGGACAAAAGAAGAAATGCATTACATTTACCGATACATAGAGCGGAGTGTGTCGCATGGAGAATTACCTGCAATAAATGAAAGCGCAGGCAGGAGAGGGAGAGATAATGTGAGCGGGTAAAAATAGAGGAATGTGCCGACTGTTTGCAGATTTGTTGCGTGAAATAGCTGGCCATTATCTGGACAGCCAGGAAGGTTTAGCACAGTGAGAGGAATGCTAAGGTGTGTGTCCTGGTGTGTAATTAACAGATAAAACTGTTGGTTCATTAAATGCATATGCAGTGTCATGCATTCACTATGCTAGTATTGATCGTCCGGACATCTCCGCACACCTCCCTGCTCACCGGACTTCTGACACACTGCATCCATCACAACACCCACCATATTTATAGAATTTTAATTAGCTCTGAGCTCAAGCCAACATCATTAGCTTTTCTCTCTCTTTTTTTCAGCAAACAGCCATGCATGGTAAAAATGGTTTTCTCAGACAGAAGCAGTGGGTACTTGTATCAAGGACACAGCAAGAGGAAGAGAGAGAGCATAGGACAAAAGGTTGACAGTTTAAAATGACAATGAAAAATGGACGCAGTGGAAGAAAAAAACAGCACAACATGTGGAATTTAGGCAGTAATGTCACCTTGGAATAATATCAATATGATTAAATGAGTATAGTTTAGCAATTCGTCTGTGATGACAGTATCGGAAAAGAGTAAATACAACTGAACCCCAACTAGTGGTTTGGTGTTAGTTTTAGTGTCTTCAACATGCAATACAAGAGGACAAATTTAGCCCTCAAACATGACCAGACTTATGTAAACATCATGTTGGAAACAATAGCTAGTTTTTACATAATCTGTGTTATAAATAAAAATTTGACTACAATACTAAGATGTTTGCAGTACACGCATACACACCCCTTTTTTGCGGAAAACTGGTACACTGGTTACAGCAAGCTGGATAAGCATTTGCAGAAACTAGTGAGCTTTTATCCAGGTATCTGATCGCTGTCTGTTATCTGACTGTCCTTCAACTGTAGTCACACAGGAGTTAAAAAAAACAACAAAAAAAACAGTGTGATGATAAGCTCTAAACGTCCATTGCTAGCGATAAGATGAAAACGAAATCCACAACACCAAATTACAATGCAGCAGTGTCTTGGCAGTTAGAAGCTGAAGTGGCTTCATACTCAGCTGTTGAGATAATGTAATCAGTGGGCCTATGAAAATGACAGACTGGCTTGTATAAACAACAAACAATGATCCAAAATTTGGATACTCAAGTATACAGGCATATCAATAACTTTCACGTTCCATGTAATCACCACATCTAAAAAAAAAAATTTTTTTTAAAAGAAGATGAAAAACTGCATGTGACTCATGAAAGCACACTCATTGCATGAGTATGTTTTACCAGATTTGCTCTCAGCTGGGTAAAGAGGCACTTTTCAGCAGCCTACTGTATATTCATCGTGACCTTGTGACTCATGAACCTCTGGTGTGTTTGGAGACAGCATTCACACACAGGCATTCGCTCACGGGACAAACACACAGGCACACTATCACACAACACTCACTTAAGAGTGACCTAATTAAGCCTGAGGGTAGGTGTAATTACATGCAACCTTCATCTGCCCTGCTCTCCATTGTTATGGCTACTTGCTGCCTATGGGTTGAGTCACTGTGTGCCTGCTGCCGTCGCACAGGGACTTTTCAATACATTAGCTGTTTGAATCCACAGAGATGCCAATATCACTTATAAAGCACTTAAGAGATGCATTTAGGCTTTCATGCTGCCTTAATATTCCATTTACTATTTCACAGAATTGTATGTATGATCACATTAAAACCACTTCATTTGGTTTGATAATTGCAAGTTATAAAATAATTATTCCTTTGAATATTTTTTTTTTATTTTTTTGGGGGGGGGGTCTTTTAGAGGTGCAACAAAGTGTGGCTATCTCGAGATGAGATGTGTTCTTCTACTTAGGTTTGCAAAACGAAGATTATGATTTTTAAAACACATTTGTATGCTATCTGAGTGGCTTTACTTATTTCCTGCTGGCAACAACGTTGGGCATTAGTCTCCAGGATACTAATGGAAAATGTTTTGCCTCATAACTATACTGTCCACAACAGGGAATACATGTAATGTTTTTCACCAAATAGCCCTCAAGCTGTAGTTTTCACTGTAATGTTGGTGATGAACAACCTTTACCTCTTTGTTAAGCAGAACTTTAATCAAGATGATGACTTTAAAAGTGGTTTTGTGGATATTGTAAGCTGCTAAATTGTACAAAATGTTCACGACTGAATTATATATAGATCAGGTATGTGAGCCATGTTTAGTTTCAGTTGCGTTTGTGTTGACAGAATTTTGGCAGCTCATTTTAGCTTGAAAGCGGTCTTATGACTAATTTCACATTTTGTTTTAATATGGATGTTGGTGTACATGTTTTCATGGTTGCATTATCTCATCCTCTTCAACTTCACTGACCTGCCAGTGGCTCTCTCATTCTAAATTCATGTTGTGTGTACAACGAACCCACAGAACATCATCTTAAATTCTAGTGATGCTTCAAAGTATATAAAACAGATGTCAAGCTAAAATAATACACAAGGAATGTAGAATATTTAAGGACAGAAATATGAGCATACAGGTTAATATTGTTTAAATCAGAGCTGCCAATTAATTGATTAGACAATCAAAAGAAATTCAGTTGCCAACTATTTTGTAAATTGATTGATAATTTCAGTCAAGCAAAAATATCAAACATTTGCTGGTCCCATCTTCTTAAATGTAATTTTCACTTTGAGTTTTGGGAAATTGTGATGAGCAATTTTTACAAAATTTTGACGACTAATTAGTTAAACGTGAACATAATCGGTAGATTAATTGATAATAAAAATGATTATTAGCGGCAGTTCGGATTGTATCACAATCACAGTTTTTGAGTCATGGATTGGACCATTTTTCGGATCAGCAAAAAGGGTTATGGATAAATTAATTAAAAAATGTGCTACTTTGTGCTCTGTCTGTACTCTTAATTTATTATTTATTTCATTAAATAAGTATCGTAATATAAGCTCTTTTCATACATCTATGTTCACCACACCACTAATCTCACTCAATGTCTCGCCCAAAGCTCTATCTGATTGGTTACACATCATGATTAATAGCCTATCAACACTGAAAGCTACTGTGCTTGACAGGGAAAGAGAGACTGGCGCTGCTCTGGTGAGAGTGGAGCTGTGAGTCAAGAGAACGACGCAGATACTTCTGAAGCTGTAATAAATAGCACAATCTGGTGATCTGCCGAACTGTGGGGGGCGATCCTTACGGACCACGGATCAACGACGTCCCATTACACGCCTTGTGGCAGCTCTATTTTAAAACAAGATTCAATGCCCAAGTAGGAAGAGACATCCAGTGGTGA
Source organism: Hollardia meadi (assembly GCA_037974645.1). NCBI lineage: Eukaryota > Metazoa > Chordata > Actinopteri > Tetraodontiformes > Triacanthodidae > Hollardia > Hollardia meadi. Next base: position 84,187 of record JBBPCS010000065.1, on the reverse strand, counting down.
AGGTGGATGAATGAGTGTATAAAGTGTTTGAATTCAACACTGCCAGAAACTTCTGAAACATAAATTCTCTGTTCTGGGAGCTCCCTTCCCTTCCACATGCATACGTGGAAAGCCTATAGCAGGTAAAGCCCAACTCTCTGCCCTTCCATGTGCCTACATGAAAAGGCTAAAGCAGGGAGAGCAGCAGCAAAGACCCCCAGGGTACAGAACAGAGCAGACATCAATGACAAGAAAAAATTATATTGACTTTAAGTCAGGCACAGCATTTAAAAGGAGGAGCTGGGGTGAACTAGCAGGTTTGGTTTAGTAATTGTTAACTTGTCAAGTTTCAATGTAGCTTTCCAAACACTGTTTATTTGCTTGGTAACATAGGCTATTGCAATACCCACATCAGGAAAGAATGGAACACCATGGAGATCAGAACTGCATTTCCCAGTGATCTCCGCGGGACTGTGGTGCCATTGATGCACGCTAGAGTGACATCATCAGCCAGCAGGGCAGGTGTAAGTGCCAACTAGGAGAAAGCCTTAATGTAAGATATAATTTAGAAGAGGAAAACGGGACGCTACTTAGAAAAAACAAACTGTTAAGGATGCCAAACCAGACCCTAGGCTGGGATTTGTAGTTTGTGTTGCAACGCGACTATTGAATGCTGGACCAGGCTAACAAAATGGGATATGCTCCAGGTCAATGGAATTGACTGTTGGGACTGAAGCAGAGTTGCAGTTCCAGTGTTTCTTTTTCTCAGTGGCTTTTCTGAAGGAGGATCAGACAAGAGCTCCAGTGGATGGAAACAGCACTCTTTCTCTCTCTCTCTCTTTTAATATATCCTCTACCTTAAACCTGTAACTATGGTGGCCAAGAGAGCTCAACTCACTGCAACTTAAGAAAGCACATGCAAATAGACAACCCAAATCATATCAAGAAAACATCTTCATCAATTTGTGCTGTAAAGATTCACAACACAACCAAATAGACAAACTCGCTGAAAATAGACACAACACATTACAGAAAAGTGCTGCAAATAGTAAAAATGACAAGGGAAGTGTTTCCAGAGGACACTAAAGTGCTGAACACAGCTTGGACACGTTTGTTGTTGCAACAGTTTGTGACTCATGAAGTTATTGAAGATGGGTTGGTGCTCGCTGTATACCAATTTTCTTTTCCTAAGATGGTAAAGGAATGACCTGCGCCACTCTGCCTCTGATTGGCTATTAATTGATTAGGTTTAGACATGAGGAGTGATGATTGGTTAAGGTTAGGATAATATCAAAGTAAACCAATCAGAGGCAGACTAAGGCGGGTCATTCCTTCGTCATCATAGGAAAAAAAGATTGCAATGCATGAAGTAGTCACTTTGAGCAATAGCACAATGTCAGTCCACAACATAAACATGAACAGATGATACACAAGTCACAACATAGCCAGCCTGTGTTCAGCACTGTTGTGTCCTCTGGGACACTTACATTGTCATTCTGTATTTGCAATGCGTTTTTCTAATGTGTTGTGTGTTGTGTCTATTTTATTTTATTTCTAGTTTTCTTAAGTTGCGGTGCGCTGTGTGTGCACTGTTTAATATGCGTTCCTTTAGATACAATGTCTCCATTAATACTTTCCATGAAAGACGATCTAAATCAGGCATGTGTGATCTATGTGAGTTATGGAGGGGGTGATGGAGGTCACTGATAAGAAATGTTATCACACAAGCTGTCATCTGTGGCAGCAATTTGCTGCAGGACCAGTTAGTAATTAATCTTAGGCAGGCGCTTGGTAATACATTCACTTGATCTTAGAGGGATTCATCGTTCTAGAGAGTGACCCCCCGAAAGGTCAAACACCCCAGGTGTTGGTCATTCTTTGAGACCTTCTGGATGCATGGGGGGGTTCCTCCAGTCAATACCAGTTAATTGCTATGCACATATTAAATGAGTCAGTGCCAAGAATGAATTTGAATGTGTTTGAGATAGAAAAAGGAAATAAGTTTACCAAAGCGATTCGTTGTGTGACAGGAAATACATCACAATTAATGGCACAATATGTTGAATTTTAAGTTTCATATTTTAATGACATTACAGTTTAGTCAATTGCAGAGTTACTGCCAACATTAGACACCTGGAAATGCTGGAAGAGCTCCTCATAAAAGGAAACTTTTTTGAGGAGGTTTTCCAGTTCTGTAAAAAAAAAAAGGCCTCACACAGAGGTCCCGTAAATTGTTAGACATATTTCACATATTGAGTGGAATTTAAAAAAAAAAAAAAATGCTTCAATTTATTCCACTTTGTTGAAATATCTGATAATGAGGCTTTGATTTGACCTCTTGGTGGAGAGGATGAAAGGTTAGAGGAACAGAATGACTGCCAAATGTTCATCGATTTATCCTCCTTTGTCATTCCCTTACCTGCCACTCACAATAGATGGAGTGATTTCTATGATGTTGGGGTAGCAATCGATTAGAGAAGAAAAAGAGTAAGAAGAGATAGTTTTCATGGAAGCGGGTTAAAAAAACAAAACAAACCTTGCCCTTATTTAAAAGGAAAGGCACAACATGCAGTTCGGCGCAGACAGAATATCGCACGCAGCGCTTGGAAGAACAGCTGGGGATCAGGTGATTCTGCATGTAAAGCAAATGGGTCAAGGTTGCCTGTTTGTTGAATAAGGTGTGCATTGTGAGGAGGTGTTAAAAATGAAACATGATGGCAACATTGTGACAGTACATGCACTATAAGGCCATGGTCAGCCTTTTTGTTCATTTCAATGAAAGCCAGAAGGCTTCGTTAGTGTAATCTGTCCACTTCAACTTTTGGACAGATTACACTAACGAGATATACTGTGTTAATTATTGAGCTTTGGAGATACGAGTGAATGGATGTTATTACTTTTGGTAAGAGCCAGGCTAGTAAACCTAATTCCAGTATTTGTGTTAAGAAAAGCTAACCAGCTACTGGCTATAGCCTCACATTTTAATGGACAGATTTGAGAATACTAACAATCTTGTGGAGTTTTTCCCACATCTAAAAAACAACAACAGAGCTTTCCAAAACAGTGAAAACACTGAATGAAAGAAGATAAAGACGATTAAATTTTTTCCTGCTGTTTTGGCATTTTGGTGTGGTGGAGATCTCAATAAACACTTCTCTTCACATATAAACAGTGGTTTCAGACTTACTTCAAATCTAGACTATTGTCCACCAACAAAATGAATTTGGTTTGCATTTGGTAAACATTTTATACAATCTTAAAATGAAGATCTAAATCCTTGCTTGGGGATTACGATGGATATAATGGATATAAAGATTGTATAAAATGTTTACCAAATGCAAACCAAATTCATTTTGTCGGCAGACGCTACACTTTTAAGTATGGAGCACAAGATAGATCTCTAATAGTACAGTGTGCTGCATTCATTTCTAGTATTGATAATATGATTTACTAACTCAGTTAAATTAGGTCTACACTGATACCTATCACTCAGCTGCCAATTGTCTGAGAATGCAAGCCAAGTGAACAGAGCACAGCAGATTTGCATGATGCTACTTCTTTTGAGCCAGCTGCATGAGGTACGGGGTCAACCTCTGTGTTTTCCACAGTACGTTTGCTGGTCTATTTATGCTCTGCTCGCCATCCGCTGCCTGTGTTGTTGTGGACCGAGCCTCGCGATAGGACCGTGTTGATCCGAGCCTGACAGCAAATCAATAAATTGTATTCCCTTAGCATCATTGTTGGTGGATATAAAAAATAAATGTCTTGTGAGCTCAGTCTCAGAACATGAAAGGGATCAACATGTAAGAGGTGTCAGTGCGGTTTAACTTCTCCAGACTTTGGTATAAATAAACAACAAAGTGGTCACAGGGCTTAGTGAGAGATTTGCTACTGTGCAGTATTGGATTTTGGCTACCGCTGTGGATATATTTATTCAAAGATAATGAAGTTGCATTCTTAAGTGCCGTCTTATACATGCAGTGTGTGCATTTATTCATTTTTTTAAAACATATTTTGTCGCACTTATCAAAACAGATCCTCAGTGACTGATACGCAGTATAGCTCTGCTTTGCCATGTTATTTGCAGAATATATGGAATAAGCGTATTTGTGTAAATACGGCAGAAAATTGTGTTGCCCTAAAAACGGAGATGTTTACGTTTAGCCCAATAATCCTCATTTTTGATTTTGAATTTTTACTCGTGGCTTGAGAAGCTTTCCTAGTATCCTCATCAATATGCAGATTTTTCGTTATGACCATTGAGCTAAGAGGACTGAGGGGGCCGAGATTTTGGTTACACGCTTTGTGTCTACAGCTTCAACCTTTAGCTCGGGGAATGTTTTGACACTGTAGGTGTCAAAACATTCCCCGAAGTCAAATGTGCAGTGGGCCAATTAAACATCCTTGCTAAGACTGTGTGGTTATCAGGGCATAATCCCTGTGTGAGTCTGCATTTTGTAGTCTGCTGAAGTCTCTCTCTGCACCCAGCCAAGAGACTGGCAGTGAGGCAAAAGCAGTGGCTTACACAGCAGGTGGTCAGCCTTATAGATCATTACACTGGGGGCCAGAGTGAGCCTCCATCTTAATGCTCGACATCAGTCCCAGAAATAAACTCACAAACACCCCCGTGAAAATTGTTTCACCTCTTTGTGCGTGTGTGTCTGTCAGGCACTCTCTCCTCTACGCTCTTAATCTACCTGTTTACCCCACCCCACCCCCACTCAAGCAGCTCGCACTCTGCTGATCCTCGCGTGTTCAGCTGTTAAATCCTCCCAGTTCGGCTGTTAAATTCCAGCAGCTGGTGAAACATGACAGTAAGATTTTGCAGAGGGCTCACTTTGATTGTGATAGCTACAGAGCAAAACACTTTGTCAGGCCACCTTTTCTTTTGCGTCCGTCAGATAAATGTAACAGGGCCACTGCGCTAACACGGCGCTACTGACGAGCAGCAACGTCACAGGTGTAATCAGACAAACATTCTTGTCACAGAAACTATTGAAGGTGTTCTTTGAAGTTGTTCTGGCAACAAAAACGCCCTTTTGAGATTGCAACTGTTCTCTGCAATTTTTGTGTTTACGTCTGTTTTTGTTTTGTCTTATACTGTAAGAGTTACAGTATTCATTAAACAGATTATGCAGTGTTGTATTTTGCTATACAGTAGTTGCAGAAGTGATTGCAACCCATTGATTGTATTTAAAGATGGACAACATGAGAGTTCCCCAAATGTGAAGCCAAAACAACTCGATCGCCCCCTGGTGGCAGGCTGCAGTGTAGGTCATAAACTCCTTCCCCTCAATAATATCAAGTAGGACATGGTCCAAACTAAAAACTCAAAGTACACGTCAAATACATAATTCCCAAAGATGGTTTCTGTAATTTTAGGTAATTCTTATCACGCTGATGTATGTTCAAGTGGTCATTTTTCTGATCAGTTTGGTTTTAATTCGTTATTTATTGCTATAAAAATGGGGCGAAATTTGCAGCTTAGCCCTGCTTGTGATTGATTCGGCTGGGTGTATGGGCGGGAATTTGATAGCACGGCTCCACCACCCAATCACTACTGCCCAGACTCTGTCTCCAAATGACATCACCAGTGCTGTATGGCAGCGCTCGTATCCGGGATATTTTGGCTTAATTTTTGTACAATAGGAGGAAGTGGAGAAAACATCGTCCATCTTTATTTATGTCAATGTTGCAGCCTCGCACCAGCAAGACCAAGACAAGCTGTGAATTTCTCTTAAGAGCCATGTAACCCAGAGTGTGACCTGTAGTGTGAGTCTCAGCAGGATGAACTTTCAATGAAGGGGAACCATACTTTATGATTTCTGCACTAAGTGCGCTGCAGCATCCAGAACTCTAGTTTATTCCACTTCAAAACTTCTGTTTGGCACAGACAAACACAAGCCAATATTTCGACCACACAACCAAATGGCCTTTTGATGTGGTTCAGAGGCGTGCCTGTGGAGATGAATGGCCTCAGCAGTGGTCAACCTCAGCCATTCATTCGATACAGTAATGAGTCCAAGGCTTTTCCTTCACCCGGCAGTGGTGGACACTTGAGAGTGAGGCCCAAGTTTGATGAATGCAGCAGCTTGGTCCTCCAGTGTTACAATCTCATCAGGAGAAATAAGATGAAAGTGAAGTTTGATCTTGCTATGTTTGTTATTTTATTTACTTGGAGGGGAAAAAAGAGGTCAACAAAAAGAGAATCAGAGAAATAATTTCATGTAATTGTATTTTCAAAACAATCCACCAGCAGGTTTATCCTGTCATTTCCCTGTCTGTACTTTTACCATGTGTGTCACTTCTGTCCACTGACTGATACATAAAAAAAGGAGCTCTGTTCAGTAATAATCAAATGGACTCATCATTTAAATCCAGGAGGAGTAAAGAGATATTTATTCAGAAAATGTTTACTAGGGTCAGTCCATTCGATAGGCCTTTTTGATCTATGAGATGAGATGGATGGATGGGGGAAAAAAAACATTCATTTTAGAAAGCAGTTCAGATTAAAAATCATAAAAATAAAAACTGTATCTGCATCTCACAAAACAAATATCAGGGATATAGGAAGTAAATAGCAAATGAATATTTAGACTGGTTGTGGGTGTTCTACCGCAAATAATTATGGATTTAATTGAATGGGTTGGTTTAGCATTTATACACATGTTCTTAAGACTGTTTATCACTTGTATCCTTTCGACTAATTAAGATCCAGATGTCTCACTGAAGCTTTCCGCTGCTTAACAGATTTATCTAATGAATATGTAAGCTGCACATTTCAATTGAGTGTGAACGATATGGACGTCAACGCCAGAAGAAACACAATACCTCTGACAATGTAACAACTAATTTAAGCTCTTGCAAGTTAATGTAGGCACAACACATTCTGCCATATGGTAATTTAGGAGTTAGTGTTATGATGGCAGTACAACCACACTTGCACATTTTTCATGAATTTGTAAAATTGGTTCCCTCATTTTACATTCTATCTTTAGTAACAGTTGATGTGGTTACCAGAAATACCATATGAAGTTCATGGAAAATAGCATTTGAAATTAAATTCTACGCTTTGTTGCCGAGTGTTTGGGTTCTGTAAATCAAACACTGACAACATAATCCTCCTTTGAACTGGGATTTAATTGTGACAAAGCGTAAATTATAATGATCCTTTAGAGACGGTTAAATGTTTGAATCATTAAAAGTGAGTTTTAAAACAATCATTACTCTTGGCAGATTCACTTACTGCATTAGAACACTATCCTAGACAGGTGGTGGTAAACTCCTATCTCACTTTAGTTATAATGAGCATTGGGGTGCATTAGAGAAGCCTGATCTCGTTAGATAAGTGACACCAGATATCAGTGAAGGTGACTTATGAACACGTGATAACTGTAGATTCTGGCATATGCCACATCAAAGCACGATGAGGACTGTCACATCACTTCACTTTAACTTGGCTGCCGTGGCTTCACAGCGTAATTGAAGTGATTTCAGGTGTTTGGTTACATGTGTGACAGACAGTGAAGCTGAAAACTGACACCTTTATTAATACTCCACCCACCGCAGCTTGTGTTAAACTCAGATAAGAGGTAAGTGTGACACCTAGTGTCACAGGCAGTAATAACATCTTGTATTTATAACATCTATTCAGGAGAAAAGTGCAAAGGAATCATATATGATTAGTGACCCGAAAATAATTCCAAACAATACTGAATTGCTGCCGCTTTCATGAATACATCTCAGTTATTTGAACAGGGTCATTTGCATGCAGAGACACACGCATTCAGTCATTAAATTATTGACAAACCAGCCTCAATTCCATATATACATGACCTGTTTTGGGCTTTCCCCAGAACACGCCGTGAAGAAATCACTTTGTCGTGTGCATTGATAGCAACTAAAATATCTAGCCCGTGTCATTTAGAACTATAAATCCTGAAGTCAAAGTCAGCAGGGGGGAAAGAAGTTATTGCGCTCCACGTTCTTGGCAGCCGAAGACACCACTCCATACTGAACTCCGATGAAGCCAAGTGTCCTCAGACCGTCTGGTAGAGGGTGAAAACACCCTATCTGGAGAGATTGTTTTCACAGTGTGCAGAAAACTAATTACAAGAAATAAATTAATTTCACGCTACAGCTTTAGAATTAATTGCATCTTTACAGAAGTGACTGGAAGTGATGGCTCAAGCAGCTCTGATAAGGGCGGACACACAAAGGGGTCTATTGAATTATGTGGCTTATCAGCGCCATTACTTTACATACAGATGCACTTGATAATCCTGACAGAAATGATCTGAAATGCTCGTTTGTTGTCGTTTTAATTGCTGCTAAGGTATTTTTGCTCCCATGGTGTGCACACACAATATGTTGGGACAGCTGCATGTGTTGGTGGGTGCAGTATGTTTTTGAATGAAAGGGAAAGGACAGAGTGAGGCCAAATGAGGCATCTTGTCATGCAAGATCTGCCACTGTCAAACTCTCTCCCCTGGTCTTCAGATTGGACTTGATGATACCGTACATTCCACAAGACTTGAATTGTAAGCGTCTACAAATAGACTAGGTCCCAACGTTGTGTCACCACTGTAACCAGTTTGTTAGCCAGAAATTCCTGACAGCACAAGAGAGTGTGTGAACTCTCATAGCCACAACATGCTAAATATCTGGCCCGAAGTAAAGGCAATGCATGAAATTCTTCAGACAAACTATGGAGAAAACAAAATTTTTTAAAATCATTGCAGCTTAGTAATTAAAAAGAAAAAAGACTTGTTTATTAGTAAAATTGGGGTAATAGAGCTGCTGTGCTTGGAGTGCCTTATATGTGGGTTAACTGCTTATTTTCATTATTTTGAGTTGTGACTTTTCAAGATTCTCCTAATTGGCCTCAGTGGGATTTTGAGCAAAAACCTTTGATGTTCACATCTCGTTCACATCCTCCCATAATTGTGACAGTATTGTTGTAATCTGTGCGGATAATACTGTTGTATTTTTTAACAAGACTCCAGCGTTTGATCGTAGCGAGAGGCCGGTCTCATTCCAAGATATAACCACCCCCCCTTTTTTTCTCCCCCTTCTCTCTGCCGTCATCTTTGATACTCATCACCACAATCATATGACAGATGGTCCTTTCTAGAACCTATGATTATATTTCCAGCTTTCACATTTGTAATTCATCCCACTGATGCACGATTGCATGTCATCTAAACAAAAGTTGCCGAATTGTTTACGAGCACCGATGCTTTTTAATATTGTCTATAAATTAATCATCCCTAATCGGTTTAAGCATAATGAGATCACCAACCAATACCTTTGTTATGCTGGTTTATTTATTTATGGAGGTCTGTGTAAATGTAGCTAAACTTGTTATCTCTCTCACCATTTTAATTATTTTATCAATAATTAATTCAACGTGATGTGGATTGGACCATACAATGAAATTCCTGTTACTGGAAAATCTGTTCCAAAGATGATGGCTATAGTATTTTACCGTTTACAAAATAAAGATTATGTTGTAGCTAAACTGGGAATTCAGGTACAGCACTGCTACCATTGAGAAAATTGAATACCTGCAGGAAAGGTACTACAGAAGGCTGTAGGTAAATATTAGCTAGGGGCCAGTAGGTGTAACGCTGTTTCCTTCATATTGTGCAAGCTCAGAGTGCCACACCCAGTAAATCATTCACCACAGTACACACAGAGACTGAGCACAATGAACAACTGTTTCTGTTAGAACATTCAGTTTTATCGTGCTGCCAAAGTACAAACGGTGCAAGGGAGCTTCATTTCATTTGTACAAGTCAATGTGTTTAAAAGCATACTGTAACATGAGATCCCAGCTGTAAGCAAAGCCTTTGCTGGTTGGGTTACAGTCATCTTACAGTAAAAATGTGCATAGCCTGTTCAATAACATATGATATAAATCTTATTTCTATTATAATTAGCTGAGACTTATATAAACTTACATCTGCTACAGTAGCACAAATGAAACATTCTTTAACAATCAACAATTATGTTAACTTAATATACACATGTGGGAATTTCAGATTCCTTTTCATTAACAACTTCAAGGACATTTTTTCTGATCTGCTAATATTTACTTATGACTAGCCTTTGTGGTTTTCAGACAGTTGCAGGGAGGCTCAGTAGCACCTCACTCCGCCTATTCACGCCCTTGTGCTGACTTTCACAGGATTACTGTCACAATGCTGCAATAACCTCAGTGACACTGAGGGCTGAAATGTCTGCACAGATAATTACTGCATGATTTGGAAAACCAGTGGTAGACAGTCAACATTATGGTTTGAAACTACGGATGCACGGTAATTGGCAATCGGCAATTACCCAATTCTCATTGCCGATACCTATAAGGTATTTTCAGATTGCATTTTAAAAATAACCTGTAGTTTATGCAAACCTGAAGGTAAGAAAGGCTAAGATGTAGTGAGCAGTGCAGTGAACCCTTGTGGAACATTTATTGCAAATTGCAATCCTGTTGTTTTCTCCTGAAACTCTCTCTAGTCTACACTGCGTGGCTTTACCCAGGTGCAGCAGTTTGACGTCATGAGCGTGACAACAGTGTACAGCACTTGTTCTTCTTCTGTGTTTTTTTTGGCAGACCGCAAACCAACTTTAAAGGTGATACCTGCTGTATCAGTGTGTAGATGCTGCGCTCGTTAGGAAAGCCAATGGAAGCAATTTGGTTTCATATAATCAGCTCTATTTATCGGCTATAATTTAATTATCAGCCTGACAATTTTCCATTATTAGGCCAATGATTGGTCGGACCAGTACATATCGTGTATCCCTATTTAAAACTGAAAAATAATTAAAGTATGTAATTCAAAGGAAGTATTTTTATGTCAAATATTAGAGAAAAGGCAGTTTTATTATTGTCTAATTTCATTTAGGCATTTGTTTTATTTTCTTATATATATATAAAATATATCAACTAAACAAACATTTTAAAATCAGCTGGACAAATGCAAAACTAATTTTCCGCAACTAATAGAAAATATTAATAACACCCAAAATACCCATAGTTGTTACTAATTGATAGAAAACCCCGTATACCTTGCATATATCAATACAACTGCCATTATATAACCACAAAACCACCCCCCTGCCACCTTCTAAAAGGATAAGGGCATATAGCTGATGGGTAGATTGAAAACCAAGACTCTAAAAGACAACACGTAATACAAAACACAAAGTATGTACAATTCATTGCATGTGCATAGTTTTCAGTGCAAAAGACCAGAAAACAGCAAAGAAAAAAAACAATTGAAAAAAAGCAATAGGAGAGCAGTGCACACACACCTTCGTCACTTGCTTGTTCTTTTTCTCGTTCGCGTTCAGAGGCATACCAAGCATTCAGATCCCGGGCCTCTCAACATCCTGTACAGTGAAAAGTAAACACCATTCTTTTTGAGCTTCATTGTTCATGTCTTTGTGCAGACATCTGCTAGAGTTTTGAACTTTGGTCCGAGTGTGTTTAGGAAGTCGAGGTCATTGTTGTCGCCATAGTCACTGCAGCATCCAACGGAGCCAGCTGCAGAGCCCACCCCCTCAAATCTGTAGGCATGGATGATGTCATCTGCGTACCGTCCCTCCTCCTCCGTTCCCAGGAAGGCCAGCTTCTGCAAGACCAAGTGGAAGGGTGAGGAAGCGTGTTATTACTCGGTGTGGACTGAGCCTGAGCTATAGGCAGGGGGATACTACACCGTGTGATAACACAAGGCTGCGCAGGATATGACTGGCAGTCAGATATTACACAGCGAACAAACAACTCGCCAACAAGTTAGAGAAATATTATTTCTCACCAAGAAGCTGGGAAATATTAAAGTTTATGGAGGATACTATCAAGGCTTCAAGAACAAGATTATATTACACATGAGAGTTACCTAAGCTCTTACAGATAATAAAGTTATTAAACCTCAGAGAATGAAAGGTGCACACATCTGAACATATTTAATTCTGCCACGCTCTCCCGCTTTTTGTGCCAACTTCCACTCTCAGACATATTTTTTGTTGTTCTATATACATTAACAATCCTAACATTCTTCTAACAATAAAACAACTTTACCTGCTGTAGATAGCGGCCGTTTGTTTGCCAGGTGTGAAGAAGACCTGAGTTCTGGGCGAGGTACCTGTTGTCAAAGTCCATACCGCTGCCAACAAGATAATCTCCATTAAACTGTTGAGTACCATACTGGCTATCATACTGGCCAGAATAGAAATCTTGCACATCAGACGTGACAACACCAGACTTGTACATCCCATTCTCAAGTGTGTTGTGGATTCCGATGGTGCTCTTGTTCCCCGGCCATACAGCATTCACCGTGGAACCCTTAACTGAGCCCTTAACTGCTGGATCAACAATCCCAATAGTGGGAACAGTGATGAGACTTGAATCCTAACAACAAAACAAGAAACATCAGCAACAATTAAATATATGAAGCAAATAGGGGGAAAGGGGTAGAAATAAAGTTTGTTTGCGAGGGTATGTGCCCAGGCAATGGTTTCGTTATTGCCCTTACCACTTCTTCCCCTGGGGCCTCAGTGTTTGATTTGAGCAGGATTCCACCACTGTCTCCTGTATCGTCAAGTTCCATCTTCTCTTTCTTTGTCACACAGAAAAAGGCCAGCAGTATGCCTGCAAAAGCAAAGCGAGTACGTTATAAATGAGTGCACAAGGAGTGCATTTTAAAATAAACAGTGCTTCAGACAGAATGAGCATCGCAACAGAGAGCATAATGACATTACACACTTTGTAATATTACCATGTATCATTGCTCATTATTAGATATACAATGAATCATTCAGTGACCGAACCTAAAACATTCTATCACTCCTCTTGCGCTTTATACATGCATGAGCACAAAATTCTTGTTTCAGTATCTGCACAGTGTAGCCTACACAATTCTGCATGAGTTTATCAGTGGGGGGACTCACAGAGCAGTAGGAGGAGGACCAGAGGCAACAGCATAGCCAGTAAAGCCAGTGCCCCTAATGACACAGAGGTTTGCTTGGCCAAGCAGACTCCATTCCTGCACTGGCAGATCCTTACTTTCACCGTCTGTACTTCACCAAAGCCTTGCAGATCTTTAATGTCGACGGGAACATTGTGTATCCCTCTTGGAAGCGCTTTGATCTGCTCCAATGTAGCTGCTGTGTCTGGGGAGGAAACACATGTAAAAAAGTATGAAGAGACGTACATTTCTCGGAGAAACAGCAACGCAACACTGTGCAGAGCACTTTAAACTTGAGGTAAATTTTTCACGAAAGATCAAAGCGTAAGTGTTCATTGTGATGCCTTTCACAAATACCAAGGAAGTCATTTTGTATCTAAATATTTACCCTCTATAACCTCGACTGTCAGCCCAAAAAGTTCAACACAGCTTAAAATTGGTTACCATCACAAATAGAATGAAATCACTTTTCAACCCACTTAAACAACAGCAATTTATTTTAAAAGGTAGAGACATTCTGTATAAGTTGATTGATGTAGTACATATCATGGTCACAGTTCTTTTAAAAAACTAATTGAGGGGATGCTCATCAAAAATGTGTTTTGCATTTATGTTATCTGAACTATCAGGTCATTCGGCTGTATGGCTTGAAACTATAACCACATTTTGCTGATGATACTTCTGTACTTTTACTGAAGTAAGATTTTGAACGCAGTACCTAATTTGTAACAGAGTATTTTTACAGTGTGATATTGCTGCTTTAAATAAATTATCTAAATTCGTAGTTTACGTCCACGTTCACGTTTACTATTGGTATCAGTCTCAAAAAATTAGTTTGTCAAAAATAATTGCCTCTGGCTTATTCACTGGCCAGGAGTTCTTCTGTTAAGCCTAATTTATGGTATGTTGCTCGGCACTTTCCCTTCGTGATGCGCACCTGAAGAATTTTCTCATGTTGCGGACATTGTCATATCTTGCTGCGCAATGTGACTGAGTAATGTCAACGTCGCCATGGAGACAGTAGTTTTAAATCCACTGATGGATTCAGTATCTCAGCCGTCTGTCAGCAGCAGCTCCTGGGGAGCTGAAAGAGCACAACGGCCGGCCAAACTGCCTTCACCGAGCCGACTGACAGCACACATTTACTGAACTCAGATATTTTTCATGTCAGATCCACGGGAAGAAATCAGCAGCATTTGTATTTATTGATTCATTGATTTTATTTCCTAGCCTGCCATAGCAAGTGAGGCGAGCCTGCCACTGATAGACAGACTTGGAGATGATCGGTCAACATACAATTACGACATCAAATTAAAAACATTTACAGCAGGACATTTGTGTGATTTAAACAGCTGTCCGTGCAGATTACAAGGCGACGGAAATACATTCAAAAAACACAGGGTCTCCCAGGTCTCTGGGTACCACGGAGATAACTTACAAAACCTTTAGCTGAAGCATAAATTGGAAATGATGCGCAACTGTTTAATTTCGAACACTCATCAAAAGCATACAGTAGATCGCCCTACCATAGATCAGCCTTTCAATTTTGAGGTAGTGGTTTGTTTCGGAAACGTGGGTTTATACAGTGCGAGTAGAGCTTTTAAAGATGTTTCAGTAATGTTTTGCTGTTGTTAAACATGTCTCCAGTCAACTACAGCCACCATTCCAGGCTACATAATGTGAGTAACTGATAGGAATAAGTATTTATCCAAGCTGTCCCATTAAATGTTTTCTCATTTTTTTTCATCAAAAACATACTGTAATCCATATTGTACGTTGTTTAAAAGACTCTCTTTAACAGATCAAATGGGTAAAATAAAATCACCTACCATTAAATGTTGTCAGAGACCATTTGCCATCATGATCTTTTGGCAAACTGAAGGTGAAAGGAGAAGAAAAGGGAGTCTGGTCATTGTCTTCAGCTACAAACAGCACAGAGCCGAGTTCTCCTTCCTTCTCACATATCACCAGCTCGCCAGTGGGGACCTTTGGCTTGTTGTCATTGACATCCTCCACCACAATGATGACTGTTCCTGTGCCTGTCTTGGAGCCTGAAATACATAAGCATTACATTAGTACCAGGGTTGGGTAGTACGGGATTACATGTAATCAGGATTATGTAATCAGATCAAAAGAAATAATAAACTACAATAAACTATAAAGATAACTTGATTAAATGACAACCAATGTTCTATTAACCCAAGAAAAGTATGTCAGGACCAAATAGACCAGAATAATCTAGTCTCGAAAGACGAGATCACAACAATGATAGAGGAGATTGAAGCCAGGCAATATACGCATTATTTAGTGGACTAAATAGTGGGTTGACAAATAAAGCCAAACGTGCAGCTTGGGGGGCTGTGCCACTGCAGTGAACAAGATGGGGCAGAAAGACAGTGGCTGATATTCATAAGAAATTATCTTTCTAAAGAATTCAATATGAAAAGATTAAGTGATGGGGTGTGTCCAAAAAATAATGACTGTATGTCTGCTACTTCCTCACACCTTTAATTAATAATTCCTACCCCATTGTTCATAAACCTCATGCAAACTTTACCACACGTTTGGGCGCATATCCCAAGCGGCAATACTCCTACTTAACCAGTAGGAAAAAAAACAAGCCTGGACTGAAAGATAAGATAATCTCCATGACAAAGTAAGACTTTATGAATAACTACTTCTACGTTTTTCTCCTCAAGTCTTACTTAAGATTAAAATTAATCGCAGGTCTGTTTTATAAATGAGGTCCAGGCTCCATAACTAATTTGTTTTGGGTTTTTTTTATGATGATTTATGGAGAGTGGAGTTTTTCTTTTTATTCACATTGAAAACGGAAGATTTAAATGCTCCTCCTGTGATACTAGAGCAAAATCCTCCGTGTGGCCTTTGATTAAAAAACAGCAGCAACAAAAACTGCACACAAAAGAAACATGTTCTAAAATACACAGTACAACTGTAGTTTGTGTCAGCGCTGTTTTTGTAAGGGTAATTTGCAATTGCAGACAGCTCAGTTCCATTAACTATGCCAATAAGAGTGACAGTGAACCAGCACGCACAATAGCAGGACCACCTCTAAGTGGAATGCAGCGTTCATTAATACACCTGTGAGTATCCTGCTATGACAGTCTCATAGGTGCCAGTTAACTGATAATTTCAAATTCTGGCAAAGTGTCTTGGCTAAGAGCATAACTTTCACTATAACACTAAAGAACCGTGAGTCATAGTAGTGAGTCAAGTGTTCTCACGTGAGCAAATTCAGAGCATAGCTGACTGGTTTGTTCAGACAGATACACCTGAGGGTGGAGCGGGTGTTAATATATGGCTGGCATAACAATACCACACAACGGTGTGAAAATGTGCCGTTGCTGGTGATGAAATGTAGAGACTAGACAGCATGATGGATATTTGCCAAACCAAAAGGAAATAGATGTGAGCAAATAATTGGGCGGCAGCGCACTTAAGGAGCCTGTGATCAGTCAAATTGGTTATTAAGTTCAGCAGGGTTATGGAAGCATAGGAGATAGACTTGGGTTTGTTATTATTTGAGCAATATAAGTGCAGTTTTTGTGATTATAATAACAGCTTGAGTCCATGGCTTATAGAAGTCAATGAAAGGAATATACAGCATTTACAAGCAACTTACTAGCATCAACAGCCTTCATGGTGATGTTGTAAATTCCATCCTGGACAAACTTTGACTCTCTGTCGATTGTGTTTGCAACCTTGAGCTCTCCAGTATTTTTGTCGACATTGATCCAGGAGGCTGGGTCTGTGACCTTGTAATAACTGAGAGGCAGTGAAGGAAAAAGTACTTGTGTGTTAGTAGCATATTCTTTGATTCAGCAGTGATAGTCTGCCCTCCAGTGTTAAACAGAAGTAACACAAACTAAATATGGGGGGATCTTGGGGATTCGCTGCATGTTGTCCAGCCATATTGTACCACAGGAAAGTGAATTGCTGTAAGACAAACACAAAGTAAGATGGCTCACTTGATGCCGTTGCTGCTCTTTGTCTCAGGATCTACAGCTGTGTAACGTCCTATCAGCGTGCCATTTGCTGTGTTCTCTTTGACAGGGATGCGGATGGTGGGAGCTGTGAATTCTGGACCCTCGTCAACATTGCTGACAGTGACATCCACGGGGATGGAGTGCCACTGGGCCTTGGTGCCACTCAGATCAGCTTCATTACGCGCCATGATCTCAAGATTTACATTCATGGTCTTCTCATAATCTAAGGCCTGGAAGAACAGGGAGGGGGTGTATTGTAAATGCATATCTGTTGTCAGTGCCATGTTATAGGCCTTGACTTTCCAAAATATGTAAGTCTCTGTCATATCACTCTGACATAATACAAAATCTTACTCACCTTCGAGACATAGAGAAGCCCCTCGTTTGTTTTGGGGTCAGTATCGATTCTGAAATTCCCATTTTGATCTCCTTTAGTGATGACAAATTTAGAAATCCAGTTTGGCGTGTTTATCAAGTCCTTGTCTTCAACCGGAATTCGGAGGATGAGTTTTTCATTTTCATTTTCTTTGACATTGACTTCATACTAAAGGAAAGTGGAAAACTTTAAATTAGACAACCTTTCTTTCATATAACAGGTTCAAAACACATTGCTTTAACTCCCTGTACAGTGATAACAAGCACTTTATATAAAACGCATTCATTTAATTTTATTGTCACATTATATTAAGACATTATTTCAAGATGTGTGATTGCTAATCACTTACAGATGGTGTTGTGAAAGTCGGCGGGTTGTCGTTGATATCAGCCAGAGTAATGGTTGCTGTTCCTGTGTTGGACAGACCTTTGTCTGCACCCTTCATATCTTTGATTTGCACTGTGACCATGTACTTGTCTTTTGTCTGAAGAAAAAAAATGTGACAGAATGATACAACCAAACAGTTAAATAACATGGTAAGATGAGGCAAGAGACCAAGATTAAGCATTTGCATCATCTAGTGTCTAGGTCATACGTCAGAATACAGTGGTGCGGGTGCTCACCTCTCTGTCCAGGGTGTTAGTTACTGTGGTGATGACACCTGTCTGTGAGTCGATGGCAAACAGGTCTAATCCAGTCAAGAGAGAATACCTGATCTTGACATGGTCGGTTTCCTCTTGGTCTCTGTCTGTAGCATTCGACTTCCCCACTACTGTACCTGTAGTGTCAAGCATGATCACAGAGTTTATCATCACCGCTGAAGGTCAAACACCGCAGGATTTCTGGTGTGTATTTTCCTGTTCCTCACCTGCGTTGCTTTGCTCGAGCACAGTAAACTGCAGCGGGCCTGTGAACGTCGGAGCGTTGTCATTCACGTCATCCACGATTATGGTGACGGGCAAAGGGTCGTCTGTCTGCTGATGAGTTGTTTCGTCGAAAACTTTGACCGTTAACTGTAAAGGAAAAGTTCATTTTACAAAACGCACTCAAGAATACAAAGAAATGTAAAGCGTATCGTATGGTTTAGCCTATTTTAGATGTCAAATTAGTCATTTAAATATGTCCTTTAGCGTAAACTGGAATTATTCCACTTCAGGGGTCAAATCAACATAATAACCATTACAGTTATTGGGATTGAGTTGGACCTGAGGAAAATGTGATGGGCATTTTTCAGTTTGTATGGCATTTTATAGACCAAACAATGAATGGAGTCTTTGAGAAAATAATTATAAATTGTTTAGGAAAATTATCGATGGTTGCACCAATATATTTTACACTCACTGTAAACGATGGGAACTCCTCACGATCAACTTTCTTGTGCACAATTAGCATCCCGGTTTTGCTGTTAAGACTGAACACTTCCACTGGATGCTGATTGAAACCAGGTCCACTTAAGGTATAGTACACTTTGTGCGTGGATGCCGAATCCGATACAATCTACAAACGGAAGCCAAATGATTCACACATTTACAAGTAAACACAATTCAACACAGATTCTATATTCTTCATGATTCCAGGCAGACAATCTAGTAATACAGACATAAGACAATCAAATGAATTAATCATTGCATAAAGGCAGCCAAAAGTCATGTCATTAATGGGTTTGTGAATCAGATAATGTGGCAGGGGGAAAACAACATAGGAGAAAGGAGGAGAAAGGGAAGTGCAGCAAGACAGAAATGAAGAGAACTTGTGGGGTTTTAATTGCAAACGCTGCAGTAGAGACCTTAAATACACCACAATGCTAAAGTAGTCTATATTGTCAAGTAAGTTCACCTCTTCAATGTTTTTTGGAAAAGGCCCCGCATCATTCTCTAATATGTTGTACGGTGGGGGGCTCCAACGTCTCTTGAAGCGCTTCAGCACGCCTTCACCTTTGAGCTGTGACAAGCAAAACAGGTCCGGGAAATTTAAAAAAAAAAAAAGAAGAAGAAGAAGAAGAAAATATCCGTTTACATTCCGACTTTCATTGTGTGAGGAAACAGTTATGAATAGTCTTACCTGTTTTTCCAGCACTGTAGTGCGGACAAGGTGAACTTCCATCTCACTTTTCAGTCCACTGTTGTCCTGAGCCCACACAGAAAATGTCCGGCCTCTTGCTGACACTGGCACAAGGCTCAAAGCTACTATTTCTCCATTACTGTAAATTGTAAAACTCGGGTCCGTCAAAGTTAGGTGCATTGATTTGGTGTCACAGTCGGCGACTTCAACTGCGAACCGAGAAACGGGAAAGTGTGGGAAGAAAAACAAAAGCCAAATCAACAAATGGTTTTAACTGTACGCGATAAAGAGTTAATGAAGAAGAAGAAGAAGAAAAATAGTCAAGTACCTTTTGTGATTTGGTATCCAGCCTGAATCAACTGTGGCACGTTCACGTACAGAGAGTTCGGCACAAAACAAGACTCCACAGGGGAGAGGATCTGCGGGAGAAAATGATAGGCTTTGCGGGTGAAAGGCTACTTTAATGGCATATAATTACACTGTATAACACTATTCCTCTTTGGTGTTGACCAAAATTACAGTGATTAAAAAAATAAAACTCTAACACGACGGTCTGACGTTACATTTGTGTCGACAGAGACTTTTGTTTAAGCACAGGGGATATATATATAAAAAAAAAACCGAAGTAGAAAGCACTCACCAAGACCACGAAGATGTTGAAAATTAAAACATTCGCCATTTTTGAAAACAAACTTTTGACCGGACTTCGCCCGTAAGAGCAAGCTGGTCACCACCGAAGGTCGAATCGTTCAGCGTTAAAAGCTCAAAAGGAGGAAACTCGTCTATTCCCACACTTCTGGTCTCCCTAAAGACTTCTCTCAGATGTCGACCACAACCGACAACGAGTAATTACGCAGACACACCTTGACTGCCCCACCCAGACTGTGAGCCTCCCTGGTAGGCTCGGCAAGCGAAGCACCTTGTGTTCAGCATTCTGCTACTATGTTGTCAACACGCCAACTCCCTTAAAGTTTAGGAATATATTTATATGTATATGAAGACCTATATATTTCTGTCAGCAGGGGGCAACATCGCTAAAATATTTATCCAGCTAAAGAAATTCTGTAGAATGGTGCAAAACAAAGCAAGACACCATACAGCATAGTCCCCCATGGAAGAGTTGTTGTTGTACCACTTTAATATACAAATATAAAATTATTATAATGTCTTCAAGTGGTAGTATATTGGTTTGTATTCAAGCTATGTAGAAAAAGTTAGTGTCCATGTTTTATAGGTTATTTTTTTCTGCAATATTCTTTTGCTAATTACTTCTTTGTCTTGTTTGTCTGCTTGTTTTTCAGTGTCTGGTCTGAGAAACCTCTCCCATGTCTGCACAGGAGATTGACCCCTGCAAACCCCTCCTCTCTCGTCTTACGGCTCCACTGAAGCATTCTGGTAGGAGGAACAGCGTTGGGCTCCTCTCTTAGCACCGTAGGAATGTGTGCTGAATGGAGCCTGGTGTGGGGGAGGCTCTCTTCCCACAGCGAAGCACTCACTATCTCTATAAACTGCTGATAAAAAGCTAGAGCGGACAGAGCCGGCCACACTGGGCCTGTGTCCTTTAAAACATGCCCCCCCCCCCCCCCCTTGGATCTATTTTAGTGTTGTTACACCTTATTTGAAAGTGCATTTGGACTACGAGGCCCTGCAGGAACAGGAAAGGAGAAGAAAATGCCAGGAAGATTGTGAGTCTTGGGCGTGGACAGAATGGAAATGCTTGGGGCTGGAAGTCTTAATAATAAATATAAAACAGACTCAGTGTACTACCTTACTGGGGG
>JBBPCS010000065.1:44449-62918 GCA_037974645.1 Hollardia meadi | reverse complement strand
GTGTGTGTGTGTGTGTGTGTGTGTGTGTGTGTGTGTGTGTGTGTGTGTGTGTGTGTGTGTGTGTGTGTGTCAATATGACCTGGAATTCAAAAGGCATCAAAAGGCATCACTGAAGTGGTTTGACAGCTTGGATTAGACCTATAACCCTCAGTGCTACTTTCTGTTTTTTCTGTTTTGCTTGTCCTGGTCTTGTCTGTGTCTGTCTTCTAAGATAATTTGTCTGAAGTTAATGTTTGCTTCTGTTCCTCATTTCTCCAAAAGGAGTAGAGAAGATTTAATCCCACGATAAAGCCTGTTGTCCTTAGTAAACCCCCCCCCCTCCCCTAACTCCCTGGGGGCAAAATTTTTTCCAGGATTTGGCAAGTTTATCCTTTTGTAATGTCAAAGCAGATGTTTTCCCTCATCTGTCAAATGTTAAATTCTTGCTTTGACAGCTGCAACTGGGGTGTGGCCAGAAGTGTAAAATATTTCAGTAACCCTTAGAAAGTAGTTCAACAGCCAGTTTCTGCCTTAACTGTCTTAATGGTAATGTGCAGCTCAACATCTTATCAGCAAGTTTCCTTATCTCACTCTCAGACTCTATTTATTTTATCTGTCCTATTATTTCCGCTGCATTTTCTGTGCATATTTACTGTTGCTGGACTCCTCCCTGGTTCCCCCCTGGCCTCCATCTCTTCTGATGCCTATCTGCAGAATAATGCAATAGATCAACATTTCACACTGACTCAATGCTTATACGAAACTCAAACCAAACAAGATTCTTTTAAATCAAGTCTTATTGCTCGTCTTTGGATATTGCTATTTGTCATCTTAGATTAGGTACATTTGGCATTAACAGTGCTAAATGGGTACGACAAACAAGTTTTTAACTTCAAGAGATCCCATTAGAAGACTAAAAACTACAGTGCAGTTGTCAGGTCTTCTGTACTTTTTGATTCCCTACCCTGTCTGCACTAAGCCCCAAGCACATTCTTTCCATCTTAAGATGTAAATCTTTAAAACCTGGTTACAAATTATTCCTCATCTTCAGAAAAGGCTAAATAATTTCCAAAAAGAGCTAGATATTGTGGTTCTTCACAAAAGCTACTCAACAAGTACATTTGATGGAGAAAAGAAACTACAGTAGCCTATATGTGATGAACATGTCACCCGGTGCAGCCTCACAGTTAATTACCTCCACCAAGGAGGTTATGTTTTCCCCCGTGTCCGTTTGTTGGTTGGTTTGTTGGTTTGATTGTCGCCAGGATTACGCAAAAACTACTAAATGGATTTTCACGAAGCTTGGTGGAAGGGTGGGGCATGGGCCAAGGAAGAACCCATTACATTTTGGTGTAGATCTGGATAAAAGGAATCCAGGAATTTTTTTATCTCTTTCTTTAACATTGCGAGATTCAACATTTTATAACTTTTCCAGGGAATAATGCATGGATCTTGATTTTTTTTTAAAAATCTGGCATATTTAGAGGGCTGGTATCTATGAGTGTGTACAGTTTAGTGCGGATCCAAATAAAAATCTGGATCTAGTGGATTTAAACGTGTTTTCATAGGGGTCTTTTCCTGGCTGCTGTACGGTAACAAACCTGCAACTAGCACCAATGTGTAGCTAAGTTAATATGGATTCAGTAAGGTACTAACAGAGTGTCACGAGTTGCTGCA
Organism: Hollardia meadi; assembly: GCA_037974645.1. NCBI lineage: Eukaryota > Metazoa > Chordata > Actinopteri > Tetraodontiformes > Triacanthodidae > Hollardia > Hollardia meadi. The sequence continues at coordinate 61,262 of JBBPCS010000065.1, read as the reverse complement.
GTTGGTGCTAAGGCTTAAATAAGAGGGCTGTTGGGCCTTGGCGGAGTCATGCGCTCAATTGGGGTCTATGGCACAAAGGAATCACCTGCATTAGGCTATACAAATACAGTTCTCGACAGTGCAGTAACTTGTTGATCTCGTTCTCGTTTTTTATGGGATTTCATCACCGAATATCACCAGATCTATCCCTTAACGATAAGTTGTTTCATGCATAGAGTTCTATAGGGTAAACATATCACACATTAGTACAACTAAAACAAGAAGCCCTTATTCACGTTTACAGCTGAGTAACAATCAAACAAAAACATGACATGAAATATTGACAGGACGGGATCTTTTATTCAAGACTTGAGAGAGACAGAGAATGCATGTTGAAGTAAATGTTACAAAACTATATTTAGGACAAGACTGTACTTAATTTTGATGTTGGCAAAGCATGACTTGGAAAACCAATTACTCTGGTAATTGTGTTTTTAAGGTTCTAACATCACTCATGACTTTTTTCAGAAGAAGCCATATCTATATGCAATATAATTTTCGCAAAAATCACTGTCATTTGCACATTGCAATATGTAGTCGAACATCAGCCTACATCTTATGATTTCACTGCATTTCACTTTACTTGAAGGGATTGGTACTCTCAGTGTCATATCATTGTTTTACAATCAGTGGCGAACATCATGGCGGACTTCTTCCTCATCTTCTATTTCATCTTCTTCATATTCACCCATCTCATCAGCAGTAGCATCCTGGTACTGCTGATACTCAGACACCAGGTCATTCATGTTGCTCTCAGCCTCTGTGAACTCCATCTCATCCATTCCTTCTCCAGTGTACCAGTGGAGGAAGGCCTTGCGGCGGAACATGGCAGTGAACTGCTCAGAGATTCTCCTGAACAGCTCTTGGATGGCCGTGCTGTTACCGATGAAGGTGGCGGACATCTTGAGGCCACGGGGAGGGATGTCGCAAACGGCGGTCTTGACATTGTTGGGAATCCATTCAACGAAGTAGCTGCTGTTCTTGTTCTGCACACTCAACATCTGCTCATCCACTTCCTTCATTGACATACGGCCGCGGAAAATAGCTGCCACAGTGAGGTAGCGTCCGTGACGGGGGTCACAGGCTGCCATCATGTTCTTGGCATCAAACATTTGCTGAGTGAGTTCTGGCACAGAGAGGGCACGGTACTGCTGACTGCCCCTGCTTGTGAGAGGCGCAAAGCCCGGCATGAAGAAATGCAAGCGGGGGAAAGGCACCATGTTGACAGCCAGCTTACGGAGATCAGCGTTGAGTTGTCCAGGGAAGCGGAGACAGGTGGTCACCCCACTCATGGTGGCTGATACCAGGTGGTTAAGGTCTCCGTAGGTAGGTGTGGTCAGCTTCAGGGTGCGGAAGCAAATATCGTAAAGGGCCTCATTGTCAATGCTAAAGGTCTCATCTGTGTTTTCCACTAGCTGGTGGACAGAGAGAGTGGCGTTATAGGGCTCCACCACAGTGTCAGACACCTTTGGGGAAGGCATGACGCTGAAGGTGTTCATGATGCGGTCAGGGTATTCCTCGCGGATCTTGCTGATGAGCAGAGTGCCCATTCCTGAACCTGTACCTCCGCCCAGTGAGTGGGTGAGCTGAAAGCCCTGGAGGCAGTCACAGTTTTCGGACTCCTTCCTCACCACATCCAGTACCGAGTCCACCAGCTCAGCTCCCTCGGTGTAGTGGCCCTTGGCCCAGTTATTTCCTGCTCCACTTTGACCTGCATGATGCATGCAATGTTTAGAGACACATTATGTTGGACAAGTAATGGCACCTCTGTCTGCTAAGACATAGTTTATAATGTGGATATAAATTGTTGTTCCTAAGCCTCACAGAGCTGCTAGCATGGCTGTAGTGTAGAGTCTTAATTTTTACAACTTGGCAACCTTAATGTTGTTTTTAATGTTTTACTACTGATCTATCAAGCATTAGTAAATCATGTATTAACCATTAGTAAATGCATTTGTTACAACATATTCATTGCAACATTTATACATTAAGTCTTGATAGAAACAGACACCCAGTACCTTAAACTGGCAAAAGTTTTTTGTTTTAATTTTTTTGCTTTAACGTGTCATTTTGAAGTAAATGCTGATTGCACAGTGTAATAGCGAATGACATCAAAATTTGAAAATTAAACGTGGAATTATTAGTAAATGTAAATTTGTCCTTGATAGACAGGTTAAGTTATGTTCCTAGGGAGCTACAATTCATTGGTTCAGAATTAATGATGTAAGCATTATCATAGATCTGAAAGGCTGCTCTTCTGTTGGAGAGTCATCCTGTATCCTCACTTGTGCTCAGCACTGCTGCGTCATCTCCCAGTAGATTTCTTTTTGCTGAGTCACCACAGCAGCTTTCTCAGTGCGACACAACTGCACATGGACAATGCATCGCACACCACATCGCTGAGAGGCTGCAGAAGCTTTGTGCTGGGGTTACACACTGTACAGTGCTCTCGGGTGAAACTAAGCGCAGCTATAACACACAATTATTGCATGCATGTACAGTTGGTTCAGGATGAGTGGTGACACCATGATTTATTTTCCACTCACCAAAGACAAAGTTGTCAGGCCTGAATAGCTGTCCAAATGGGCCAGAGCGAACTGAATCCATGGTTCCTGGCTCCAAGTCGACCAGAATGGCACGGGGGACAAATTTGCTACCTTTGGATTAAAAAAAAGCAGAGGATAGAGGGAAAGAGAGAGGTAATGGGCGGAATGGTGGGGGAAGATATCGACAGTCTCAGTGTGCATGACGTCAGAACATTTGTCGTGAACCACTGAAAATATTCCTCTCTATATTAAGTAAACTGATCTAGAATGATATTAATACAGGAGAGCTGTTTGGTAATGTAATCTTTTATGTAAACATCTTTTTTCTAAAGGATGCTACTGCTTGTCCATCAATGTGGATGTTTAAAGACAGCATGGTGCCGTCTATTATTTGTTTCTTGCACTTTTCTTTGCTCCACCCTCTCTGTCTGTAAGCCCTCTTGCAAGCAAACTGTTTCAGCATGCCGCACTGCTTATTCTTCAAAGTGCTGATCTCTGCAGAGTCCATCCAAACAAAGGTGCAATCTTGCCCTACCCATACTTGTTTTTCCTTGTATTGTCTTGCCTGCACACAGTCTTATTCTTCCTTGTATCTGCCTGTTCCATAAAATCATTTTATGGGACGCTCACTCAATCCTCGTGCAATAGTGACCCAGTAGATGACACTGATGCCAGCATGTAACACGGAAATAAAGAATCAATAAGGCCTGCTGCTATGAAACAGGATAGCAGCAGACAGTAATAGTGAATATTCTGTTTAGGCCTACAGTGGTATTCTTTTATCTATAAAGCTGATGAGTGGGCACTGCTTGAGATTGTCTGAGATCTGCACTGACTTGTCCTTCTCTGACACCAAGAGTGACTGATCTTACAGACGCTGTGAGGAATGACACACAATGCATTTGGAATGACCTTCAACATGCCACGCCAAAAAAATCAGACAAGGCACAGTAAGCTCAGGGTCAGCTATACAGAGACTGCAGATACCTGTACTCCCTATAGAGAGAGAGACACACACAGAGAGGGAGAGAGACAGAGGGAGAGATTTTAGCAGATTCGCTGTCCTATTTTTTTCCTGCACTCATGGGTGGACCTACTTTCCCCTTGCAGCTAAATTAGTGACATGATCATATACTGTCCCATTCAAATGAGGTCTGTGTAGCATAAAGTCATACAAGGTTAATGAGCAAAGCGATATTTAGTGGTAAATTATTCAGATGCAAACATGTGGTATATTTAAAACAAACTTTGACAAATATATATATATATATTTTTTTTTTACCTGATGCCTCATTGTAGTAGACATTTATCCTCTCCAGCTGCAGGTCACTGTCACCTTGGTAACTACCGGTGGGATCGATGCCATGCTCATCACTTATCACCTCCCAGAACTAAGGTGGGACAAACATAATCATATGAACTTCTGGAGCTCATTTAGCCATAACACATGGTGTGAAAGCCTGTTAAAGCATGTGCGTCAGGCCTTGTTTATTAGTAATTGCGCATCTGCTTGGTGAGAAAATGACATGCAGCAGAGAGGTGGGGGAGGGGCACTTCCAAAGCCCAGCCGGACTGAACCGCACACTGCATAATATATAAACTAATAATCTATCAAACTTCTTTTTTTCCCTTTTTTTTTAAAAAAAAATAAAGAGTTAATCATTTTCTAATCAGTTAATCAATTCCTGTCCAAGAGATGCCAAAAATAATGAATGAAGTGATTCGAGTATCTAGATTGGTCAACATAAAAAATCCCTGGAAAATAACGCGTGACGGTCCGCATCACACAAATTGTCCCCCTTCCTCAATGAAAGGATAATATTTACAGCCTACCTTCGCCCCAATCTGATTTCCACACTGTCCGGCCTGGATGTGAACGATTTCCCTCATGGTGCGCTGCGGATGCGGGCAGAGAGCGTCCTGTCTCGACTTTACCGGCGTCCAGTCTTCAGTCTCTTGCCGCTGTGTTTCTCAAATTCAGCACTTGCTTCATTTCTAGGACGAGCGTTGTGCCGGCGAGATACATAAACGTGCTGCTGGTCAGATGACGTCACACACAGCGTCCCCAGTATCCCCGTCAGCCAATAGGAGCGCCCCGGTTTGATGCAGTGGACCACAGAATCATGCCGCATCATCCTCTGCCCTGACATCACCCTGTCCCATGCAGGGAAAACGTCGCCTTTGTTCGCGGGAATGACACACTCACACTCAAAAGCACATGTTCCTCAACCCATTAACTTGATCAACCACAACATTTGTTGAAGGATATGCACAATGTGTGCCAAACACGAGTGACTGAAATATTAAATCTAGATTTTGAAAGAGAGTCCTAAGATTGGGTAAAGTGGTAGTTTTCACTTTTTAGCCATGATGCTAGCTTTGGCCTGGTGGTTGGTCCACCACTTTGATGCATACTGTGAAATATCTCAAAAACTATTGGATGGATTGCCATGAAATTGTTTACATAAATTCATGCTCCCCAGAGGACAGATCTAATGACTTTGATGATCCCTTTGTGGAAGTTGAAGTTTTAACCATCAAATAAATTGCCATGAAATTTGGTAATAACGTTCACGTTCCGCTTGGAATTAATTGGTATAACTGGAATAGCGCCACCATCAGGTCAAAATTTCAGTTTTCTGACCACATACCTGCAAACTATTGACATTCACCTCATATTTGGAATCATCAAATTATGCAAAAATAATTAAACTATGATGAATATTGGTTAACATTGTACCTGCTAAATATCTGCATCTTTGCATTGTCATTAAGAGCATACAAACATGCTGACGTTAGCATTTAGCTCAGAGCATCTACATGTCTAAAAAGCTAGCAGCCTGGTTACTTTATGTGATGCAATTCACCAAACAATTGTGTAATTAATCATATCACAGAAAAGTGATAATAACTAATAACTTTCAGGGTCTCTTAGGGGCATTTGCTTGTTCTGCTTGGTTGATAATCCAGCCTTGATTCTTGAAAGCCTATTAGATGACTAAAGTAAAAGTGAAAGAAAAACAGTGGTGCACTCCCTGTTTTTTGTTCTTTAAACGTTACTCATATTTGACAGATTTGTTTGCTTGCTGGGGCTCTACGGCTGATACAATCCATGAAATGTTATAAAATTAAGGACTCACTGATATCAATGGTTGATCAATAAATAGTGGTTTATTTTAACAACATGTATGGCTTATATACAAGTGCATTATGTCTGTTAAAACAAAAAAACAAAATGAAACCAAACAATCAGAAATTATAAATGGTACAATCCATGGTTTTTACATTCATTCAAGTCCCCCGTCAAGAGTCACATGGTTGAGGGAAGCAAAACCTGAAATGTGTACACTGGGGACTTCATGTCTCTGAGACTTTTATCTACCAAGTTCAGAACCATTCACCAGTCCATGTTATGATCTCCTTCATCATATCGAAGCTGGGCGTCTCCACACATTTACTATTTACAAAGGCATAACCCAATCTTCTTCCTCTGTTTTTTTTTTTTGTTTGTTTTTTGCATTTCCACTATCTACTAGTCTACCCTATCGCTGGTGCTAACATTGCTTTGGATTGCTTTACTGATTTTTTACTTTACTTCTACTCCGAATAAAGTCAAACCAAATGTTTCCGGATGTAATAGCCAATCAGCACCGTGAAATAGCTGCATGGAAGTTGTAAAAATGAAAGAAACTGATCTCAGAAAGACACTGGATATATTGTGCAGTGTTATTGTCTTTACACTGATGTTGCATGGGGCTTTGGCAAAACACAGTTCAATTTCTGCAATACGCACACTGAGACAGAGAGACCAATACTCACACACAACAAGTACTCAAGAGTAATGGAAAGATACTGACCACTGCCATCAACCCACTCTACTGCAGATGCCAAGAATTCCCTCTTAAATCCAGTGTCAACACCCTGTTCCACAAAGTAGATCACATATGGGTCTATTGCAAAAGTTATTGTATTGTTATTGTATTCAAAATCCCACTCCATTTTCCCTTTTTTTTAATTTGTCAAGACACCAAACTCCACCAGATTTGACATCACATGATTGCAGGGCATTGTGCTTTGAGGCTTAGCAGCATGGTATACGCATGTTAGACATTAAATGTTTACATTAATCTTTAACCAAGTGAAAGTTTGTTGAACCGATCTATTCAAAGATCATCCTGAATCAATTGAAAATAGAGCGTTCATACTTTGATTGATGCTGCATTTGAGGAAAACAACCACAGGCGGTTTTGCTCAATCATTCACATACCAAAAGAAATGTAGCCTTCGCAGTGCACACTTGACTTGGATAAAAGCAAAAGAGGATGTTGGAGAGTTAAAGTACCTGTAAGGTTCTTCATCAAGTGTCCCACAAGAAGGTTCGTCAAGTCTGGTGCTGTCTTTGACCCCTGACTGACACCTTAATAGATCACCAATACTTCCTGAATAAATGTAATATGATGACAGAGTTTTATCACATTTGAAATGACAAGACATCATTCGGTTGGCTCTTCAGTTTTACAGTAACTTGTAATTATTATTGTTGTTTATCATTATTATTATTATTATTATTGTAGTAAACAGTGGTCTATCCATGATCATACATCTTTCTCTGACAAACATTACAACTTCCAATACATGAAGTATGTTACTGCTGTCAAGTTGCACACAGTATTAAGTCAAGTACAACTCTGTCCACAGATGGACACAGGCTTTGGAAGAGAACGTGTCTGCTTAAGCAAGAGTCTGTCAGTTCGGGAATATGAATAGCTAAATCTATCTAGAATTCAGGATTTCACCTGTTTTTTAAAATGTCAATTTGACAAATATATGAAAGAACGCATTTTTAGTTGTGCATGTGAATGTATGAACACATTGGCATAAACTATGTTAATTTCAGAACCTGATTTGAAAAACACAATGAAGGGCTAGTGATGCTGTGACAGTTGGCAATCACATCGACCATTGGTTCCATTACAAAAATAGCTTTTTTTGCCTTTTCAAGGTTTGCTAGTTTGTTTTGCTGACACGTTTACACTTATTTTCATGCTTTGTCCCCACTGCAAACAATAAAGTGCCACCACACTGAGGTACCCCAAATACTGTAATAATTAAGTATAGTTTTGTACAATAAGGACTGGCCATGGGAGATTATTAAAAAAAAAAAAAGAAAAAAAGAAAAATTTTGAGTTTAAAAAAAAAAAAGACTGAATCAAGCTCAACAACTAAGTACGCATTTACTTACAATATCACATTTACAAATAAATGCATTTGCATACCATAAATTTCATTGACCGAAACAATTGAAAAAATAAGTTTCTTCAGACCGACAAAATGTGGGTCATTATTTTCTCTAATAACGCTGTTCACAAAATGAACCATGTGTTGACAAAAGCAATTTACCAATCTCATCTCTCAACTCTAATTTATTGATTGATGAGATAGCATTTCATTCTTTTACTAATTTGATAAATAACTGAATTATTCTTTTTGTATCTGTGAACTTTGGAACGGGGTTCAGCTGATTCATTTTAATCCACATACAGTCTACAGCAAGGGACTGCACTAAACAGTATTTCCCCAAACAGGCAAATACTGCATTCATGCTAATCTTTTGGCACTACGTCTACATTTAATTTTGGTCAGAGTCGTTTTTGGCGTAGTATTTAGAAAACATGTTTTTTTTACTCTAATTTGGATTGTTTACCTCTGTAACTGCAAAAAATACTTTGTAACATTCAGATTTTTTTGTCCATACAGTTAAGGCGATATTTTTATACAAATACTGTATGTGAGACAGACACTTATTTTAAGCAAAAGTACCAGTGAATTGATTTTTTTTTTTTTCGTTTGTTTTTTAGCATAATTGCTTTTTTTCCTCCAGTCCTCTCAGTGATTGTGGGTATAGTTGTAAGTCTCTTTAAAATGACAGACAGTGATTTCCCATTCATTTACATCAAAGAAGTTTATAGGCTGGTGATTTCCAGTGACATTCAAAAGGAGCAGAAGGTACTGTCACATTGTCACAAACCAGCCTCTGGCACTCTCTCACTTGCGTGGTCTCCTTTATTGGCCAAATGCAGGAAGAGGGGACATTGAGAAACGAACAGCTGCTCTGAAAACATGTCTACTCAACTCCAAGTGGGGTCAGTCTTCATTGAGGGCCTAAAGTCAGGGCAGGACACTTGGCGCCCCCCCTTCTCAGTTATTCATGTGGTGTGGGCTGCTTCCTCGGCAACCGTGAAGCTTCTTTTTCCCAGCCGCAACACTGGATCATGATGACGCCACGCCATTGAGAGTGTTGTTTTCTGTGCTGGCACTGTCCCTGATGGAAAGCACACCAGAGTCTATGGGGGAGGAGACGGTGCAGTCTATTAGAGTTGGTACGGAATCTATGGCAACGGCAGCAGTTGAATCCTGTGCGGGCTGAATAATGTCTGTGACAATCAGAGTGGCTGATTCTGGAGTGGAAGTGTGCACAATTTCTGTCACGGGGAGAATGGTAGGAATCGGTGCAGTGGTATTGACAGTATCTATGACAGGGGGACTCAAAGAGCCTATTGAGGGCATAAGGCCTGAGTCAATGCATGGAGGGGGAGTAGATGAAGGGGAAATGGTAACAGGACTAGGGGGAGTAGGGGAACGAGGAGATCTTTTATTTACACAGGGAGAGGTTGAGTCTAACTTTGGCGGTTGGGAGTCGATGACAGGAGGTATAGGGGAGTGTCTAGCGGAAGGAGTAGTTGTAGATTCCTCTACCAATTCTAACTGGATGGGAATGTCAGGGTTTGCGCTAAAGGAGGGTGGAGGCTCAGTGGAAATGTTGCAGTCTGTCATTGGAACAGGAGAGGGAGTCGGGGATGGAGGGAGATCGCCATGCATAGATGGAGTCAGGGAGTCTACTGACGTGGCATGAGTGTCCTCTAGCAAAGGTGGGTCGAATTCTGGGGTGATACTCTGGATCTCGATAGCCAGTGGGTCGGGGGATTCTAAAGTGGAGCTAGGCAGGGGTTCGATGATGGGTATGGTGGAGATCAATAAAGAGGCAGGCACAGTTTGAGGGAGAGTGGAAGATTCCACTGAAGGGGCAGGGGAAGGGGCTGATTCTTTTGTAGGGGAAGGACCACTGTCACTCGTTTCAGTAATGGCAGAATCTGTCAGTGGCTTAACAGAATCTCGGACTATTGCTGGGGGTTCTTCAGCATCGGCTAAAAGTGGGTCTGTGACGCATGGGGCTTTGTGTAAAGGAGTGGAAGACAGAAGGTGCTCTTTGCTTGCATTTATGACGCCATCTTTAGCCAGGGCTGTGATGGGGTTGGTGGATAAAGATGAAGCTGAATGACCGTTGGGGTCTTTAGGCTCTGGGTTGTCAGGGTGCACCTCCATGAACGTGGGAGCGGACATATCGCCGACCGATGGAGCGGTCAAATCAACAGCCGAGGAGGCGGTGGAGTCCATGGTGGACACTGCAGTGGTGGCTGCTTCGTGGAGTGGCGTGTCATGCACCCTGGTGTAGTCCCTGCTGCTCTCAGACTGGGCCAGCAAGAGGCGCTGCTCTCCAGGTTTCCTCGGGGGGAGGAGAGGTTGACGAGTGTAGCTCTCCCCATCAGCCAGGGTCTCGGGGAGGGGTTGGTAGCGCGTCTCGGGCAGCAGGAGAATGCAGATGATGCAGATGAGAGTGCAGCAGGCAAAGATAATGTGATGAAGGAAATAGCCCTTCTGATTGTGGAGCTCCATGATGGGGGCAGTCAGCATGCCGAAACCGGCGCTGGCCAGGACCAGGCCCAGACCACCACCTCTGCGATGAGATGGAAAATGTTATCACATGGTAGGATTTAGGATAACACATACCTAAAAAAAACAAAAACCTAAAACCTTCATAAACCTCCTTTAAACCAACCAAACTGTCCTCAAGATCTGTCACCTGTATCAATTGTAGGAAGGGAGGCCTTTAGTTTGGCTGTATGCTTCTGTTGCCTAATCACTGCCATTATATCAGACCGCAGCAGAGAGTGCTGCAGTACCACCAAACACAATCCTCTACATGCAGTGCCATTCCTCACCATCAGAGGCCACACTTGGAGCACTGTCAGGAGAACAACACCCTTTACATAACCTCAGATAATGAACATGCAGTGCTGTGTCATATATTCTCAGCGGGTATGGCTAATTTGTATAAGATGTGGATTACATTTGACACTGAACTGTGAGATTCTGTTGTCTGCAGAAGTTTAATAAAATTCCATGGCCTCCTATAACAGGAGGTGGAGCGGCTAATCTATCTGCAGAACACGTGATGTGATGGAAACCAAATAATGTATTTACGGATTTATGAGCTAATCAGGACAATAAAACAGGTGTAAAAAGAGCACATTTGTTAACCCAATGTTGGCTTACTAATTCTGTCATCACTTGTAAATTGATAACATTTATCATTTTTGCGCACAAACTAGAAACTAGAGCAATCATGAACACACTGTGGGCTAATCACCTGGATGTGTAATGGCAAAGCATGTGGTATACGTTGACACAGCTATTTCACTCCTCTCAAGAGGAAAAAGCACATTTTCCACATTTCTTCATCCTCTTCTCGTGGTACAGTCTCAGTGTTTCAGTGGGCTTACCTGATCACAGTGGGTGTGATCTCAGCACAGAAGAAGATGCTCAAGTTGCTGACTGCGTGGGAGGAAAACATGCCGATGATGGAGAAGGCAATAGAGAAGTTCTTATTCAGCGTACCTGCGCTATCTGAAGACACAAAGCAGGAGACACACACATATGGCTTTGTACTTTGTCAAAAAAACAAAACAAGAGCACTGCGCATGTACATAAGGGCTTTTTCCAAAAAGCACAACAGTGTTCTGAAAAATCTGAATACATTTTTGTGTTTGAAAGATGATATTGCAGTATTCCAATGTTATTAAACAACACAGAGAAGCGACTCTGAAATACAGGGAATTCAAATGGTGACAATTAAGGAAATATGGAAGCAAAGAAAGGCCACAATAATTAGCATTTTTACAAGCAACTGTTTACCTAATTGAGTAATGTAATCACATACTGAATACTTAATGTTAAAAAATATATTTTACCATAAAAAAAAAATTGTGTATTTTTCAAGTGGTGTGATTTTAAAAAATAAATTAAAAAAAATTCAAATTTTGCACAAATTCAGGAAATTCCAGTCTCCAAGAACTTCTTTCCTAGATCATGTGACTGAAAAGAGTAACCTGTGTTGATAAATGTGAGGATCATATGAGGCAGGTATTTTAGTATGACTATAACTACAGTAATTGTGCATTTCGAAAACTTCAAGGCTAAGTGCCAATAAACTTTGGTCAAATAAAATGTTATGTTTTACCCGCGCATATGTTTATTTTGATAAGTTATTGAGAAATTGCCTCGTATACAAATAGCCCATGTAGGCCAAAGATGGTTTGAATAAAGTCTTTTCTATGAATAAGACATGCTGAAGATGGCAGAAATAGAATCAGAGGAGAATGCTCTGTGATCAGCTCTTGCCTCCCACACGGGGATTAGTGAGGAGAGAATAAAGAGATTGATTATCAGGGGAGAAGAGTGAAGGATGGCTGGTTGTAGGATTCACAGCTCTATAGCAAAGAGGCTCGCACTCTTTAAAACAAAGGGGATAAATAAGTGAAAAGCTGGCCATAATTACATCTCGGGCTTCATTGTGTGTCTCTGCAGGGCACGCCTAATGAAATACTGCAGGTTGTCTGCAAGCAGCACATTTTCTAAAACCTTGTCAAGATAGTGCAGCAACCAAAACAATTCAATTTACACTTTGAAAGAATGTGAAGCTGATAAAAATGTAGATGATGATGATGATGAAATGACATCCAAGCAAGAGTACTCAATTGCTGATCAGTTTATCTACCCAAGTCAAATACAAGATGTAAGAAGAATAGAAGTTGACAGTTGATCCTACCTATATTCAGATGGACACTGTACTTCCCCAGCACTAGAGGAGAATGAAAGATAATATATATCAGTGACAAACAATTAAATCATCACATGCACTCAGACAACAAGAGTCGAATGTTAGAAATAAAAAAATGCACGCATGCTGAGCAAAGCTTGTCAACACACTGTTACAACATAAACAACTTCAGATAACCTTGACGTGTTGACTCAGGTTAAACATTAAGTCGTGATCACTTGTAACTGAAGGAACCGACTTGTGTACCGCTTTGAAACGGAGCACTTTTTGGTACACATCGACTAAAACAGCCATTTGTAGTCATGTTCGCCTACTCCATTAGAAACAACTAAGGGCAACAAAGCTTTTACACAGTACACCCACCACACTGGGTGTTAGCATGTACAGTATGTTCAGGAGACACAGGATTTGGACTGCTAATGGTCAAGATGTTTCAAAACTAAATCAGTTAATCAGTAAGCTAAATAAAAAGGTCTCTACTAACAATTTGACATGTAGCGCTATTAAAATGACGCATTTGGCTCTTAATTCTTTAAATATTTGATAGGGATAGGCAAGACAGTTGAACTCAATATTAAGAAATTAATACGAATATTTTTACAATAGCAACATATATGGAAAATATATTCATGCAATGAATTGTGCTCCGCTGTTACCTCAGACAACAGCATTCTCATATGTACAACATAACGCCAATACCTGATTCAGTTACTTTTTTATTTTAACATAATTTTAGTTATATTTCAAGCAAAAGATGTCAAAGATTTGCTGGTTTCAGCTTCTTAAATGTATGTATGTAGGATTTTCTGATGTTCTTTGTCATTTATGATAGTAGAACAAGAGTGTTTGCGGTTTTTTTGACTGTTTGTTGGGAAGCAATTTCAAGATGACAATAATAATTAGTTACAGCCGTAATCCTCATAAAATCATTGTATTTAAAGTCATTTAACAATACTGATGTGATATTGTCCAGCCCCAATGTTGATTCCCTTCCCAGACTACACAATCCCCTAAAACAACAGAGTTATTTTTAGCTAATGTTACTTAAATAAATAGTGCCTTTGTTTGGGACCATTTTCTGCCATGTTTAAGAACATATTTGTTGCACTAGTAGATTACTAGAGATTACTCTGTAGTACAGGTAGCATCAGTTTTTTGTTAAATTGGGGTTTTCATGGGATTTGTTGTTGAAAAATATATTTTGGTAACCAAGAAATCTTAAATAGTTCAACTCCTGTTAGTTATAGCGTGTCTTCAAAATTGAGCACTGCCACAGATATTCAAAACCATTATCATCATCTTTCAAGAGCAGAGTTTCATGTACAAGTGGACTTGGGTCCCTCATAAAGTACTCACAATTGAGCAGGCCCAGCTGCAGCAGCGATGCCAGGGCAGTGATGATCATAAACATGAGAAGGCCACCCCGTCGGCCCATCAGGCCCACCGCCGGGCACAGCGCCATGCAGGACGCCACCGCAATGCCCGCCATGGTGTAGTAGTCTGCATAGAAGTTATGGAACATGGTCGTCTCCTGAGCCTCAGGGTCCATCATGCTGCGGGCAAAGCAGTGGTGGATCCCATAGCCTGTTAGCCTGGGTAAAGAGCATACAATGGCTAGGTTAGGGGCTACTAGTAGTCAAAGTATGTACAGTAGGAGAGAGAGATCTGAATGGTTAAATATACAGTAAATAAAGAGGGAAGGGATAAAACACTAACGGAGAAGATACAGAGAAAATAGATCCAAGCAAAGATGAAGAGGTTGAAAGGAGACGGAAAAGGATAGAGACAAGGTTTATCACATTTTCTCTCAACTGATGCACGTGTGTAAACCCTGATTTACTGACACACAAGCATACACAAAAACGCAAGCAAACACTCACACCCTCTCCCCCGGTTGTCTGATGTTTCATAAGGACACAGTTCATGTAAAATTTATGCTGAGTTAGTTAGTCGGGGAGACTGAGGCAGAGCTCAAGCTGGGTCTGCCGAGCAAGAGATGAGGCCTGAGATGGGGAGAAGAGGAGAGATCCCACTGGAGATGAAAAGAGAGGGCAGCGCAAATATGGAAGGACAAAAGCATTGAGGGCTACTGATCAATGCTGTATCGAGCCTCCAGGTTAATAGCGGCATCTTGACTGCACAAAATGGCGCGTCTGACTGGCATTGCCTCGCCCCACACAGTCATACAAGCACACACAAGCATTTCCCTTTTTTCTCTCTCGGCTTTCCGATCCTCCCATGCACAAAACTTTACACACACAGACGTTCAAACAGTTTCCCAAGCACCGAGACAGGAAGAAAACACTTACGAGTTGACGCAGAGCACAACAATATTCTTCCACAGGTTCCTCGTCCCGACCATTTTGACGATGCACGTCTTTTTGGCCTTCTTTTGAAGAGCTCTCTGCAGTTCTGCAAAGAAGCCAACAAGTTATGATCAGAGCTTGGGCATTATCTGACTTTGTAAATGCAAAGGGTGGTCATTTTGAATAGTATAAAGCAAACTTTTTACACGTATAAAATTAGACTATTAGTCCCCCATTTGATAAGATTTTGTCCCAGAGTCCCTTGTGATAAGAATTTGGTGTTTAGACGGTTTATGAGAGAAAGTGTTTGAAACTCACGACCAAGATAGTCATACATTCTGTTATTCAGTTACTTATGGAATTATAATGAAAATAAATTAATCCCCTTTTTGCTGGGGACCCCCTGGAACACCCTCAAGTACCTCTGGGGGTCACGAAAACCCACGCTTTCTCTTGGACACTTGGCCACTATCATTTTTCCTATGTTGTATCATCATATAATTATTTCTGTATGACTAAATATAAATTAGATTTTAATTTTGTTTATACATACACCCCCCCCTCCCCCCCACACACACACTATATATTATTTACGCTTGTAATCTAAAATTATTGTGACTGCAATGTTAATTTGAAAAAAAAAAATCTGTAAATTACATTAGCCAATATTTCCTTTATTTAAGCTAAAACATGTATTATTTTACACAAAATCTATAATTCTTTTGGCAATTATTCCTCAAATTTGGTTGAAGAAGGTCTGTCATATCTACTATGTTAACAGTGGAACAAGTAACTAATAATTAATTTTGACAAAATACCACAAAACATTTGTTCAGAAAAATAAGGGTCAGCCTATAAAAATTTATATATTTTTTTAATAATTCCAATAAATCTGCAATAAGATGATATTAACCAACTTATATATCGATCAGGCAGTAGTTAATATCATCATGCCAAACAGGGTTTTCAGGTCTAAGGAAAGTTTTTTCTCTAAAGAGTTAAACAAGGATGCCCATGATTTATTGCAACCACAGAAAATTTCACTTGTATGTTTCATGAGCATGTTGCAGCCCGCATGACTAAGTCTTCCACAGGTATGACAACACTCACACACCTTAGAGGGCAACGCAACTGAGCCGCAAATGATATGAGACATGGAAAATGCTGGATGTTTTGGTATCACACTGCAGGTTGCCACAGAAACACAACCTCTGCTTTGTGGTACTGCATGTTCATGCTGACTCAGGCATGTGACAGCATTCCACACCAATGCCTCAAGGTTATCTCCGGCTGTATCACTCAGCCTTTCCAGTGATCCCCTGACCAAGCTACAAACCTCTGAGTAACACTATCCATACCGAGATCTACTGTATGCAAATCATTACGCTCCCTTTCCAAAGATGACCTAACCAGTAGTTGCAAATGCGTCTGTCGGGTCTCACTGTTGGAAAAACTGCCGCAGTAAGAACATTCAGTGCCCAACATTGTATTTAGTGCAGTAGCAAATGTTACTGTCAGGTTTTGGGAGGAGCCAGTTACTATAAAAACAAGAGTGGATAAATTAATGTCTATCAATGCTGCGGCACAGTCTGAGTTCTGTAGTCAGTTTTGCTCTGAGTGGTTCCTCTTTGAGCCTCTTCCCAGCACTGGCATTATTTTTTCCAAATGTATTAATAACTACAGTAAGCACTAGCAGGACAAAGATGGAACCTTGCCATTGTACGCTGTATGTTCACATCCATGTGTGTCCAGACTAATATGTAAAGAAGACTTTAAATTAATTTAATAAAAGGTTTAAGTATATTTTTTGTTTGTTATCAATATATTGGCATGTGCACCCATCAGCCACAACATTAAAACCACTGACAGTTAAAATGAATAACATTGATCTCGCTACAGTGCAATATTCTGCTGGGAAACCCTGGATCCTGGCATTCATGTGGATGCCAACTGACACAAACCAT
>JBBPCS010000065.1:22611-35760 GCA_037974645.1 Hollardia meadi | reverse complement strand
AAAGTGGGCAAAACAGTATAATTCCCAAAAACTACTGTAGATTCTGATATCTCTTTAACCAAATCACACACATTTAGGCTATTTTATATTACCTCTTTTTCATAACTAATGTAATAACTAATGTAATATTTTTTTCACTTCCATTCTCTGAGCCCCCCAATAGTCCACTCTTCTATGATATACAAATCTGCAAGTGAAACTACAATTTGTTTGGCTATATAGCTATAAAAGTATTATAGTTACGGCAAAATATGCTTGTGCGTAGCTTAAGCGTCAGCATCACCTCTCAATCACCACTAGAAGTGTGTGGCATATCTGAAGAGAACCTATGTATTTTCTTCTTCATCCTCTTCCTCTTATTATTTTGCTGTATTTTATTATTTTGCTGTGTTTGGGACGTTTATGAATGTCAGCCTTTGGGTAGTGGGCTTGTAGACCCCAGCCAATAACAATGTCTGTGTCACGGATGTATAAGATCTGATGTGTGCTTCGTCTGAATTTACACTAAATCTGGCAATGTGGCACCTTCCTGCATGGTTGTATGGAGGTGTGGGAGCGTTTATTTGTGTTTTAGTACATAGTCGCAACAATCAATGCGGTTCTCTACTTTGTTGTCGCTGATGCGGCTTCCTCTCTTCATTCACTGTTTCGTTCACTTGACCACTGCTGTTCTCTCGAGCGCGGGGGAGGGGGCCGACCTGCAACTGAATCCTACTCATTCTGCAATAGTGAAAAATAATTTGTCTATCTGTCCACGTGATTCAGATTCACTGTTTAATTTAATGAGTTCTTTCTTGGCCAATGCTACACCCTTCCACCAAGTTCCATGAAAATCCGGCCAGTAGTTCTTCCTGCTGACAAACAGGCAAACCACAAGCCGGAACAAAAACATGACCTCCTTAGTGGAGGTAACAATTTGTTCTGTTGGGTGAGATGGGTGTACACTTTGTACTTCTGTTGAACTGACTTGGCTGGTTTGTAAGAGACTGAATGGAATGCTTGTGGTTGGTGTAGAGTTTTGAACGTTGAATGATAGTTGCAGGCAGAGACACAACAGTTACAAACACTGATTTTTTGCATCTTCACAGAAAGAGAAGGAGCGAATCAGGGAGAACAAGAGGCAGGTCCAAAGTCTGGTCAACAAATCTAAGACCATTGTTAGGCTGAAACCTCGCAACCCTGAGGAGAAGAGCGGCAGCCCAATCATAGTCCAGGCCTTATGTGACTTTAAACAAGACCAGGTGGGATATTTGCTTTCTGTCACACACACACACACAGGGGCAGAGTATGAAGTGAAATATTACAAGTGTAATTCAGTGTTTCCTCTGTTTGTATGTTCCGTTTTGCGCTTCAGAAAGGAATTTTAAAAGGGAATGAGGGCATCCTGAAAGATAACTCGCAGCGTAGCAAGTGGCTCGTCACAGGACCTGGAGGTCTGGACATGTTGATTCCCTCTGTGTGTCTGCTAATCCCCCCTCCAAACCCACTCAGCATCGGCCTCGCCAACAAGTAAGAAAGACTGGAAAACAGCATTTCCTTTGTCTAGTAAATATATACTTTGTTGTTCAGTAGATTCTAAAAGATATGTAAGAGGTAAGATAAAATATTCCCATATAATAGGTAAGTAACATACTGCACTTTTAGACTGATTGATGGCTTGTGCTGTTCCCCAGGAATGAGCAGTATTATGAAGCTATCATGAGCATCTGGAACCAGCTCTACATCAACATCAAGAGTCTCATCTCGTGGCAGTATTGCCTCAAAGACATCAATTACATCAACTCCCTCACTCTCAGCATGGTAAGATATCACGTGGAATGCAATTAACTTCTTTGTATTATTGTTTTCATATAGCAAGGCTGAATTCGATTTAGTTTCCATCTTATCTGTCTGCAGGAGTTTGTATCTTCTGCCTCACCTGATCCCTCTCCATTGTCTTGCAGCTATCTAAGATGCGTCCTGAGGAGTACCGCAGTATCATCAAAAGACTGGAGACTCACTACCAAGAGTTCATGCATACCAGCCAAGGTTCTGAGATGTTTGGAGAAGAGGAAAAGAAAACTATCCAAGGCCACTTTGATAAAGCTCAGACCTACTATGACACATTGATTATCCAGCTGCCTGTTTACAGTGAGTGTAAAATCTTCACCTTATCCTGAAATTGTCAGTCTGCTAAATTGCAAAAATACTGCTATTTTTTTCCACTATAAATTGATATTCTCTAAATGCTCACCCAACCGATAAAGAGGATGAAGGGGTGAAGCCTGAACCCCCCAAAGAGGAGACGGCCAAGCCTGTGACTCCCAAGATCCCCAGTGTCACTCCCCAACCCAGCTCTACTCTCAGCCTTACACTGCTCTGTAGTCTGCAAGAACTTCATCGCAGGCTGGAGCTGGCCGAGTCCGGTCTCACTAGTCATCTCCATGTTCCCCTGGGGGATAACGGTGTGCATGAGTGCTCAGTGCATATCCAGAAGCTGCAGGTATTTATGAATTTTTCTGTCTATGTCTTTCTTACAAAACCAATTCAAAATTCACAAAATAAAGCTAGAATATAACTGCAAATATACAAAATCCTTCTTTGCACTCCTTAGCACAAAAAATACAAATTAATTTAATAAAAAGCACTTTAAAAAAATCTTTAAAATCTTTATTTCCTGTTTCACACAGTGAGATACGACTGAGTATGCTAAATTAAACTTTTTCTATATTTCTAGACTTTGCACCAGGATTTGGACTCCATTCATGATGAGTACCTGCGAATACGAGAAAAGATTATAAAACAGCTGGAAGGGATACCATCAGATTCTGAGCAAGCCAAGTTCCTCCACTCTGAGCTGGAAATCATCAACAAAAAACTGGGAGGGCTACAGGGTCTCTACTCGGTCTACCTTCAAAGGTACATAATTTTTGTCCAATCACATCACCTTTTTCTTAACCCCACAAAGATTGAGTAATAAAGTAAGGACCGGGACCAGAATTTATGCCAACATACACCTTTACTGATTATCAAAACTTTTTTCCTCATTAAATGTAGTCATTTATAAGAGCAAGTGTTTGTAATGTAATGACTGTATGTCTTTAACAGATTGTCAGCTCTTAAGGCCTTGTTTCAGAGCCTTCTCCAGGCCGAAGATATCATCAAAGTCCACGAGGCCCGGCTGACAGAGAAGGAAACCACCTCTCTAGACCTTCGAGAGGTGGCGAACTATCGGAGCGCACTAAAGGTTTGATGCACTTTCCTTATTTAATTTGAACTGCAGTGTCAAGTTTCAAGACATGCATAAAAATGTAAAAGTGTAGCACAATCAGAATAGTAATTAATTAGTAGGAATCACTGAATCCTTAATGGAAATGTAAGTGTATTCACTACACCGTGATGTAGAAGGAAATATTGTCCTTTTTACTTCACTAAATTTATTTGACAGCTATTTTATTTACTTCTCAGATTAAGATTTTACATACAAAACATGTATGATTATTTTATTCAATATGATGCACAGTGTTAAAGTATGCAACAGTATACACATAATGCTTCAGTTATAATAATCCAATATATAGTAGCAAACCCCTCAAATGGGGCAATTTTTCTGCATTATGAGTAGTTTTACTAATAATACGAATAATGTTTACATTTTATGCATTGCTATGCCCATTGTTTTTTAAATTAATTACTTGATAAAATCATATCATGTATGTGTCGCCATAGCGCCCTCCTCTAGATGTGAATAATATTTCATAGGATGTATGGTTAGAATTGAAATTTAGAATCTAAACCTATTTTGTGATTGTCTATTAAAGCAAATGAAGAGTGATCTTGAGCTAAAAAGAGACCTGCTGACAGCTTTGGAGTCTGACCTGGCGAAAGCAGTGCATTGGAATGGTCAAATCTCTGAGTCTTTCCACAAGTGTGACGTGGACTTGTCCAAATACTCAGAGCTGGTGGGTCAGATGTCTGACCGCTGGCGCCGCATCCAAACTCAGATTGACAGCAGGTAGGACAGTCTGTACATGTACACAAATTTCTTCAATACCTTCATATCCTCCTGGTGGTAATTACACTAAAAATAATCCTTTCATCCCTTCCTCTTTCTCCCACTCTTTCCTCCTCAGACTGTGGGACCTGGAAAAACAGGAGAAGCAGTTGAATCATTATCAGCAGAGCAGCACTTCCCTGGAACAGTGGATGGACAATGCCAGGAAGCGCCAGGACACCCTTCAGATGGCTAAGCTCAGTGACATCCAGACTCTAATGGATCACCTCAACCAACAGAAGGCATGTCTTTCTCATTACCTTCAACATTTTATACTCACTGATAATATTTGAACTGAACTGATATGATTTTGATTCAGAAATATCTGCTATCTACACTTCAATTCTAATTCTAACAACTTAAATTGTGCAAACGCTTTTGATTATGCCATTAAAATAATAAATAAAGCGATGGATGTCTTAAAAGAAGCACAGACCTGACAGTCTGATCTTAGATTAAATCAGTGAATTTAATACCCCTCTTTCTATGACTGCACAGGCACTGCACACTGAAATTAAAGGAAAGAAGGAGAAAGTAGAGGATGTGCAGAAAAACGCAGACACCTGTGCCACCTCCATAAAGGTAGTACTTTCAAATAGTGCGCACTTTCATTTTAAAACATTTTGTTTTACAAGTTGATGAGCACAAGCAAGTATGGTACAAAACAATGACGTGACTTATTGTTATGTGTGTTTTCAGGACTATGAGCTGCAGCTGGCTTCCTACAGTTCAGGCCTGGAAACTCTGCTTAAAATACCCATCAAGAGAACAATGCTTCAGTCCCCCGCTTCTGTGGTCAGACAAGAGGTAAGAGTACTGTCTCTCCATTAAGGCACACTGAACCTATTTTCAGTCAGATATTATTAATACAGTTAGTTATTATACAGTCAAGTAATAATTATATATTTATCTTCTGTTTGATCACTATTATTCAAACTATTTTGTATTACAAACTCTTGCAATACAACCAATTTAAAGGTTAAACGCTTAATGCATTTGTCATTTAAAGATCTCCTTGATTTGTAATTAACACATGAACATTTGAAATTAGTTTTAATCCTCTAATTTTAATTTCATCAGGCGGCTGACCTCCAGTCTCAGTACATAGAGCTACTTACCCGCTCCAGTGACTACTACAAGTTCCTAGGGGAGCTGCTGAAGAACATGGAAGAGCTAAAGGTAGGTATTGGATTTGTGTGATGCCATTTAAGACATATATAATATTGTGTTAGTAAAGAAAAATAGTAAAATGAAAATGAAGAAAAAGGTTTGTTTAACAATATGGAATGACGGAGGCTCTTTCTGTTTTTGTCATTGCTCTCTTCAGATCAGAAACACCAAGATTGAGATGCTGGAGGATGAACTGAGGCTTCTCAAGGAGGACATCCAGGATCGTAACCAGAAAAACAAGTCTCTGGAGGATGCTTTGGCCCGCTACAAGCTGGAGCTCATGCAATCAAAAGACCAGCTCATTTCTATGGAGGAAGTGAAAAGAACCACAGTAATGCAATTTAGTGCTACCAAGGAGAGCCTGGACAGCACACACAACCAGCTTCAAGATCTTAATGACCAGCTGGCACGCATTAAATACCAGCTGGATGAGGAAAAGAGGAAAAAAAGGTTGGCAGAGGAGCGCTACAGCAGCCAGCAAGAGGAGTATGAGTTGGCTGTTCGCCGCAGACAGAAAGAACTGGAAGAACTCAACTGGACCAAGATTGACTTGGAAAAGGCTGTGAAGGACAAGGAACGTGAACTGGAGAGGATGAAGATACTGCTAGAGGAGGAAGCAACACGTCGACGAAATGCTGAATCTGATATCTCAAAGGTAAGAGCACAGTGCACCCAGGAGATTAATCAACTTAAGCAGACACACGAAACAGAGATCCACATTACCAAGACCACAATCCTGAAAGCCTCACAACAGAAAGAAGAAGACACGGCAGAGCTGAAACTGCTAGTTGACAGACTCACTGCTGAGAAGAGAGATCTGGAGGAGGAGCTGAGGAGACTGAGGCAGTCCATTGCTCATGCTGAAGAGCAGAGAAGCAGAGCAGAGCAAGAGGCCAGCCAGCAGAGGGCATCAGTGACACAAGAGACAAGGATGCGTAGTGAGTTGGAGGTTCAACTAAGAACACTTGTGAAGCAGAAGGAAGATGATGAACTCAAACTAAAGGAGGCCGGCAAAAACAAACAGGAAATGTCCAGGCAGATCAGCATGCTCACATTTAATCTGGATGAGGAGGGGAAAAAGAGGAGAGCTCTGGAATTAGAAATCAGTCACCTGAAGCAGGTTGAAGCAGAACTGAAGTCAAAGAACACCTCCTATCTGGAGACTATTAACAAGCTTAAAGTGTCTGAGCAGGAGATCCGGATAACCAGAGTAGAGCTGGAAAAGCAAGCCAGTGAGAAAACCAAGGCTGAGCAGGGCTCTGCCAGGCTGCAGAGCCGCATCCGGGAACTTCAGTGCTCTCTGGATGGGATGGAAGCTGAGCTGGAGAAGCAAAAGAAGGCAACCCAGGAGGAGTTCACACGTAGAAAGAGAATGGAGGCAGAGTTGGAGAGGATGACACATACTTGCAGAGAGCACACCACCACAATTAACACATTGAAATCTATCCAGGTAGAGGTTTCTAAATCTGAAAGGAAGTATGGACAGGACCTCAGTGCCCTCCAGGAAGCTCTGGACAAGAGCGTGAGGGAGCATAAAGTCACCAAGCAGGAACTGGCAGCTGTCACTGTGGAACTGAGGGCACTTAAACAGCAGCTCCAGCAGGAACAGGCTCGAGTGTTTGAGCTCAACCAACGCAATGAGAGCTTGTATAAGACCATTGAGGAGAAGAGCCGCCAACTTAACGAATACACTACAGAGATTGAAAAGCTGAAGACTCTAACGCAGAACCTGACGAAGGAGAGGCTGAGGTTGGAGGAGGAGCTGAGAACAGTTAGGCAGGAGAGAGATAACCTGAAGTTTAGCAAAAACACCATTGATGAAGAAAGTGCCTGTCAGATCTCAGCCTTGCATGTCCAGCTTCAGAGTAGCACCAAGAGGACAGCGGAGCTCCAGGCTCTCGTCAATGGCTTGACCAAGGAGAGAGAACAGCTTAAATTGGAAATAGACAAATTCCAAAAGCAATTCATTGAGGTATTTTTGATTGCACCGAAGGGCCGTCTCCACATACCTAATCTAATATTTTTTTCTGCTTTTGCATGAATGGTTATGGCTGTATTAAGACTGAACCTGATTGTGAAGTAGCACTGTTATATTAATGTCAAATTGGTTATTTTAGTTTGAGTTTTGCATGAAAATCAACTTACAAATGCTTTTGCTTACATATGCATGTTGTTCACCCTTTTACTTTGCACATTATGTGACTTATACAATAAAAACAATCACTCAATCACTGCATACTAACTGATGTAATAAATATAATTAACACATTTCTACATATGTAAATATGTACATCATCGATTGGCACAGTCAGTAGTGACAACTGATTGACATTTATGAAGGACATTCAAGTGGCATATGACCTCACAAATTAAGTTGATATTTATCAAACATTTTATGTGTTGATAAGCTCTTACAACATGCTGCTAAAGAAAGCCATGTGTACTCATCAGAATGATTATTTTAATTAATGATTAATTAGAGTTGTGACTGTTTGCTCTACCTCGATTATTGGCATTTCTGTATTCATAATAATGTGTTTTCTTATCTCTCCCCAGACATCCATGATGGCACACACGTCCCAAAGCCAGTACAGTGAGCTCCTGCTGGAGAGGGACAGTTTGCTATCCAAACTTAAACTGCTGGAGCAGGACAAGACCCGTCATCAGCGCCTAGAAGAGGAGCTCACCCGCATCAAGCTCACACTAGAGACTGAACTTCGCAACAAACAACGGCTGCAGGATGAAAAGGATGCCATCCACAAGGACTTCAACTACATGAAGAGCCAGTATGAGCTGAGAGTGAGCCAGATTAGACAGTGTGACTCAGACAGAGACAAGGCTGATCGAGAGAGGCTCACCCTGAAGAATGAGATTGAGAGGCTCATGAGGGAGCTAAAGAGTGTAGAAGAGAGGTACAAGAGCCGCCTGTTGCTCTCTGAAAAGGAGGCATCAGACTTGGCACTCAAGAGAGACGCCCTGGAGAGAGAGATACAGAGGCTGCAGCAGAGACCCAGCTCTCTGAACAGGCAGACCCAGACAGATGAGAAGGTACCAACAATCGATCCATCCAAGCTGATATTTGATGGGGTGCGCCGCAAAGTCACAGCCCACCAGCTTTGTGACTGCGGTATAATCACTAAAACCACTCTGGACCAGCTCCTAAAGGGAAAAAAGACAGTGGATGAGGTAGCTGTGGACATCCAGCTTAGTCTAAAAGGTACCGGCATCATTGCTGGCATGACAACAGGTTCTCAAGGGAAAATGCCATTCACTGAAGCCAAAAACAAGAAGCTCCTCAGCCCAGAGAGCGCACTCATGCTCCTGGAAGCTCAAGCAGCAACAGGTTACATAGTGGACCCCACATTTAATGAGAAGATGCCTGTGGATACTGCTTGTTCAAGAGGGATTGTAGACACAGAAGACAGAGACAGCTTGGTGACAGCTGAAGCAGCTAGCACAGGCTTCAAAGATCCATACACTGGCAAAGTGTTATCTGTGGGTCAGGCTTGCAAACAGGGACGGGTAGACAAAGACACAGCCATCCGCTTGCTCCAGGCTCAAGAGTCTGTTGGAGGCATATTGGATCCTGTTCTGAGTGTATTCCTTCCAAAAGATCTGGCCTTGGATCGTAATCTTATTGATGAGGAGCTCTACAGGGCTTTGAACAAAAAACCTACTTGCTACCTGGATCCTGCCACAGGAGAGAAGATTAGCTATGCTGACCTTAGGAAGAAATGTACAGTGGAGCCAGTTGCTGGCTTGCTTCTGATCCCAGGTCCAGAAAAGCCCATGACAGTGAAGGGTCTCCGTGGTGAAGTCTCTGTTACAGAGCTCATTAAATCTGAACTGCTAGATGAAACTGACTTGCAGAAGCTCACTGTTAAAGAAATTGAAGACAAGCTAAAGTCCTATCTCTATGGCAGTACTTGCATTGCAGGGATCTTTGATGAGGCCAATGACCGGATACTGTCTTTCTATCAGGCAATGAGGGAAGGTCTGCTTATGAGAGGAACTACCCTGGAGCTTCTTGAGGCCCAAGCTGCTTCTGGCTTCATTGTTGATCCAGTCAACAATGTCTTCTTGACAGTAGAAGAGGCTGCAAAGAGAGGCCTGGTAGGAAAAGAGTTTAAGAATAAGCTGTTGTCTGCAGAGAAGGCAGTAACTGGATACAAAGACCCGGCAACAGGAAAGACAATCTCCCTCTTCCAGGCTATTGAGAAAGATCTTATTGAGAAAGGTCATGGAATCCGTCTTCTTGAGGCCCAAATTGCCAGCGGTGGGATTATTGACCCCAAAGAGAGCCACCGTATTGATGTCAGTGTTGCCTATAAAAGGGGATATTTTGATGAGGAGATGAATGAGATCCTAACTTATGAAGGAGATGACACAAAAGGATTTTTTGACCCTAATACTAAGGATAACTTGACATACCTTCAGCTGAAGGACAGGTGCATCACAGATGGCAAAACAGGCCTAATACTCCTGCCACTGAAAGACAAGAACAAGCCCCAGAAGTCACAGGAGAGCCGAACCAATGTCCTTCGCAAGAGGCGGGTTGTGATAGTTGACCCAGACACTGGGCTGGAGATGTCAGTGAGGGAGGCCTATCACCGGGAGCTAATTGACTATGACACTTTCCTTGACTTGTCAGAGCAGGAGTGCGAGTGGGAGGAAATTACTATCAAGGGGTCTGATGGCTCTGCACGTTTGGTGATAGTGGATAGGAAAACAGGAACCCAGTATGACATCAAGGACTGCCTGGAACGTGGTATCATTAACCAGAAGTCATTGGATGAGTATCGTGCTGGAATGCTAACCTTGACCCAGTTTGCTGATGAAATTACCAACAGAACTAGCAGCACTGAGATGACCATTGCAGCCAGCAATGTTGAGGACATGGTCACCTGCGGTAGCCCCACGCAGCTCGCACCATCTTCTCCCACCGTCCGTAAACGCTTCAGCAGTATTTCTATTACTGTTTCTCCCCCTGAGATGTTTGATGACCAGAGCCCTGTGGCAGCTATATTTGACACAGAGACCTTGGAGAAGATAACTATTCCTGAAGGTCTCCGGAGAGGCATAGTTGACACTCTTACAGCACAGAGGCTATTGGAGGCCCAGGCATGCACAGGTGGTATTATCAACCCTTCCACTAGTGAGAGACTGTCGCTGCAGGATGCTGTCCATCAGAGCATCATTGATGAAAGCATGGCCAGTAAGCTAAAACCTGCCCAGAAAGCCTTTGTTGGTTTTGAGGATATGAAGACTAAAAGAAAGATGTCTGCAGCAGAGGCAGTGAAGGAGTCATGGCTGCCATATGAAGCTGGCCATAGATTTTTGGAGTTTCAGTACCTGACCGGAGGCCTGATAGAGCCTGGGATTGGACATCGCATTACCATTGAAGAGGCTATCCGCAAAGGTTGGCTAGATGGTCAGGGGGCCCAGAAGCTTCAGGATACACGGAGCCACCAGAAGAATCTGACCTGTCCAAAGACAAAACTGAAGATCTCCTACAAAGAAGCCATGGACAGCTGCATGGTGGAGGAAAGCAATGGTATGAAGATGCTGCAGGCCTCCTCAATATCCTCCAAGGGAATCAGCAGCCCTTACAATGTCTCTAACCCAGGATCTCGCTCGGGGTCCAGGGCTGGTTCACTTGCCGGCTCCAGGAATGGATCTCGTAGAGGCAGTGTGGATTACTCCTCTACTTACAGCTACAGCGTCTGCTCCAGCAGTACCACCTACAGCTCCAACACTCACGCTTAATACAGTGTAGAAAAATAATGAAACTAGACAAGTTATTATCCGCAGTTCCTCCGCAGTTTGCTTTTCTAAATGTTTTTCTGCTACCTATGAGATTTTGAGAGGGTTGTTTAAATACTGAATCTGATTGTGAATTTGTTTGAGTATTTTAATTGTTTGTAGTTTTGGTGATTTGGTGTTTCTATTAAAAGAAATTGAGTATGATTAACGCTCTTATTCTAATGCAAAATGTTGAATGAATATATATTTGTCACAGCTCATTTTAATATAAGGCTTGTTTTTAAAAAAAAATATAACATATATGCTTTTTGACATCAGCTCTAGCATTCAGTAAAAATTATTTTTGCTATTTTTTTATTCTTAGTGTTTTGCAACTTGACGTGTATGTTTTCTTTTATTTTTCGAAAAAACAAACATTTAATGTCACTTGCAAATACTGAGGTTTAGCTTGAAATACTGACATGACAAAATAATGATCACCCATGACTATTCCTGCCACTGACATTTTACTCTAAAATGATTAAAAAATAAAGTTGTCATAACAAATTTTGTTTATTTCCTCATTCATTCCTTTACAAGCTTGAATATATTGTGCATTAAAGGCTGAAAACTGAGAGGAGGTACCCTTGTATCAAAAGCAGTATCTATTTTTACCTGTGGATGGCGCTACTTCTCATGCTGTTGCATGCCTGTTTTCCCTCAAAAGTACATTATACATTTTAGCAGACAGGTGGAAAGCAAAATTTGACACCTTATATTAGCAGAACTGTTATGTTGGAAATCTGAAATATTAATGGACTGAAAGGGAATTTCATCAGCAATGTATGAGCTGGTGTATTTGAAATTACTTAATCTTGGAAAGTTTCTATTGTGGTCTATAGATAATTTGACTATCCGGACCATGGGGGGATTGGGACAATTTGGTCCAATAGATAGACCTGTCATTTTTATTATAATGAAATGAATTATCATTTGAACTAAAAAGAATAGTTTATGAGGATAGTGCATTGGGTCGAACAGTGTTTAAACTCTGCTGTGGCCAACATATTCTGAGTGTTTTGGGTACCACTTAAACATTAAGACAATCCTACATATTTAGAACCTAAACATAATTAGTCCATTGAAACAAATTAGTGAAACCTGAGAAACAATTTATCTGACTTAGCACATATGTGTAAAAATCACAAACAGGCCTAACTTGATAAATTGATTGAATTGAATTTTTTTCCCTGAGGCTTCTACTGATATGTTCAAGATGTGGAATCCTTTGTTCAGATCTTATGGTGTTGAAATATCTTGTAATTGTATATTCTATGATACGACAATAAACGTCCACAAAAAACTACTACTGTTATTTTTCCATCTTAGTGGGGAGGGGGGGGGTGCTGCTTCTGGAGGAAATCTGCGTGTGAGAGGTAAGAGTGAGAACAAATGGGAGGAGGCCAGAGGGATGGGAGGTAGAGGGGAAGTGGGAGGGAACAAGGGAGACAGCCCTGGCGGCGCAGTGGGAGGACTATCCTATGCCAGGACTTGTGGCGGCCGCAGCGGCAGCCTGAACTGGAGGAAGTGTGCTGGGGGGGTGGTGCCGAGCAGCAGAAGCAGCAGCACTTCAGGATCCGAGCAAAAGGCTTCCAGTTTTATCACCGACAGACACCGAGGAGAGCGCCGGGTTCAGCTGGGACAAAGTGAGCTCGGAGAGCAGATTCCAGCGGAGAGAAAATGAGCCTCTCAGCCTGCATTAAGCCTGTGTGACGGGGCTGAGGGCTTTTTAATCGGGACTTTACCCAACTCTATCTCTTTCAGCAGCTCTGACTGACAAAGGGAAACTGGGGTGGGGGAAGAGAAGAATCAAAGTACTCGCCCTCAGTTTGAAGAGGTAAGACAGAGTTTCTGAACTTTTCCACGGTCAATCATTATTCGTAGGGAGGCTTTTGAAGTCGGACGGGTCAGTTCTTTAAAAGCAGGATTAGACATCCACACACTGCAGCACCTCTTAACCCCCTTTTCCTCTTCTTTGGCCCTCTGCTCAGACACATTTCTTATTTAAAGTGCAAAACAGGGCACTGCTCTCTGTGGGCTGTTTACTTTGGGTCTGAGTCCTATAAAACCAGGGGTGTGTGTGTGTGTGTGTGTGTGTGTGTGTGTGTGTGTGTGTGTGTGTGTGTGTGTGTGTGTGTGTGTGT
>JBBPCS010000065.1:0-22511 GCA_037974645.1 Hollardia meadi | reverse complement strand
GTGTGTGTGTGTGTGTGTGTGTGTGTGTGTGTGTGTGTGTGTGTGTGTGTGTGTGTGTGTGTGTGTGTGCGCGCGCGAAGACAGAAGGGAGCCATTCAAACTGAGCAAGAACTAATTTTGTTTTTTCTTTAATGTAAATGAGTATTATTTAAGCTACAGACTTTTAAAAAAAACTGAAGTCACTAAAGATTGACTTGAACTCTTTTGCTTTTAAATGCCGTCTTTAATGATGTGCTATGGCTGTAATTTGGGGTTTCTCGCTGTTGTGGGCTATAGTGTACTGGGGACCTTTTATAATGGGAAACATATGGGGTCATTATTGTGGAACACTACTATAAATCTCCAAAAGAAACTAGCCTTTTTTGTCCTTTGTAGACAAATGGAGGATAAATGATGGAGACAATCAGAACTAGAGAGTTTGGCTTTTTTCTTTGAGCTACAGCTGGTGCATGGTATTTGCGGCCTAAAGGCGATGTTTCTCAGGCAGCCATTGTTGATGACATGTACAGGCGTCCTTACATCACAGCAGCTACAGCTCTCTTCACCTGAATATCAGTCCCTCCCTTTCCCTGCATGGAAATCAGACACACACCTGCATTTACACCTCGCCTGCACACCTTTCTTTCAAGCAACATAAACCATGCAGGATGTTCTGAACATTGTGCAGGCTAAACTCTTTCAAGATTAGCTTTAATTACAGACCCTGTGAGACTGGAGAAACATTTTTGAACTGGCAATTATAGCTTTTGTTGGTGGTTCTATTTTAAGGACAGAGACATATGAACGATATCTGTCCCCCAAGGCTAGAGAAATGTGCATCAGAAACCCAAAGTTTTTTCTCAATGACAACAGGGCCGGCAGAGCGACTGATGAATGGGGATCCTGATAGTGTGGTTTGGACAGGTGGGTTGGCAGAGAGTTGGGATTGTGTACTGTAAGCAGAACATTGTGATCTAACCCTGGGAGAAACAGCATGGCCCTGAGCACGGGGGCATTTCACTTTGTCATCACAGTGCCACGGCCACTTTGCTGACACGTGTAAGCCATTAGACAGAGAGAAGGAGACCTGGAGAAAGAAGGAGAATGAAAGCAAGAAAGAGGAAAGAATGGCAAGAAAGAGGGGAAAGAAAAAGAGAGATGGAGGGAATGAGAGTGAGAGTTGGAACGTAATCCATTTTGAAACGCATTCCACTATGACCTTGGGATAGAAAACGGTAATTAGGGAGCACTTTTAGGAGCCTAAAGGGCTCTTTAAGATTTGCTCAGAGCCAGGGCTGTCATTTTTATTCCCTTCAAAATATCTCCTGAAAATGTGGGACAAATACATGTTGGAGTTCTAGGGTTGCTAAATAAACTTGCTAAAAATACCCAACCCCCCTCCGAGTGGCTTCTTTTCAATAGTTCTCATGGGTTTGTTTATTTCAGTTCTCCAGCAATGAAAGGGTGTCAAAGCCACAGTGCAAACATATAGAGACTCTGACAGGAAAAAGCCAGAACAAACTGTGGCCTTGTCCCACTCTGGGCCCTTGAACCAGCCTGTTAGGTCACTGTGGACATGTTATCCCGCCATATGAGGCGTGCGCTCGTGCCAAGTATGAATACGAGGCGGTTTGGAACAGTGAAGCTGATGGTATCTAAGTCATTAGATGGCTATTAGATATGATTTCTAAATACCGACTGGGGGCAAAAAAAACCAAGAAACAAATCTGTTGTACAACCATCGGATCTGTCATCCGATGGAGCTGTAAACAGGCATGAATAGTTCTTTTCATATACTGGACTAATACAAAAAACAAGCTAATAGGGAAAAAAAGTAGCTAAATTTGATAAACCTGCATTAACCCCTACAGGCAGCCAGACCTGAAGCATTTATGGCACGATGAGCTCATTAATCTGTCCCCACAGATCTAGTGTACGTAGCTGCTTTTTCTATAAGTGCAAAAGAGAGTCAGTTCCTACAAGCTGGCTTGGACGACCTTTATCATCCCACTTTGAATTGGAGCAGCACAGCAGTCTGCAGCAGATAAAGTTTGGGATGATATGTAGCAAGGGAGTTCGGTACTTTTTGGAGAAGTGCTTTTATTTCCTCCTGTTAATGAGGAATATCATTCCACTCATTTTTAATTTCAGTCGCATCATATTTGAAAACGGAGGCCGCTGCCACAACATGTCAATCATAAACAAGAAGCCGGAGCCAACGGAAGCAATTCAGCTTGATTTCGTAGCATGAATGGGGGAAGGGGCGCCTTGATTGCTTTCATATGTGTGCAGCCATAATGTTTTGTGGACATTTTTAATTGTTCTTTAAATAAACACTTTGCATCTCTTACTAATTTGAAATCTATCCATTTCAATAATCAATTCGGCAGATTAAAGTCTCTTATTTGGTCAAATTAGATGAAGGTTTGGTAGATGCAGCTTCTCTAATATAAGGAGTTCTGGGGGACATTTGGTGAGACTTTGGGCCTTAAAGGAAAATTTGTCATTATTTTGACATTTTACAGACTAAACATTGAAAACAAAAAAAACAAAAAAACGAATTGATGCCTTGATTGATAACATACATGTAAAAATGGACGTTCCCTCATTTGACCAAGAATCTCTATACTTTATTTGCTCCATTGGTTTGTAGAAATATGTAAAAACAATCTGCATGATGATGGCCACACTGGAATCGCTAATGGAGTCTGTAGACATGTAGCAACCAGCCTAATCACAAACTTTTCACATAAATGGATTTGGTTGCTGTGGCTCAACCCCAGGCTCGACAGACAAGCATGTAATGTTTTTGCCAACTGTTGTTGCCCCAATGGATTCATAAATGAAAACAATTAGTCACCGTTCAGGTGTTAAGGCCAAGATTTTATCCTTTAGGGCTGACTAACTACTAGCTGATGTCTACATTTTGAGTCAGTTCGCTTTGCAGCTTATGTCCTCTTACATGATGCCGTCTTCTTTCATCTCAAGGTTCACCTGCTTGTACAAAATGGAAGATTCCATTCAGTGCGGGCCAGGTGAAGGGTGTGGCTTCTGAAATAGAAATTGGCTTCAGCCCAGCACTCGAATATGCCCTCCCACTCTGTCTTCCATGCATTTCTTTCATTCATAGATGGAATTTTTGATGAATTTATTTTCGCCGTTGTTCTGGCTAATTGAAAGAAAGGCATTTGGAGCCGGTCCCAAGTGATGGTCATGCATGTGTGAACGTGGCTGACGGCACCCACGCAGCCTAGTCAAGCTCTTACCTGCAGAGGTTGGAGCTGGGGGAGCCAGACACACCCTAATCCCCCAACATCCTGACCTTAGCAAACCTGTTGCGGCTTGCCCACAGCAGACCTGGCAACCCGTTTTCTCCAAGCCCTCCTCACCTGCCCAACTCCTCAACCAGCCCTGCTCTCACAGTGCCATGGGTGGGCTTGGGATTTGAGTTCCTTGGCACTGCTTATTCTGCCTTTGTGAGCTAATGCTGCGCCTCAGACCAGGAACAAAAGCAGTCAGTGCAAATTAAAGACCAATTATCTTTAGTGCGTGCTGGGGCAAGTTGCTCATGTTAGCTTCAATGATGAGTGGGAGAAGTGGTCTAGTAAGAAAAGGATGTTGGTTCCTGCAGGAGTGTCGCGATTTACCAGGATTGGCGACAACTGTGATATTTACAAATGCAACATTGATACTGTGTTAATAATATGCATGTGAGAGTATAGTGTAAATAATCCAGCACAGATGTAAGGCCTTGTGGGTCTTTTGTTTATCAGTTCATCTTGTCGCCTTTTCACGACTCATTAAGTGTAATTGTTGTTTTTATACGCTTTCCTATAGTTATGGTAACAAGCTTTGGCAAAACTCACAATAAACAAAGTTAAAGATGAATTTGACTGATAGCATTATTATTCTTCGATAATATCGTAATTGAATTTGTTTTGATTTGCAATAAATAAGCCTCAGGTTAATATTTAGAAGCTTTATGACTTAATAATGTGATTTATTAGGTACTTTTATGCATCTTTCCAAATGACTTGTTTTTCTTTTTGTTTGCCTTGAAATGTTTAGTATAGTATTTATATTTAGTTATTTGATTAGTTATTTAATAGTTATTGAAGTTTGCATTCTTGATAAATGCACTTATTTGCTCTCTTGCCGAGAGTTAGATCAGAAGATTGATATCACTCTCCAACTGTCCATAAAATATAAAGCTAATGCTAGCAGCAGCTTAGCTTAGCTTAGCTTGTCTTAGCATAAAGACCAAAAACAGCCTGGCTTTAAGCAAAAGTAACAAATTCAGCCTGCCAGCACAAGGGCACCTCCAAGTCCTGTGCCCGGCTAATAAAGAGCCTGGCACATAACACTTTGTAAACCACAACATGTTGTTTTTACACTTTGTTTTTTGTGTAATAGTGTGAGATATAGCATGTTAACTAGTGAACTTTAGATAGCGTCAGCCAGTGTGTTTCCTTGTCTTTATGGCAGTAATGATATCTTGTTTTTACCACACTGACATGAGAGTGGTATCAATCTATTCATTTAAATCTTGGTAAGAAATTAAATAAACGTTTCCCAAATGTCAGACTTTTTTTTTTTTTAGAAATTAAAACTTATACTCATGTTTGCAGCGCAAATAAGTTCACACTCCTGGGTCACATGGAGGTTAAGCACAGTACTTTGACACTTCCAAAACATTACTAAGCCTTCCTCCTATGCCCCTGCCCTAGAGATACACAGACCTGTTCATTAATTTCCCATTAGTAAACAGTTTTTCCTCAGTGTCTCAGGGGAAATAGACCCCACCATTAATTCCCACAATCCCTAAGGACCTCCTCCCCCTGCTCCTACCACCTCCACACACGCTCACAATACACCCAGCCCTGTTTCCCCGAGGGATGACTTCTTCATACACATGGCCTCTTTCATTCCGCTCTGAGGGTTGGTTTAAGCTGTGGCTACACTGTCCCTGCTTTATGGCTCCCTCTCTGGCCCCCTTCAAAGTGTTTTTCTGTGGCCTGCAGTCATTGCAAACATAATTGATGGACACATTCTTGACCATGGATCATTTTAATCACAACAAACAATTGGAGTCATTCAAGAAGGCTGATGATATCTTTGGCAGCTTTAGGAATGTGTCTCTGTTTGTGACCGCGTGCTTGTGTGAAATCGGATGCTACACACGAGTATAGATCAGTTATTTTTCTAAGTCATCAATATGCAGCGTAATTGTGTCCTAGTCAAAACATAGCATTGGTTTGCTTTGCTTTGCTTTATTGACAATATTCTAATATAAAATACATGTATCGTATTTTGTCAGGGATAGAATTAGAGCTGAACAATTAGTCGATTAATTGATTAGTTGATTGACAGAAATTGAAATGGCAACTATCTTGATAACTAGTTGTTAAAGTGTATTCAAAATTCCAAACATATGCTATTTCCAGCTTCTTAAATGTAAGATTTTGCTCCTTTTTTCTGGTTTGACATTATTGTGGACTAAATATCTTTAAGTTTTTGGACTGTTCTTCAGATTATAAAAGCAATCTGAAGACCTAAAACTCTTCTTGGACCAAATAATCAGGTAGTTCATCAAGGAAATAATCGGCAGATTATTTGATAATGAGGATAATCGTTAGTTGCACCCCTAGAAAGAACTAGAAAGTCCTTTTTTTCCCCCCACAGTCCACCATCACCATCAAGATGGAGACAAGCACTCAGTGTCTAACAAGAAATATTAGAAAATGAGAACTAGAAACTAGAAAATTGACTGAATTCAAC
Organism: Hollardia meadi; assembly: GCA_037974645.1. Classification (NCBI taxonomy): domain Eukaryota; kingdom Metazoa; phylum Chordata; class Actinopteri; order Tetraodontiformes; family Triacanthodidae; genus Hollardia; species Hollardia meadi. The sequence goes on along the minus strand of JBBPCS010000065.1, from coordinate 16,754 downwards.
AAACAATTTAGTTTAATTGCAGTTCAAAATGCAAATACCAATAAATTAAAAGTACAACATGAAATACTACCACTGCACCGTATCACTTTTTGCAGCATAGATGAGTGGCTCACGATCTCTCACGTGTTAAAAAGTTTGCTAGCTAGCTTTGGTGTCGCGACTATTAGCCATCCCGACCTTCCTTTAAATAATTTGAAAAGTGACTTGAAACACTCCATGTAAAAATCTTTCAACAGAGCCTTCACCACATAAATCAAAAACTGCATTTTATTTATTTTCTGTTGCAGTATTTAATTGAATCATGATATCCTCATTGACACTGACCTGGCCATGATAGCCTGTAATAACAATAAGTTAAAGAAAAACAACATAGGAAAACGATATATGCCACAAAAGCCGACCCAAGATGACGACTTTAAATTGCTTGTTTTGTCTGACCAACAGTAAAAAAAAAAAAAAAAAACTGAACATATGAAAAACTGAGAGAAGCACAATTAATAAACTTGGAAACGGCGAATGTTTCCATTCACTTGATAGAAAACAATAGGTAGTCAGTTGACTTATTGATTAACCGACTAATGGTGTCAGCGCTAGTGATAGCAAGCAATGCTTTGCTATTCTTTGACAGCCGGCACAGAGCATACAGAGATGACTAGATAAGAGAAACAGGGATGTGTCTGTCAGTGTGGTGGTGTGAGACAGGCTCTCTCCAGACCACCACCGCCACAGGAAGTGCATGGCCATGAGGTCACAGGGACACACCGTCACTCAGGGATTTACAGCAACTGGTTTCAACCGGACTTCTTTGGAAGTTTTCTTTTTTGTCTCTGTCACTGTTTTCTCTGACTGACTGAGCGTCGGCACCAGATTGCTGGTGTAACACTCTTTTGATACCACGGCACTGTATCTCTTTTCGCAGCATAGATAAGTGACAATCATCACATGTTCAAAAGCCCTTGGTGCATTGTTTCTTTGCAACCAGTACGATATTTGTGACGCACACTGTTGACTGTTTCTGTGCAAACAAGACACCCTCTGTCAGGCAATCAGAGATTGAGGTCATTCTCTAAAGATATCTGCGGGAAACTTGGACACGATGACTAAAGCTGAGGACTTTGACCATCAAATATTGACTCGAACAAAGTCGCCTGCTTAAAGCAGGAATGGTGTGAGGTAATTGAAGGGCCTGAGCCACCTGTGTCTCTGCTTTCTTATTTTATTCTATTTTTTTTTTTACAGGAAGTCTCAAGATTCAGGATGGAGGAGGGATATGAACTTGACCTGACGTATATCACAGAACGCATCATCGCTGTGTCCTTCCCACGGGGGTGCTCGGAGGAGATCTACTCTCACAACCTGAAGGACGTCACACGAATGCTCAAGTCCAAGCATGCAGATAATTACCTGGTCAGTGCTCGTTGGCTTGCTCGCTTGCTGTCTCACCTTGAAGGCAAAGTGCAAACGGCATTGATGTCAGGGCTGATGGGCTTTCATGAGATATTGACACGAGAGTATTGATCTCAGCTCACAGTGCACAGTTCATCTTTTGCCCGTGCTAATGTGAGAAGCAGTGTTAAAGACAACAGTTGAAGTCATGGCCTTTGTCGTATGTTCTCTTTAGATTATCAACCTGTCAGAGAAGAGACATGATCTCTCTAAAATGAACCCCAAGGTACGTTTGGAAATCCACAAATGCAATACATTTTAGTGGCATCCTCTGTGATCAGCTGTGTCTAACCAGCTCAGAGTTAAGTGTTTACAGTGACTGATGTGTTTTCAGACCCTGGATACAGGCTGGCCGGACATGCACGCTCCACCTCTGGATAAGATCTGTACCATCTGTAAAGCCATGGAGAGCTGGCTCAATGCTGACCCTCTTCATGTGGCGGTTATACACTGCAGGGTGAGCATCTATGGGTGGTCTTGTAGCATCTGTATTTCAGTTTTGGACTGAAGATTTAGCAATTACTCAAAATGTAACTACATTGTTGATTATATTTTCATTACACATACCTAAAGTCCTTGACAACTTGGATTCTTAAGTATTTCCCTACAATGTTAAATATTCACAAGCAAGAGTGTAAAGTAAAAAAAAAAAGACCAACTGTCACCAAAATTCAGATTTAAAAATGAAAAAATGATTTAAATCTGAATTTATGAATTTACCAGTGAGAAGAGCATTGAAAAAAGAAATACTGGTGTGCCATGTGGAATAACCAATGCTGTTGTAAATTTGGCAGAAAATAGTGTGTTTATGTGTCACTCACTGCAGGGTGATGATTGAGAAAAGAAGTATTTGGGGTATTTAAACAACAACTGCATGTGCTGCATGTGTAGTGAATCATCTCCTGTCCTCTCGTGTTTCTTTAGGGCGGCAAAGGTCGAATTGGAGTTGTCATTTCATCCTTTGTGCATTTCACTGACGTATCAGCCAGGTAACCACTACTATATGTCACATTTTTCATGTTCCTTTGGTTATTTTTGTTTGCTCTAAAGTCAGGATTTATCAAAATATGATTGATACCACTCACTGTTGGCAGCAAATGATAACAACAACCCAAATCAGTTGATGAAGACTCATTCCACAGACCACAAGCGATGTCACTGCCTAACCACGGCTGTTTTATTTACCTCCTTTAATTCAGAGTCCAGGTGGTTCAGATAGTCAGGAAAAGCCCCCCCTTTTTCAAATTCAAAGGAAGACCACACAATTAAAGCCATGATTCACCCTGTATTGAATTGCATGAATCAACATGAAAACATGCAAGTTACTATAATAGCTTCTGGCCACAGTGTCAGTTTCATGAAATCTATTCATCACGAAGAAAACACAAATTTCCTAACCATTGTGAGCCATAAAAATTCAGCAAGGCCGGGGCTTTTGCTGCGCCCTAAAGTAAAGAAATGCAACAAACAGCAGGAGAGGCGGCCCTGTTTTTATGCCACTGTGCACATCCTTTCTGCGCACAAGCAGGCATCGCGGCATGAGCACACGTTGGCCTTCGATTTAGCTTCCCTTCGTTGTTTGTGTCCCACTGAGGAAGACCGGGTCCGGTAAGGCGACTGTGAAAGACAGAGGGCAAAAAGTGGTAGAGGAAGAGATAGGAAAACAATGAGGCAGATTTACAAAGGGGGAGGGGGGGTGGCGTTGGAGGGAGAGGGCCGACGAGAGAGAAACAGGGCTGTGGTGAAAAGGCTCCAGCGCCTGTTGGTTTTAGGTCTGTCTGAATAGCAGAGCTGTGCACACACTCTGGCCTCTCTCTGTCCTCCTCTCCCCCTCTGTGTTTACTTAGAGCTGCCATTCTCTTCCTCTCTGCTGGAATCCCCTGTCTCTCTGGTTACTTTCACTCTTGTCCATTATGCATGTGTATGCATCTGTGTGTGTGTGTGTGTGTGTGTGTGTGTGTGTGTGTTGTCTTAATTTAAGTTACGGTTATTGCAATTCAATTATAGAGCAGCGGAGTGTAATCTCCCTCCGGAGTCATAATTACTTAAGTGTTTAATGTGTCTCTCTGTCTCCCTCAAAGTGCTGATCAGGCCTTGGACCGCTTTGCGATGAGGAAATACCATGATGATAAGGTCTCAGCACTGATGACACCTTCGCAGAAACGGTAAGACCCAAAACTCAAGCACGCCCGTCTGTCTAGCAGCATGCGTCTGTCCATGTGTTGTTTGACTGGCGCTTTGTTGACCCACATCCAAATACATTCATGTGCCCGAGCCATCCGATTCAATACAACACTTTGCATTCCTCATTGTTGATCATTGGAATGAGAATGGGACCCCATGGTGATCTGAACCCCGTGTATCACTGGGAATCATCACCGCTCACACTGATGGCTTGTATCCCAGTTTCTCCGAGCTGTTTTGTCCCCAACATTTAGCAATTACAACGTGGACAGAGAAGGCCATGTTACTATTGCCGGGCATCCTTTAATCCTTTAGTATCACTGCTCCCTGTTGTTGAGCAGACTACAGTTTAAAGTTTGTAAAAACGTATTGCTCAGTAAATGTCTGATCTAACAAGGACTACTTGCCAGGTTTTGGTTGTATTTACAGTACTCCTGCATATTATTTACATCCAGCTCTGTGCTTTCATGTCAGGTACGTTTGGATCCTCAACAGTCTTCTAAGTGGATCCATGAAGATCAACGCATCACCTTTGTTCCTGCACTGCGTCATCCTTCACGGGATACCAAACTTTGATGCTGCCGGAGGTTCACCTCATCTTCTTTACCACTATACACAGCTGCAGCTCTCAGTGAAACTACGGTTTCTGCTACCATGACAGTATAAAAGAATCCAGACACAACCACATCAGAGGTGGAGCAGTAAACAAGTGGGAGGCTTATCTGTCCTTTACATCTTTCTCTTTTTCCAACGCACATGCATGCTCAGACAGATAGAGGCACTTACATAAACAGAACTAAAGAGAAGAACTTCTTTATGGGTTCCCATTAAAAACTATGGGAATTCACATCCACGCTTGCACGTAAATTGCTGTTTTCGCCAAAGTCACTGAAACAAGGTCTTCACCACATCATGGAGCTGAAATCCCTTTATCACAACAACAGCTCATCACACTTGAGCTGTGAGCAAAACAATCTGAGAAGCTACTCATGAGTATCTTAACTGACAGGCGACTGAAGGTCATGTTCTCGGTGCATTGTCACTGTTATGAGCATTAATCTTTGTTTTTTTCCATCTTTTCAGTATGTCGTCCATACATCAAGGTTTACCAGGGAATGCAAGCAGTGTATTCATCTGGAATCTAGTAAGCGTCTTACATGAGTGATTTAACATTATTGTTTACTTTCAAAGAATGTTGGAACACGTCAGTTTTCTGTTTTACTTAGTTTAATGATGATTTAATGATTTTAATTTAATTTCTCTAAATACATGTGATTGCTTCCAAACTCTGGCTCACTTTGACGCTCCTCTGTTGTTTTTGTTTCAGTCACATTGGTCCAGGCCACAGAGACCGTGTATGCATCACCCTGGAGCCTGCCCAGCTTCTGAAAGGAGATATCATGGTAGAAATATTTTTTTTTTTAAGATTCCTTTTTAGAGTTTTTGCCATCAGTATTGGTTGTAGTAATGACAATGTTTCTGCGTGTTCTTTTGTAGGTTAAATGCTATCACAAGAGTGACATAACTTCGGAACGTGAAGTTATTTTCCGGCTGCAGTTCCACACGGGAGCAGTGCAGGGCTACAACTTGATGTTTGAAAAAGAGGACATGGAGGCTGCCAACAAAGGTAGACCTGGAAAAAAAAGCCTTGAGAAACAGGTCTCAACGTGCCGCTGCTAGTTTATGGCAATTCCTCTGCTCCACGCAGCTTTTGCAGGGCTCGGTCTTGACTTCATTTAGACTTGGCACTTTGAAACCAATAATTTTGTTTTCCCAAACATGTTACGTGTACTGAGAGAATCCTGCTCGCAGACGACACCATTCATCTTTCCATTTCTGAGTGGCCACACTAATGGCATTCCTGTGTGCTCACATTCCAGATCCCAGATTTGCAGATTATGGTAAAGTGGAGCTGGTGTTCTCCGAGGGACCAGAGAAGATCCCAGGTACATTGTTAATTTTTTTTTTTTAAACGTTGCTAGAAGGAGAGGTAGTTGGAAAAGCAGACAGTTTGTTTCTCCATTTTTCCCTTCATGCCGCTCTGTTCCTCCCCCTCTGCCCCCTGGTGAGGAGGGATGTGGAATGCTGCAGAGTGGAAATGTAGTGTGAAGTGTGTGCTGACAGACGCGTAAAGAAGCACAGCATGTGCTGCCCCGCAGGAGTGAAAATGGGTCTGTGTATGTGTGTTCCATGGACTATGTATTGTATAAAGTTGCTTGAGTGTTTTGGAAGACAATTCCTGTGTCATAGTTAAATTATTTTGGCTAGGGTGAGACAAAATTCTATTTATTTTTAGCATGTGATGGGTTTTTGATCAAATTATCAACTTGATCAAGTTATCATCCCGTGATATAATGGGGCTATTATTAAAGGAATAGTTGGGAAAGATGTGTATTCACTTTCTTGTTGTAAGTTAGATGAAAAGCTTCATATCACTCATATCTTTTTGGTAAAAATTAAGCTGGGCTTAGCTACCTTGGCATAAAGACTGGAAGGAAAACAGTTGCCTCTCTCCACGGTAAAAAACAAAAAACAAAAAAACAACTCTGTCTACCACCACCTCTAAAGATCACTTACTAACATATTGTATCCAATTTATTTAATCCTTGGAAAAACAAAATGTTAAAACAACAATTTTTTTTTGGCAAGGCCAGACTAGCCGTTTGCCCCTGTTTCCAGTCTTTGTGCTAAGTTAAGCTAACTGTCTGCTGGGTATAATGTCATACAGTATTTAGCATCCCGACATAAGAATGGTATTGAATTTATCATCTTGCTCTCTGCAAGAAAGCGAGTGAGTGTATTAAAACTATAAAAACTATTCCTTTCAGGCGTTTACACCTGAAAGATCTGCCATCCTAATTTTTTTATTGTTTTGTATTTTAGTGGTAAGACTGGCTGATAATATCACCAGGATTGGGTGATATGAATGTCCTGCTGAATCAACTCCTTCTTTCTCCTTCTTTGAGCCACGTATTTTGTGTTTTAAAACAACATAAAGACGAATGGTACTGTTTGTGCTGCTTCCTGTGTTGTACAGAAACAAAACACTTCGATACAGTATCAACAGTAACGTTTTGGGGTTTTTTTTGGTCCAGGTGCAGACAGGTGGCAAAATGGGGCGGATGTTATTGTGGACTACAACACAGCCGATCCTCTAATCCGCTGGGACTCTTACCAGAACATTTGTGATGGTGAAGGTACTGTTACTACGCTGCATTAGTCTCTACATGACTCACAAGACAGTGCCAGGGTCTGCCTAATGAATCAGAATATCTGAACTGTCTGAACTGTTCTGAATGGAAGAATTATTCATGTGGTCTTACGGTGGTGCAGTTCCCCCTTTCTCTTGCCATGACTTTAATTTGTTCTCAAGTTCACACTTACACACACACACACACACACACACACACAATCTCTCGTGGAATTACAAGTAACACAGCGTGACGGGCCCTGTGCTCCATGTTATTGAGGGACTGCAGTGTGATTGCATTAACATGCGCGCGCAGTCACCACTAGCTTGGTTTATGTTTCAGTCGTCGCTAATGGGAGTTATTACTCCTGAGTGGGACTTAAATCCTAGGCAGGCTGGCAGGCAGGCGCTGTGGAAACAAGACCTCTATTATGGCGAGGGAGGAAAATTAAAGCTAAAATGTATCTTTAGGTTGCAGTATGATGGCCATGACAAACAAGAGCTGTTTCTGTGTAAAGGACAGGGAGGAGAGTTGTTGTAGGGAATGCTCGCTTCAGAGGAAGAGCAGTCGGTTCTCAAGAGATTTCTGTTTTGTTGTTTCATCAAATGAATAGGCATGCTTTAACCATCCCACACACACACACACACACACACACACATCTCACACTCAGAGCCACCCTGTCGGGGCGTCCCGTCCTAGTTGCGGTTGTTGCTCTCCACTCAACCACAGAATTCACAACAACCTCCCAGAATAGAGCGCGATGGTGGTAGCATTAAAAAACCGATCCACCCTTTCCCAGTATTCATTGAGTGTTTTTATAAGCTAAGTTCAGCTTGATGAAAATGAGCTGCCTTTTTATTTTCTTTTTAAAAATACCCCATCACAACCATGTAGACTTTTACGCACACCTCTGGGAGCGCAATGAAACAGCAAAACACTCCAATTTAAGATGCCATCAAAGCAAAGAATAGACATAAACAAAGGAGTAATTTTTTTTTTTCTTGCCTTGATTCCACAGCATTCATGTGGGATATTTACAGCCTTGTTTTCTCATGTAAACACAACATCTAAGAGGGAAGACTGGGAGCTTTGTTTGAATTCTACATCTACTTACCACCAGTCCTCTGGCAGGCTCAGTTTGCCTCTGAGAGGCAGTCAGTCAGGAGTCGGCCAGGAGGAGGAAGTCCAAAAAACGTTTGCCACTGTTGTGCTAAAGTTGTGAAAAGAAAACCTCATTTACTTCAATGACTTTTCAGCGAGAGTGTGTGTTTATCCCCATGTGTGAATTCAGAGTTGAATTTTAAAAGATTGTTTTCCCAGAAAGGTTGTTTACTGTCAAGGTAGATTGTTGTCTTTGTGTAGCGAGACTCTTTAAGGGACAGATCACCCAGCCATGCACGTAGTTCTGTGACATCTATTTTTCAGTTTTCCATTACCACCTCAATAATATGTAGGGGACCGGAACTCAATTCATGGGGCTCACAGCATTAAAAAATGACATTTAAAAAATCAATCATCTCTTTCCAGAAAATATTCCTGCTGCTCTGGACAGTTTTCACAGGGAATATTCCTCTGGTAGACCGAAGTTCCAGTGAAAACTGTTCACAGCAACACACATCTAATATCTTAATTATATGGTAAAATACAAAACTCACAAAGATTACAGTCCCCATCAAAAGGAAGTTGGAGTTAATCAGGCCTGGAGATAACTGAGGAAGAGTGGGGGAATAAATGGAGAGACCAGACAAAGTCCAGTGTGAAGAACATAATCTGATATTTTTGGGATCTGAACGTTTATAAAATGGGTCACGTAGGGTCAAAAGAAATGTTGGAGGCAGTGTGGTTAAATAAAAATAGCTGGTGGCTCGTGCTCAAATTATGTAATTTTTTTTCATTTGGCGGTCATTATCAAGATAAATAAAAATAGAAGTTGATTGCTCTTCTGTCAATTTAGACCTGAGCAAAACCCCAGATGAACTTATGGCACAGGATGAATATCTGTTTAAAGATACATAATGGCTGCTAGCAAGAAAACCATTACACAGAAACTCTAACCAAGTGGATTGCAATTATCAGGAAAATAAACTGTAATCAGCAACTGATCGTAACCTTTAGACTATAATATGAACAATATGTAAAATGCCTATATACGTATATGTGCCAATAACCACATTGCTTGAAAATTTGAAAAAAAGAGAGAACACTGTTCATAGCAAAGTTCATGACGCAACAGAGACATCATTTCTGGAAAGAAATGTTCCTTTTGAAAAATATTACTCACCTTCTTGGTAATAAAATAGAGGCAGAATTCTCAGTGATATCTCGAAAACCATGGGCAAAATAAAACTATCTGCATGGAAAGATACCACTAGGATTATGTGAGAAAATGTTGTAATGGAGTATTCCCTCAATAGTTGGCTCCTCTCTACTCTTTCTGTATATTCAGTATGTCCCGTACAAATTGTACACAGGACTTTTAAGACGTACTTTTCCCAGAGGGCTGTTGTCTGCACATCGGAAGCCCACGTAGGAGCGTGTGCGGAAAAAGATGATGATCATCATTATGCTCTCAACTCATGGTTTAGGCATTCAGGAGGTGCGGGATGGTAGTAACGGAGAAGGAATGGAAAGGTTTTGTAATTGCGTAGCTAAACACAACCAGGCCTCCCCCTGTGATACGACAGAAGCTGGTTCCGCTGCTCTCTGCACTGTGGCGACCAACAACCAACATGATGAATGCTCAATATGAAAGGTTTGACTGATTTTTTTTTTTTTTAAAGCTAAGAGCATACTTGGTTAACCAGTCATGGTTTTGTTAATGTCAGTGTGATCCCAATAGGTAAAACAGTTTATCAAACAATTGTCGAACCCCATAATTGAGTTTAGGGCACATCTGTTTCTTTGCCGATATTGTACATGAGGATGGCAGGTATGCAATTTAATGACACTCGAGAGTGAGAGAAAAACAACTGCCACTTTTTTATGAAAATTGCCCAGAGCTCCAAGTGGAAGGCAAAGACTGGTTTAATTAAAAAGTGCCTTTTTTACAGAGTGAAAAAGTCTGGAGGTGCAGGAATGTTGTTTTCATTCTCTGATCCTCTCTGGGCCGCCCTCTCTCTTTCTTTCTTTCCCTCTTTTTTTTCTCCCCTCTCTCCCCAGTGGGATAGTCCCCCAAATGCTGAGCAACGGGTCGGGTTACTGGTTGCCTTTGTCCCGCCTCCACCCCTAAGCCCCGCCTCACTTGTTTACATTCCTCTGCCCTTATTTGGAGATCTCAAGGTCCCCCCCCCCTTGTGTGGAGTGCAAACACTCTCACCTCCTCTGCAGAGAAAGAAAGCAGGGCCAACTCATTGGAGCTCTCTTGATTTGACCCTGACCATTATCTGCTGGTTGAAAGCCATGTCCGCTCTCGTGTGTCTGCGGTGCCTCCTGTCCTCTTCAAGTTTTATTTTGGCTGGGATTGTCTTGTGTGCTTACCTGGCAGTGGTGGCAAAGGTAAGAGTTGTTTTGTTTTTTTTAATCTTGAGACAGATGAGTGGCCATGAAGGGGGAGGGAGAAAAGAGAGGCATGGCTGTGACAGGGGTGACGCGGAGAGAGATGGCTTGTATGAAAGGAAATGGGGAAACATCTGTCTTGAAACCTGTTTGCACCTTGCCAGAAGGAATGTTACGAGAGGGATTTGTTGGGGAAAACTCCCGGCGGAGCTGACCCGCTCGGAGGCCTGAGCCGAGGCAGCTCAAGGCCGGATGCAGGTCCAATTAGGGGGGGGGGGGGCAAAGCCATACATACAGGAGCTTTTGGAGACGAGGAGGGGGAGCTTTTATCATGCGTGTCTGGTATTCAGATCCTCCAGTCATGGTTTGACTGAAAGGCAAGCACTTAAGGCAGTAGACTGAGGGAGAAGCATGGGAGTCATGTTCCAGCTCTCTTTTGTTGAGGAAGAGGGAGAGTTACAGTGAAACGGCAAGCTTTACTTCTTGGCAACGCTGCTCACATGCACTTCTTCACCAGGTCTCATTTGGCGTAAGTCTAGAGAGGCTTAACGTGACTCTTTTTTTTTTCTCTCTTTTAAAAAAAATCGTTTTCTGTTGTGATGGATTTGACTCCATGTGATGCAAAATGACTGACTTCTGAGGTTTTGCTTGCAGAGGATTAAGGAGGTTGTTTGGACATATGCCGGGGGTCAAGGGCCAAGCGAGAGGGAGTAGGGTGGCTTAATCACAGCAGGGTGAGGAATGCAGGGGTCAGACTGAAGAGCCACAGCCGTCTGACTCTTGTAGGGGCGTACAGCTGACTTGACATCTTTTTTGTTACCTGGGCATGAGGAATACCTTTGTCTGCTGCACACACTAGCACCTTGGCAGTTCACCAGTTGGTCTACTGGAAGTTGATAATTAGTGGAATATAAACTCGGATTAGTCTATCAAAAAGAGGGGATTTAAATAATTTGGGTGATTCGACTAATGATCCTCCAAGGTTTTCTTTTTCCGACGCATCTATTGTGGGGATTTGTGTCACTTCAGTAAAATGATTCACATTCTTTTCCCAATCAATCTGTTAATATCCTAGTTATTTGTAGTCTGATGTTTGCTCTGTATTGTCTGGAATATTGTCTTTGTCAGGTGAGGTGTGATTGTGAGTGTTGAGCTTCATCAATAACAGATTCTGAATGACCAAGTTTGAATAGAGTTTATCTAGTGACTGACTGTGCAGTCTTGTTTGTCTGTGGTGTTGTGCCATTTGTGTTCGTCTCCGTGAGTCTCTGCTCTTTCTGTGTTACTGTGTGTATGTGTGCCCATACCAGCTGACTGTATGAAGCGCTGCATCTCTTCTATTTTGCAGCGCCACGCTCTCAAGGCCTAAGCCAGGACAAAGCGACTAACAAGAGGAGCCCCAACGGAGGAGAAGCCACACTGGGCCGAGGGGCCCGCACGACCTCTGCCACCTCCAGCCCTGACCACAGCGACCACGCACTCTCTGTCAGCAGTGACTCAGGCCTGTCTAGCACTTCTCTGTGGGCAGACAGACCCACACCTGTTGTCACGACCACCACTACCGCCACCATCAAGCATAACCAGGGCCCCAGCCAGCGGGAAAAGGTCCAGTTGAAGCGCCTTCTAAGTGGCTTTGGTCTTGAGGACCCTTCATTGGAGGATATGGATGATCAAGGTCCCAGAGTGGGCATCCAGCAGATGGTTCCAGCACAAGTGCACATCAATGGAGACCCCAGACCCAGAGAGAGGGAAACGGACATCCTGGATGATGAGGTCAATACAGGTCATGACCTGCACAGTGTGGACAGTTTAGGGACTTTGTCATCCTCCTGCCACAAGGGCAGCCAGAATTCCCTTCTGTCCGATGGCTTTGGGAGTCCCGGAGGAGAGGAGCAGCAAAGCCAAAGCCAGCAACATCCTGCAGCCCCTCCCATGGAGGAGTACGAGAGAGCCTATGCTGAGGCTAGAAGGGGCTGTCTGAGCTCCAGGAGCAACTCTGTGGCCTCCGCTAATCCCAGCAGTGCTTCCATGGCCAAGCAGCATGTCTACAGACAGGGAAGCTATTCTACACAGTCCTGGGTTCGCCAGCAGCAGATGGTTGCAGCACAACAGTTTATCTACATGCCTGAGGATGGAAACGATACAGAAAGATACCCAGGGAACAAGCAAGTGAGCAGTTCACCCAAAGCAGGCCTGCCCACTGAACCCCAGGGCACTGCTAGGGACATGGCGACAGATGCTCTGAGAAACACAGTGCCACACAAGGAGCAGGCGACTCTCAACAATAACAACAACAACAAATGCGATGAGGAGTTCAAATCTCTAACGATGGACATTGACAACTCCATTGACCAGCTCAACCAGCTGATCATGGACCTGGATCCCACATTTGTGCCAGTGTTGAGCCTCAGCTGCTCCATGAAGAGGAACGGCTCAGTCCCCAAATGCTCAAACGGCATCAATCTCCGATTCAACGATAAAAACGCGGCGACCCTGAAAAACACACAGCAGACAGGTAAGATAGTCAGACAGTCTGGGTGTGGTGGTGGTGGTGGTGGTGATGTGGTGTTTTCTGAAAGCATGGTGGTGAAAAGAAATGTGTGACAGTCATTATGAACCCAGAGAGGTTATTTTTGATAGAGATTTCCAATAAACGTTGCAGAGATGCAAGTAATAAAATGACTTAAATTCATATGCCAGAAATATTTTCAAAGTAGCTTCTCTCCAGCTGCATCAGGCCTTCTTCTCCTTCATGAGTTAACAAAGCACACCCTTCTCCCTCTCCCACCTGGCGTGTTTTAGTGGCAGAAATAGCAGGGTTCTTGCCAGATATTCAGATGTTTTCAGTGTGTATCTGAGGAAAGAGTGCCGCCCAGGCTTGTCTGTATAGCTATCTGACTAGAGGATCAGTCAGATACATGAAGAGAGGGAGGCCAGCTGTCATCGACTTTTCTGAGCACTGCTGTTTCTCAGTGTTTGATTATACAGATTGCGTACTGAGGAATACGGATATTTACAAAATCAAAATCCTTCCCAGAGACTGGCTGCTTATTGTTGAGTGTAGAAGAACTTCTAAGCATGACATAAACCAGACACATCATTTCTTTTGTTTAATGTTGGTCGTATCTAATAGGTGCTCTCTTTAATGTGGTCTTATGCTCATCACACCCCCATCTGCCCAGACTCTTTTATTTTAATCTTATTTTAATCTCAGCCATAAACTTTAATCTCCTTTGATTGTTATCGTTTGGTTTGTTGTGCAAACAGCGGTTATGCAACCTAATGATTCTTTTATCGTTGGTAGATAGCCGCTAAAGTTGTTTCCACTTTGTTCGTGTTGAAACTGACCCCAGGGTGATCAGCAAACACTGCACATGAATTCACAAAATGTGTTTTACTCGCTGTATATCTGCTTATACCAACAAAGCAAAGTAGAATTTCATAGAAATTGCAAGATTATGAAATCCCTCTTTAAGGTCGTTACTCCTGCAGCCATATCTGTACTAGGTACAATGGCACTCTATGGATTTCTTTATCTGAAAACCATCGAGGAAGAGAAAATGCAGGAAGTCGTCTGGGTGTTGGCAGTGTGTGAATCACATGCATGTTTGTGTGGTTCCACTGGGGCACAAGATGGGGAGGCCAGAGGAATTTCCAAGGGAGGAACAAGTGAGCCTGGAGGCAGTGTTTTTCCATTTGATTCCAGAAGCCTACCTGTCTGTGCATATCAACCACGCTGAAGTGTCTTTCCAAGAAACAAATGCTGAGGGCTGTAACTTTACCAATGTGCACGTAACCTGTAAGGCGTGATAGATTGTTTGCTTTTAACATATGCTTTTATGAGTTCGCCCCGGTAACAGGAGTCACAGCTGAGTCATTCTGCCCAGCTGTGACATGAAGTCGGAGCTAAGGTTATTTGTCATAAAATTATATTGATTTTTAAGAGTAATTCATTTGCATTTTTTCCCAAGAATTTCAGGCTCATTTGGCTTAAAGGGACAGTTCACCCCCCAAATCAAAAATACACGTTTCCCCTCTTATCTGAAGTGCTATTTATCCGTGTAGATTGTTTTGGCATGAGTTGCCAAGTTTTGGAGATATTGGCTGTAGAGCTGTCTGCCTTCTCTCCAATATAATGGAACTGTAGTACACCAAAAAAAAAAAAAAAAAACATTTGAAAAACGCAGCAGGAAGTTTGCATCTACTGGAGTATGAGAGACTAGCTCGCTAATGTTAAAGCTCTGCCGAGGAGGATGCGATTAATGTTTACATCCCGCCCTGTCACGAGTGTCTCGTCCATGAGTAGATGCATGACATTATCTTGAGTAACTGGGTCATGATTTCTGGAAAAAAACACATTTGCTTTGAGCGCAAGCGAAGCACCATCTAGTTTCCACTATATTGGAGAGAAGACGGACCTCTCAAGAGTCGATATCTCCAAAACTCTGCAAATTACACCAAAGCAATGTAGATGGATAAATAGTACGACAGGTAAGAGGAAAAACATGTGAACTGTCCTTTCACGCTTACATCCAGTATCCGTGCAACTGGACAAGTTATGCTTTTCCTGCTTGTGCTCATGACATCAGGGCACCAAGCCTCCATGTTGTTATTATTTATACTTTTCACCGTATTGTTCTAAATCCATACATTTCTAGTCCGTTCACTTTGACACCAATAGCTGTGAATAAAAAGTAGCAGGATGGGAGAGAGAGGTTTCAGTGTGAGAGGTGACAAAAACCTATGAGCTAGCTAGGAATAACCATGAGATGAGAATCCAGTGAAATACTATCTGACACATCAAGGAACTTAAACACACGTGTATGTTAGGTTACAGAAATGATGCCGCTGAAAATGAGTCAATTGGAGAGAGAGGTTTTCTCTGCTGTATCATAGCGATTGAATCCGTGCTCGGCTGTAACTGTTGTGTCTCATACTTCTTACAGTCAAAAGAAATCACATTCTCTGGATCAATAGTGCACACATATATAAAATCCTGTAGATGGATATATATATATATATATATATATAATGAAAGAGAAAATAAACCTTGTATCACTGGGATCGTGCATGCATGAAGACGCTGCCAAGTATGCATGACAGTATGGTCTGTGTCATCCGTACTCGGCCCACACCGAGTGAGTAATGATCCTCGGCGTTAGCACTCTAGGCCACACTTCCTATTAGCATTCTTTAGGGCTGAGAGGTCGGAGCTTGCTTGGAGGGCTCAAATTAACACCCTGGTGCTAAGTGGCAACACTCTTCAGAGTAGTCACAACATTGACACACACACACAATCCACACCTTCCAGCCCACCAACCAGACCCCTGGCATTCCTCAGCTGTCCCCTGAAAACATGGCTGTAAGGCAGAACCCTGCGATGCTTTCACTTTATCGACGGACTTAATTAATATGTCATCAATCCCAAACCTTTTACGCCACTTTACAAAGTTTTCTACATCAACGTGTGAATTGAAATCAGTGCGACCGTCACAGTGGAATCAGCTGATTATTACAATGATATGACGATGATAAAGTGCGAGTGTGGTAGTGGAACATATTTAATTGCTTTGCGCATCAATTTAAAGACTTTTGAATACATTTGCCATTGTGATACCCTGATATCAGGAAATACTTTTATTAATATAGTGATATTTTTTTATCCATATTTCCCAACCCCAGTCTATTATGCCTTAATTTCCGAGTAGACAGACATAGGGCCTTGACTTGTAGAAGATACAGTGACAATACTTTCCTAAAATACCAAAGGTGTTGTTTTACCTGTCAGTGTTTTTTTAAAAAAAAGTACTTTACTGCCTTGCAGTTAGTGATGTCTGTAATTCTTTTAACATTTAATGATCTTCTTGCTGGTGTCTACCCTTGTGTATCCAGCTGTCCAGTCCAGTGAGGCCCGGGTGGGTGTCACACGCAGTCTGAGTCGCCAAGGAAGTGATGTCACGGACCATCCAGGCTTCTGTAACTCGGGGTGGGGTGGGACAGAGGAGTACAGGAGCCAGCGGACATACTCCCCCTGTGTGCCACAGTCCCAGGTAAATGCAGCATGTGTGTATAGTGCTTGTATGTATATGGCTCAGGCCCACCGCTGCCCATTTGGGTGCCCTAAGCATAATTGCCATGTGGTGCCCCCACAAAAAACACATGGGCCTACAAATAGGCCTGCTTCTTTAAAACTAAGAAATCTATTCTTATTATCAATCAGAAAAGCAGAAATATACAATAACACTGTATATATCGCACTATAGAATAAAAAGAAAGCTACACACACAAAATCTTCAATAAAATAAACCAAAGAAATGTTTTCATTATTAATGTTGCTACTGTTGTTAAGTTAAATAAATATAAATAAATACAAATGTGAGAAACAGAACTGTAGAATCAGTCACACAAAACAAAAGAAAAGTCACAAAACTTTGTTTC
>JBBPCS010000064.1:377603-397908 GCA_037974645.1 Hollardia meadi | reverse complement strand
GAATGTGCACAATCACTCACAGAAATTTAAAAAATTAAATGAGTGAAATAAAAAATAATTGTAATATACACATCTAAATTATTTGACAATATTGTCCATACTTTTTCTCAATCTTTTTAAATAGCCGTACCCCTTTTCTCACACACACACTCTCCTATGTGAGCTGCAGCAGATTATGAAGACAGCCATCACCTCTGCACACCCACCCTTTGTGGACCAGGCGTCAAGTTCGACACAAAACAATGTTTAGAATAAACTGAAGAAATTTGGTGTTGTGAGCCAAGAGACACTGCAATTGAATTATTGTTAGTCTCTAATTTCCAAAAGAAACAGAACATTATTATTATTATCATTACATTGTTATTATGATTACTCTCCCGGACTGATAAAGCAATTTGAGTCCAAAAGTGAACTGCTCATGCTGAAGAAACACTGGGTCAAAAATTGTGTATGAATTCATTGCACAAATTGTATCTATGGAAAATTTCTTTACTATTATTAAACGTATCAACGTATTAAATATAAATATACATATAATGTAGCAGAAAGTGGATATAAGTCCGAGCACCCTGAAATTGTACTTGAGAACAGTACTTGAATAAACACAGGTGTTCTGGGTCTTTGTAAGTTATTCTACTTTCTAGATGGTATAATTAGAGGCAGAGTGTTCAATAACTCTTGTTAATTTCTCTTAGTGAATTATACATTAATTGGTTGTTAATTATACTTTCACTCCACAGGGTGAAGGGCTTGGCTTGATTTCTCTGTCATGAGTTTAGAGTTTACATCTCTTTCAGACAGCTAACACCCACATCTTTTTATTTAAGAACAGATTAACTGGAAATCTTTAACATCATATTGGAACTCTTGGTTGCTATTTTGTTTGAATTAAATGAACTGAAAAGGCCAAACAGTCAAGCCCACATGTTAAAGGGACAGTTCACAACCCAAACTCCATATTTTTCCTCTTACCTGTGGCGCTGTTTATCCATTTAGATTGTTTTTTCACTATCTACTGTAGTGAATTCTGCCTTTTCTCACATATAATGGGCCTAGATTGCACTTGTCTTGTGGCGCTCAAAGCATCAATAAATACTTTTTTAAAAAAAACTCAACAGTAATGTCTCTTTCCAGAAATCATG
Source organism: Hollardia meadi (assembly GCA_037974645.1). Classification (NCBI taxonomy): domain Eukaryota; kingdom Metazoa; phylum Chordata; class Actinopteri; order Tetraodontiformes; family Triacanthodidae; genus Hollardia; species Hollardia meadi. The sequence goes on along the minus strand of JBBPCS010000064.1, from coordinate 396,766 downwards.
ACCCCATGCATCATTTTTCTTTCTCCCAGACTTCTCGTCATGCGCATGCACAACCTGCATGGAACAGAGAAAGAAAAGGAGGGTGAAGAAAGCAGCGATGAAGAAAGTGATGACGATGAGGAGGAGGATCAAGATAAGAAGCCACAGATGGAACTGGCTATGATGCCTCACTATGGAGGGATTAACCGAGTCAGAGTAAGTAAAAGCAAAGCAAATAAAATCTTATTCATATTGTCCTTACTGAACTGAAAAATACAACGTGCACTTTATAAATGTAATTGCTCTCTTTCACCAAACTAAGACGAGCTTAATTGCCTTGTTAACTCATCGGAAAACACGTCAAACAAGACAAATCAAATTAAAACTTCATCGTAAAACACACTTCATTCAAACAAGACATAAACGAATACTTTTCCAACAATCACAAACTCAGAAACTTAATTGACACAAATCCTTGATTCATCGAGTTAGATGTGAAAACATTCTGGCTCCACGTGCTGTTTAATTCCCTGCTGCTAACGGTCTGACGGCGATCTGAGAAGAGGCCAAGGCCAATAGGCACAGCTCTATGAAAACAATAAAACACGGGCTCTTATAGCCTACAAGCACATCACGCATCAACAAACATTTAATTAACGGCAATTTAAGACAGGGAAATGCGGTGATATTTTAAAAGTAACTGATTGCTTATTTAAAAATGTAACTAACTGATTATTTGATTTGCGAAACTAACGTGTTACGTTTAAAAAGTAGGGTCAATGCGTTACACCAAACACTGTATATGAACTAAGCCATTAAGTCTTTGTGTGTAAACTTTGTGTCTAAGGTTCCAAATTACAGATTTTTTTCTTCTTTATTTCCAGGTGACCCAGCGTGGAGAGCAGTCATTGGCTGCTGTGTGGTCAGAGAAAGGACAGGTAGAAATATTTGACCTCCAACCCCAGCTAGAAGCCGTCCATAGTTCTGCTGCTATGGCAGCGTTCATCAATAAGCAGAAGGAAGCCACAACTCTCTTCAGTTTCTCAGGACACATGACTGAAGGCTTTGCAGTTGATTGGTCACCTACAGTACCTGGTAGGTGAGGCCTTTACCTGAAATGCAATTTGCAGATGCAAACGAGACAAACTACTCGCGTAGTAACACTACGTTCTGGCTTGTTGACTTATTAATTAACCTCAGGCGACAACAAAAACGTGTGTACTAAAAAGGTCAACATGTCCCTGACTGCACCTATTTTGTAAAGTGTAACATGAGGAAATAATTCTGTACACAACATTAAGTATTGTTTTCTCTAGCGCACTGTCTCACCCTTTGAAACAGTTTTATTTCATTAAAATCACAAGCTGAAAATATTTGATGCCAGAGAACCAGATTGCATTGTCCTTGTCACAGTATCCACGTTTGCCGATTGTTTTAGCTTATGAATGAAACGCTGTCCAAACATCTTTAAGCACTTGGATCCAGATACAAAACAATTGCTTGTCTTGGCTCAACCTTCTACCCAATATAATTGAAAAAACAATAATGTAATGGATAGCAGGATAATGATACAGGCTCAATGTGCACAACCACAAAGAGGAAAAGTGGAACAAATGGGGTGTGGCAATTCAGAGAGGGACCCTCATCAGGATGGCTGATGGCTCATTGTGCAGAACAATAAAATAGGAACATTTTAACCTTAAATTTATCCCAATTCAACTTGAATAAGTGCACAAGGTCATATTTTCAGATGTAATGACCATGGTCTCGAATTCCAAGCATGCAATTGTGCTGACTGTCATGGTTCCCCCTGAACGTCTACTGCATTGCTATGGCATTATGGGATATGTATTCATACTGCTTGTACTCTCTCAATTTGACACAAGAGAACAAGAAAAATGAGTTGTTATATTACGTACGATAGTTATAATCAGTTTGAATTATAGCAATAAAAACGGTTTATACAGCGCTAAAGACACATTAGCTAGTAAAGTGTGTGTGTCAACCAAAAGCTAAAGTATAATGTTTGTACTCCTCAACAGGTCGTCTTGTCAGTGGGGACTGCAAAAAGAACATCCACGTGTGGGAGCCACGAGAGGGAGGGACTTCATGGCAGATCGATCAACGACCTTTCAGCTCCCACAGCAAGTCTGTGGAGGATCTGCAGTGGTCGCCGACTGAAGCCACAGTATGTTTGGAGGACAGAAGTGACGTAGAGGGTCAGACTGTTGATGATGCACTGATTTAGATCTTTCTGCTTGTGCTCATTTCCTCTCAAACCAAAAATCTGACCTCGCAAAGTATTAGACATGGATATTTGACATGCCTGTTAAGTTTCCTCGACCTCCCGACCACAGAGCTGGAGTCGCTCCACTGCTCCTAATTAGTCAGGATGACTCAAATGCAGAATCACCAGTGCAGCACAGGTGTTTGCATGGAAGAACAGGGTGTGGTGAGGGAAATAAATAATTGTAATTGAATGAAACTATGTGCCATCACAGTTACAGACCAAATAAGTACACACTGTCTCAGTGCTGCAGCTAACAGGTCACCAAACTAGTTTGGGGAATGTGTATTTGTTCCTACAGCCTGAAGTTGTTACCTTTTTGCTTTTATGAGTCTACACATTTTGCCTTTTGTCAGGCTCTGTGCAACCTTGCTGGTAGAGTATTACAAAAGGCATTAACAAAATACAAACACAGGAAGCCCAACTCTCACTCACTAAAAAGACTGAACAAATACTATTTGCGAGAAAAGCAGTAGAAACTCCTTGTTTGGGACGACAATTAAGTATTGTTTTGTATAACTTTGATCTCGGGTTCAAATCTCAGAATGCACTCTCTCGTTTGCCACAGGTTTTCGCGTCATGTTCGGTGGATCAGTCCATTCGTATCTGGGACATCCGTGCCCCGCCCAATTCAATGCTGTCGGCCAGTGAAGCTCACTCGTCGGATGTTAATGTGATCAGCTGGAACAGGAGCGAACCATTCCTCCTGTCAGGAGGGGACGACGGGATTCTGAAAGTGTGGGACCTGCGACAGTTTAAGGTAAAAAACAAAACAAAAAACGAATGGTTTGAATTGCGTATCTAAAATCAGTAACTTTATTAGATAATTAATAATAATAATAGTTGATAGCTTTGAGTCATTCCTTGTTAATGAATGACAGGGAGTGAAAATCTTCCCATTTGATCAGTGCGTGTTATCAAAATAAAGAGGTACAAGACGGTGTTAAGACCTTGTAGTATTACACCATTAGATAATCAAACAGTTTGGCAGCCCCACCCAACCAATAACATTTGTTCCATCTTGTGCCCTGTGCACAGTATTGTATTATTACCACCCTATGCCAAGTTTTATTTGCCAATAAAACACACCCCTAGACCCTGTTTTTCCTGTAGCTACATGGAGAAACAAAGCAGGAAATACACAGATTTATAAATTGGTGTTCATGTTGGGATTGACGCTTTTGTGGCGTGAATACTGTAGACCGTACTGTCACACTGAAATGCTCTTGTTCAAACTGTAGACTGGGCGGCCCGTGGCGAACTTCAAGCAGCACAGCGGTCCCGTCACCTCTGTGGAGTGGAGCCCCGCAGACTCGAGTGTGTTCGCCGCCTCGGGAGCAGACGATGTCGTCAGCCAGTGGGATCTGTCTGTGGAGTCGTGCGACGTGGGCGCCAGGGTGGAGGGGGTGAAGGACTTGCCCCCTCAACTACTGTTCCTGCACCAGGGTCAGTCGGAGATCAAGGAGATCCACTGGCACCCGCAGATACCTGGGGTGATGATCTCCACAGCTCTGTCAGGATTCAACGTGTTCAGGACAATATCTGTGTAGTGAGCGTTTGAGAAAGAGATGATTTTTGCATTTACATGAGAAGTAAACATGTAATGAGCTGTAAACCCCACTTATGTTTAATATTGTACATATCTCAGCTGTGTAGCTAATTCTTCTTTTGGACATTTATTGGCCAATATAGGCACCATATTGTCTTAAAATCTGTATGTTTACAGATGTGTGAACTATTTTAGGCATTCCCTATTGCATGCTTAAAATAAAAATATTTTAACTGGTTGTTTTCTTCAGTGTTTTTTTTTTTTAAGAGTTATCTCCTTTTTGGTGTTTTTAATTTATTTTGGAGGAAAGTGTGGGCCAAAGGATCTTCAGATTATCATTTGATACTGAATATTTTTCCTTTGTGCTCCAGTTTCGCCCTGGAGTTACTTCCAAAGAAATTAAAAATAAGTCATAGCCAAGGCTGGTGAATAGTTTTAAATCTCAATAATTGTTTTATTGTTTTGACTGTAATCCTTATTGAACCACAGGATAACGTGTTTAAGTCAGCATTTTCTAGAGATGAGCACAATGGTCTCTCCCTTTAACAGCATTATGAAATAAAATACTTTTTTAAAAAAACAAAACAAAAAAAGCAAGCATTATACAAGCAAAAAAACATATACAACGATACACTGCTGTGCTGGTCCTGATTTACAGTTGACCTTTAAATCCCAAGATTGTCTTAGCATTTTAGTATTAATCCAGCTCCACGGTCCAAACAATAGATTACATAGCATATTATAGTTATATAGCAACTTGAAAACATGCTAAATAACTGCACTATGAAAACTAATCTGATTTGGTCTAAAGCACAGAAACTCGTAGTTTCAGAGCTGGAATGTGACAGATTCACAGTAATTATATACAGGATAACTTTTATTTTCTGACAATGTCTCCTGGAACCACTTGTAAAGCTCAAACATCAGGAGAAGACATGTAGATTGTAATAAACATGCAATATGAGAAATAACTATGAAGACATCGATATGGCACAGGGTACAATAATGTAAGCATACAGCTCCCTTTAAAGCACTAGAGCATAAAGTTCAATAAACACAACACTTGTGTGCGTTTTTAGATGGCATATATAAGACGTACATAGTAAAAACCAAACAATGCGGTATCATTAATTTAGCTGGAATCAAGCTTTCCACTGAGCATCAGTTTCAAAGCTTTCAAATGAATGAGATAAATCAAAGTGCTACAAAACTTTCCCTACAACAACCTAAATGAGTCTTTTGCAAATCAGTTGCGCAACATCAAACTGTATATTTCACTGAGTTTTGAAAATTCCAGTTTCCATACTGTTAAAGCCTCCCAGATGATACAGAAATGACTAGGAGAATACAGTATACTTGATTCACTTGACAGCAAAGATCTGTTTTCGATGGGGAAACTGTTCCGATCCTCTATAGACCTATTTCATCATCAAACTCATCTTCAAATGTGTAGCCCCGTCCTACTTCCTCCTCTTCCTCCTCCGATTCAGTCTCTGAGTGGCAGCTGTCAACCCTCCTCCTGTCCAATGAGGTGACTTCTTCATACTCTGAGCTATGTGACGAGGCCGGACTAGGTGGCAAATCTACTTTGTGATTGGTCAAATCGGTTTCACCTCCACCCACTATGCCCTCGCCTCTCTCATTCTCACCCCTTGTTGGACTGCGACCTGCCAGCTGATCCTCGTCCTGGAAGTCAAACCCTTGACCCTCTTCCTCTTCAGACACCTGGCGAATGATCTCCTCTCGTTTGTCACTGAATCGCACTTTAGGTCGTAACCCCTTCGGCTTGATCCCATTCCCATCTGGTATCCTGCTCTCTCCCACCTGGTTTCCATCCAACCCAACCAAGTTCTTCCCGTTCAGCTCATTCTGCATGTTCACCGACATCTCCATGGCTCCCTTTCCCTGCTTTGCGCCCACGGAGGAAGTGCCGCTTTTAGGACTAAACACATCCTCCTCATTGGAGTCAAGCCCCAAACCATCCATCACCCCCAGTACATCCCCCAGCATAGATGGGCCTAGATCCAGGTCCAGGTCCAGAGTGAATGAAGACACTGACTCAGAGTGCTGAAGCTCATGGTTCCGTGGGCTTCCTGGAGCATCTGTATAATGATCACTGTGGTTGGGTGCCACCTGAGGGTCAGCGTCTGGCATGATCCCTGGAGTCCCGGGGTCGGAGCTGGCTGGGCTCGGGCCAAGAGTGGACAGGAAGGAGGTGTCTCCAAAGGCATCACCTCCCCTCCCAATGTGCATGGTGTGCCGAAAATCACCCAGTGGGGCTGAGATCATGGTAGGGTCCAGGCGTGGAGCCCGGGATGATTTGTGCAGCGGCATGACTGTCAACACATTGGGGGAGAAGAGGGTAAACTCTTTATTTATATATATGATAGCATGGAGTGAATGACAGAAGTGACACTCTGAGAAAATGAAATAACAAAAACTGTGCAAAAAAAAAGCAGCCAGTGGAGCCCCAGTCTGGCCTCTTGATAAGACAGGACAGCGTCAACACTTCACCTTGTTGTGCAACATTGTGGGAAACCAATGAGCATTTTAGCAGTGGTGCGGCTGTGAAGGCCATGCTGAGACTTGTACTTGAATCACACTCATGCAACGCTAGCACATACTTTTCTCTACCCTCAGGGTGTGTATGTGGACAGAAACAAGTCAGTAACTCCACCCCCCCCCCTTCCCAAAAAAAGGAGAATCTATGATAACAAATCCATTGAGCTGTGCTGCTTTTGGTGGGCTTTTAATTTAATTTGTGCATTAAAACTATTCATGTAGAGACACCAACAACCCTACATTTGAAGTTAATATTTACAGTATCTTCCCAGAAGGCGGAGGCCAATATTGCCTTATAAATTTGATTATGTGTATGTCTTTATCAACATCATTCCTTGCAAATCAAATATACATTTGAGAAATATTTCCTTTTTTGTACGTGTGTGTGAGTGAGAGTAAAAGAGTGACTCTGGATGGGGAGGGGGATTGCAGGCCTACCCCCAAACCCTGAAGACTTTCTCTCTAATTTAATCACAAATGAAGTAAATTGTATATTATATCAGTTAAATATCTGATTTATAACTTGAAAATATACTTGAAGGAGCTACACTTATTGGCAAAGCAGTGATAGGAAAGTTCAGGATCAATGTAAAACTTAATCAACTGACGTGTGAGTGTGACCGCCACCAAAACAGTCAACTCGCGTAGAAAACTTACTTTAACGAGTATATTCTGGTCTTTGGTGGGCTCCCTCCTCAATATCCAACTGTTGCATCTGGCTTTTTGCTTTCGCTTCCCTCTCGACTTTTCCCTCGCTCTCTTTTCTCGCTCGTCGTTGCTCGGTGTGAATTTTCTTCTTCTTTCCAAAGGGATGGGCACGGGGCGAGGAAGTGACGCGACGGTTATTTGGGGAGAGCGGGATTAAAGTAGCTGTTGACTTTACCAGACATCGTTAAATGTACACGAGACTACAGAGTAGATTTTTTTTATTTAATGTTATGTTGTAGGTGTGGACCAGGTAATGCAGTGGCGTAATATAGCTGCATTTACCCAAGTACAGTAATTAAGTACAAATTTAAGAGTAATTGTAGACCTACTTAACTTACCTTGTACTCCACTAAATTTGTTTGGCAGCTTAAGTTACAGTTACTTTGCTGATTACAATTTTCAAAAATTTGAAAAAAACATATATATATATATATATTGGTTGGTTTTGAATTCGCGGTTTGAGAAAATGTTCCTACTTTAGCTCAACCTCAAACATCTACGGCAGTGAAATGCAGCATATAGGGTTAATATTAATCCAAAAACACTAACAGAGACCATTTTACTGTACAATGAGTGGAGATACTTTTACTTTTCATACTTCACGTATTTTGCTGATAATAAACATAGGCTTTTACATCTAGGGGGAGCTTCCTATTTTAACAGATAGTATTAGCACTTTTACTTAAGTAATGGAGCTGAATACTGATTCCATCACTGGGAAAATGTTGATTCTTAGAAGTTTATGTGTATAACTTTCCAGTTAACAAGTATCAAATTGTAGCTGTCATGATACCAACTTTAATTTGATGTTTTATGGAAAAATAATTTATAATAAGTAATTTTCCTTTTTTTCCTTTTTTTGGTTTTGTTTAAAGAATAAGACTAGTGATATTGTATATATTGTTCATTATATAATATTATCATTATATTATTTTGTATATTTGTTGTTATTGCTAACAAATCACATGATCAACATCAACACAGTCTTAGTTGGCTTCTCAATACTTTCCGACATCCACCAATCCAGCCCCAGGATCATCCTTCTGAAGACGTAAATCTTTAAAAAACAAATATTAAATTTCATTTTCAAAACTTGCTTCATCATTTTCTTAAGTAGCTGGTCACATTAGTATTTATGGCAGCAGGACATTGTGAATCAATGTTAAACCAAATGTTAAATTTGGTTGTGAATCAAAATAAATTATAGCCCCCATGTACATGGTAACATAGTCACTCATCTTGAGATCGAGATCAGGGTATCAGGATTTGGTAGACATCTCTCGTTAGTATAGGATCAATTGATCGCTGGTTTTGGTCTATATGGGATTTGTTGAAAATATGAAAAATACAGAATATTTAAAAACACACAAAAAATACACCTCAAACTAAATTTAATTGCCTCAAAGCTTTATCTCTATTATCCCTGTATTTAATATTAGTCCACAGTAATTTCCAGGAAAATTCCAATTAAATTACTGACTCATAAGGTGTTTTATTTATCAACATGAATTTCAAAATGCTGTTTCAAAACTCCTCACATGAGTTTAGTAATACATAAACCAGTCTAAAATATGTGTTAGTTTTTAACTGTTGAACATAAACTCCCCAAATTCCTATAATAAAAAAAATCCCATTGACTCAATGACCTCAGTGGTCAACTCACTGGGCTAAATGCACATATCAAAGATTTTTCAGGTTACGATGGGAGGCAGTCAGTGAGGTTAACCCTCATGCATTGCACCACTCAACTGATGACATAATATTCTTCAATGGTGTCAGTCTGGTGCTAGTTAACCTCGCATTTAGTCAAACATGAAACCAATAAGTGAGAAATTCTCTTAAAAACAACATGGGGAAAGCCTAAATTTTGAACACATTAGTTCCAAATTATCCTACTTCCTCCTGTGTGCTGAAGGATTACCAAACTCCAGGTTTTCACACAATGGCACTGGCTGTGAGTCATTGTTTGTGAGATCTTGTCACAAAAGCTTGACATATTTGTGTGATGATGTAGCCGACAAGACAACAATGGACCAATTATTCATTCAGAACATGATATAATTCACTGATAGAAATGGACCGGAAATTACACTAAGTATGCCTACAGTATCTTATTTAATTTTGAAAGCTTTACATCCTCGATTTATAGTAAGTTGTTTTTAACACCTTGATGAGAAGTAGCCTTTTGATGAGTTCTGGCATTTTAACTCATGTATTACCATGTGTTTTTTAATTATTTGCACTATGCCTTCTTAGATAAACTAAACACTAAACACATAAAAGTAAGATAATATTTCTATGCAGATTAAAAAAGGAAGGCATTATGGTATTTGCTTTATATTATGTAACGTTTAAAGGGAAATACAATACTCTTAATGTCAGGAAGAAAAAGTTATAAATGATAGAAATGTATTGCATGCCTACTAGTGTTACGTTTTGGTACCACATTGTCCCCAGTCGGATTCTATCTTTAAAAAATAAAGGAGAGAGCCCTGCTGCTCTTTGCTGGGCAGCAAAATACACATTTAATCAACTTAAAGCTGGAGCTAATTTAATTTGCACTCCACAGAAATTCCAAAAAGCTTGAATGATATGGGGGATCAAGTGTGGGAGAGACTGTTTTATGTACAGTCAATGGGAGAGACTGACAGGAAATGACTCCGCTCTCCGTAATTCGCACACTCACACAAGGTCATACAATCACACATCCTGCTGTGTATGCTTTAGAGGAACATAAGAGGGGAAATGTATATACCCCAATGAGTGAGTATGCTCGAGATCTATGAATTAAAACAAAAAAACAGTAAAAATGTAGCCTACATTGTATTATTGATGGGATAAAGTGATCAAAAAGTCAGCCAAATAGGATCATGTTGGCAACATATGGACTAACAACATGAGTTTATGTTGAGATGAAAAGCTATAGATTAGGACTTGTAGATATATATTATTGGTAATTAGAGCTAAGAAAAGTTTTATTTTCCTTTTTACCACCAGGGTTAACTAGAGCAAAGAGAAGAATAATGAGGCACTATGGCCACTGTTTAGACTCTCAGGCATTACCACCCCCCACCCCCCAATCTTTCTGATTGACAGGCTAGTAGTTGAATACGGCTCTGACCTTACACCAAACGTAGGCATTTGATTGGTGGAGCCTGTAAGGGTGGTGCGGTAGGTGGGGAAACAAGGGCATAAGCTTCTCCTGAGAGGACATACTCTGGGCACCAAATAGCGCATGCATTATGTCACATGACTTGGCCAGTTATACTTATCTGCCATTTTGTATCTCCATAGCCTGGTCAACGAAGTTGGTCGTTAACGAAGAAGCAAGGGAATATCCTAATGTTTAATTATTTTTAAAATGTTCATCTTTACCTAAAGTATATTAAATATTGATTTATTTGACAAATAGGCAGCGTTACTCGCGGTCGGCTGACTGCTCTAATTTTTAAAAAGACTTTTGGTCATCGTGTCGTTCTTCATCTTGTTTACCGTTTGCTGTAGCAGGAGAGCTAGGGTAACGCTAACGACGTTGGTAGTTTGTTGCTAGCTAGCTATTGTAGCTAGCAAAAACTATCTTAGCATTAGCTTTTCAAACGCCAATAGTCTGTGGCGAAATGGCGGCCAATGCGACACAAGCAACCCCTGCAACTAACTGGTAGGTCGCCCTCTGTAGCTCCAGAAGACCCACATATACATCGTGAATGACACAAATGTAATATAATTCAAAACTATGTGATAATGTTAACATTAGCGTCAATGATGGCTAGCTCTAATCTTGAGTTAATGATAATTATGCTAGCTCAGCTAAGGGTGTTGACAAGCGTTAGCACACCTAGCTACAGACAGGCCAGTGGTTTGATAAACGCTAACAGAAAGCGAACATATTAGCTAACTGTTAGCTGCGTAATGTTGGTAACATTTTCTTTAGACTTCATTTAAATAACATGTCGTTATCGATATGCTTTTTTGTAACTTTATTTAACAAAGTAATGTTAGCACACTAACATTGACGTCTGTTTATTCGAATTAAAAAACAGGCTTTGCATCCACAGGCTAACGTTGACATGAGTAGTCAGTTGCTTTGCTTTACCCAAGATGGTAAACGGTTAAATTTAACCAAGGTGACTAACGTTAATTAGGCGACAGTGAGCGTAGAGTAAACGTTTAAACAAAACGTTTAATAACACACTCTGGCTGACAGGAGAGAAAACGTGAACTTAGCCAACCAAACCTGTTTTGGATTAAACTGTTAATATTATACACATTTGTCACTCTGCCTCAAGATTTATTAACCCTATATGTGGGCTATTGATCAAATTAAAGCATACAAATTCCTGAAACCACCCTTGACTAATTTTTTGTGTTGATGGCAGGTCCTATGGTGCTTCTGGAGACAGCCAGGTTCACGAAAATCCAGAATGGGAGAAGGCAAGACAAGCACTAGCTTCCATCAACAAGAATCAGACCTCTGCTAAGACTGCACAAGCCAACCGGACCGCAGCAGAGGTATGCTTGCATCTCTTTATATGTCTTTCTTTTTTAGACCTGGTGTTGAAATCCCTATGAGGTGATCCGATCTGAAAAATTCAAATATGGACACAGAAGATCAAAATACGAATAAATTTAACAATATTCACACACTGGTGTAATTAAGTTCAACATAACTTACAATACTCACAGTAACAAGGGATACCTATGGTTTGCTGTTAAAAGGCAAGCAAAAGTTTGCATATTATGTAAGATGGGAAACACATTATCAAATGTTGGTTTGTGATTAGTTTCACAATTATTTAGTATTGTATCTTTATGCAGTATTTTCATTTCTGTCCCTGCTAGATGATTTCCTCTCTGTTCTGGATTAAAATATTGAGGCTGTTTGTGCATGTGTGTCATTCTAGGCCAGTCAGTTTCAGACAGCAGTGACTGATTCTGCTGCTCTTCAGCAGCAACAACAGTACTATCCGTGGTACCAGCAAACTCAGCAACATTATCCTGGATACACATACCCCTATAACTACTACTATCCCATGGGTCCAGTAAGTAAAGAAAATAATTTTATTTTTATTGATATTTTAACTCGATAACTTTTAATACAAATGCAGGGCATGTGCTTCTTTCAACACTGTTAACTGCAAGACTTGGAATATCTGCATCTCCCAAAATAATATTGGATGCTGAGTTATTAGGACAGGGTTGTACAATGACAACAAGGATTTCTCTAAATTTCCAGTATGGAGCTGCTTATCCGCCAAATCAGTATGGTGTACCCCCAGGGCCTTACCCAGGAACTCCAACCTCTAATGGACAGGTATGTAACAAAATTTCTTTTAGTTTGTAGTTATTAGGGCTGGAGCGATTACTACTTCATCTGAGCAGAGGACAAGATCATCCCCCACATAACAGGGATGGTAAATAATTGTTATTGCCATGTTATTCCATTGTTCATCGCACATGTAAAACATCACACTTAACTTTGAAGCTGCTGTGTTATTCCTTATGGCTCTTTTAATTGTGGAATGCCGGCTTGCCATATAAAATCACAGTGGGGCGGTGTTATGACGCTGTTGCTTTGTTCAGTGTAAATAAATAAAGCCGGTGTAGAGACAGGTCTTCATTGCAGCGATATTGCTCAATCTCTGTATAAAAAGGGCTAAAGTAATGCCTGAATCACTGGACATGGCCAGGTTTGGATCTACTAATTTTGTATTGTAGTATAACAGAGTATTTGGAGAAATTGATGTTTAGTGTAATGCATACCAAGCATTTCTGTAGCTTCTGGTACATCTTTGTTTCTAAAAAATTTTTTTACTGCTACAGTAGCTCTTTTCTTTCTTTCTTTTCATAGCCTCCTCCAGTCCCTGGAATGGAAGACCATTCCCCCAGCTACCCATCTCAACCACAACCACCTCCCCCTGCTACTCCCCAGCCACCCCAGAGCCCAACCACCTCAGAGAAACCCCCTCCTCCTCCACCCCCACCTATTCCTCCTCCACCCAACTCCCAGTACCCCCCACCTCCATCACAAAATACTTATAGTGCCAATAACTCCATGCCATACCCACCTGGTGACCCCAACCAAATGCAAGTTTACAGTCATTCCCAAGGAAGACCCAACTATGGACAGGGCTTCCAGGCCCAGAACACCTATCAGCCCTCACAGAATACCTCCCAGCAGCAACAGCAGCCAGGCCAGTACATACCAGGGCTTGGCAGAGGAGAGGCCAACAAAAACAAAAACCAAAAACAAGGACAGCAACTGTGGCACCGCATGAAACGTAAGATTTAGTCTTTTTTTTAAATAGCTGACATGAATTTGTCAACTGAATTACTGCAGAGAGTTTGATGTAGGTATCACTGTTTTTGTCCGATTCAACTTACACTTATGTTATGATACTGTTTCCATATTTTCATTTGAGTGCAGTAATCTTATGCTTGTTTCAGCTATAACTAAAAATTACTTATGATCAGAAAATAAGTGTCTTCATGCAGAAGAACATAGGGTGGGAGAAGGTCATATTCCCCTCTACAAAAAATATGCGTAATGACGGTAGTTGTTGCATGAGGGAGACTGAGAGCATCTCTGTACCAGGAGCACTCTTACACATCAATGTAGGAGAATTACAGGTCAAGTGTTTCACTTAGCATCAGCTGTACAAATAATTAGTTATAGAAAGCTGAAAAGAAGGTGAAAACAGATGTCAGTTTTAGTTATGCAAAACGTTCTTCTGTTATTTCTCAGTTCTATTTTTTTTCTATATTTTTCCCCTCACAGAAGCACCTGGGACAGCTTCTGTGAAGTTTAATATTCCAAAAAGGCCCTACCAGGTTCAGTGTTCTCCAATTTCCAATCAGACTTTCCCTCCTGGCGAGCAACCCTCAGGACTGAATCCAACTCCTTCCTCCCTGGCTAGTGCCAGTGCTGCACTGGGTGGTGCTCAGACACGGTGAGAACTGGTCTGTCTATTGATTGTTTTTTTGTTTTTTTCTAAATCTGTGAATAATATGTTGACTTCAAATGGTTTTGTTCAGACCCCAGGACTGGCCTCAAGCCATGAAGGAATACGTGCAGCGCTGTTTTACAGCCTGTGAAACAGAGGAGGACAAAGATCGTACAGAGAAAGTGCTGAAGGAAGTTCTGCAGGACCGGTTAAAGGATGGTTCTGCTTACACCATAGATTGGACTCGTGAGCCATTGCCTGAGTGAGTTTAGTAGTGAATTGGTGTTTGCCTGGTGTACATATTATTTAAGCATTGAAATTTCTTAAAACTACTGCACATAAGATTTACAGATTTTGTTGCTGTAGAGCTAATTGTTTTCAATAAGTTCTACTGCAACAAACTGAAATGATGTATTTGTTGAATGTGTTGCCTGCAGATTGAACACACATTATGATTTGGGTGTTATTTTTAGTCTAAAGGTCAAGCAGTCTCGTTGGGAAGCCGTTTCACCCCAGAGGGCATCAGATGGTTCAATGAGCCGTGGTGGAAACACAGCCGCTGCAGCGTCAAGAGGCAGAGGTGGACATAGATTGGGCCACTACAGGAATATATTTTCTCAAAGAAGTCCATCTTCTAGTTCCTCCTGTTCGTCCTCTCGCTCTCCATCCCCCTCCCACAGCCGTCACAGAGACCGCAGCAACCAAAGGCATAGACGCAGGTATGATGCTGTTTCACATAAATTTCTTTACTGTGCACGTAAATTATTTCATTTTGAAATGTCTTGTGTCTCTATGCTCACAGTGATTCTGGCTCACAGTCAGACAGCAGCATCTCAAGTGACCTCCGACCTCAGTTGTCACGACGGAGAGGAGTACGTGGTCGTGGTAATGACAGGGATAGAGGACGTGGAGGTGGAGAGAGAGGACGTGGAAGAGGAGGAAAAGCCAACAGAGGAAGACGGTAAATTGTTAGATTACATTGAACCCTGTTTTTGTCACTGATCTCTGTTCTTGAGGGAGTCTCAAAATGAGGGTAAATGTTTGTTTCTTTTACTAGCTTGTGAATAACATTTAACTTCTTCTCCCAGAAGCATGGACGATTCCAATTCAGCTGTTGGAAAGAAGAGGAAAGGTGGCAATGCTGGGCTGGATTTCCATGATCCAAACAGAGAAGTCAAGAAGCAGAACAGAGCAGCTCGTTTTCACAAGCAGCTTCGCTCAGAGCCCCTGGTTCTCTCTATCAATACCCTGGACTTACCTGATGGAACACAGGAGAGCCTCAGCTGGGAGGACTGCCCCATTGTGGGAACATGCCAGGACATCACCAAGTCCTACCTGAGGCTCACCTGTGCCCCGGACCCCTCCACTGTGCGCCCAGTGCATGTAAGTTGTACTTCTCGGTCAGCCTTTTTTAATAATGTATCCTTACTGTGGATTTGCAGTCCTGAGCTGATGTTTCGCTTTTGGAAATCTGTCACAAGTTATTGTCTCAGAATTACTGAATAAATGTGCAGTTAAAGTTTTCTTAAACCAGGTTACCAGCATACTTTATACTATGCAAATTGCATAAAACAAAGGAGGAGAAGGTGATAAGACTTAGAAGGTGATAAGATTAAATCTATTTTTGAATTGTTTTTTATTCAGGTCCTGAGAAAATCTTTGCAGGCTGTGAAAGCCCACTGGAAGACCAACCAGGACTACGTCTATGCCTGTGAACAGATGAAGTCCATACGACAGGACCTCACGGTTAGTAATTACCTTTGCCAAGGAGGTTATGTTTTTGTATTGATTTGTTTGTCTGTTCATCAGTAGGATAACGGAAAAACCATTGGCCTGTTTCATGAAACTTGTTGGAAGGGTGTAGCATGGGTCAAGGGAGAACCCATTACATTTTGGAGCAGAACCAAATCATGGGGTGGATGCATGAATTATTTGCCACTTTCAATAATATAGTGAGGTCAGGCATTTGGGTTTGTCAGAAGAAATATCAAACTTCTTAAAATCCAGGAGATGGTAGTAAAGTTCAGTAGTAACAAAACATAGACAATTGTAGAAATACCATGACTCTGTGTCATAATCCACATCCATGGGTACCAGTATTCCTCCGGGTTAGCCTACACATGCAGAAAGTAGTCATTATGGAGCACTCTGACATGGTGGTTTCATGGGAGAAACATTACAATGGCAACATTGGCACAATTGTTCATTATGTTATTTCAGTCTTAAGAATTTGATAATTGTACCATATGAACATAAGGTTATTTCTGTTTTGTTTTCTTTTTCAAATGTATGTTAGCTATGTGAACTTTTTCCATATAATTGCACATAATTATAATAGTTTAGGAAATGTATCAAGACGTATATATTGTTTGCGCTTGCAGAATTGCATTACATAAGTCTTGGCAAAGGTCTGTCCTCTTTGAGTGTTGGTTTTTAGTCTTGTATGTGATTTGTCCTTCTGTCTTTGTCTTTTTGCAATGTAAGCCTTACTCTGGGTTTGTGTTTTCTTCTGTTTTTAAAGTGTTTATTTTTCTCTGTCATTATCCAGGTCCAGGGAATTCGTACTGAATTCACAGTGGAAGTGTATGAGTGCCATGCACGCATTGCTCTGGAAAAGGTAAATCAGATTTGCATTATAAATACTGCATTAGCTAAAAGCAATGACAGTACTTTTTTTTCAATACCAGCTGAATGTTTATTATCTTCAGGGAGACCATGAAGAGTTCAATCAGTGCCAGACTCAACTGAAGGCCCTGTATAAGGACAATCCCTCGGAGAACATTGGAGAGTTTACAGCATATAGATTGATGTATTACATCTTCACTAAAAACTCTGGAGGTATCTCCACATTGTTTTTTTGAGTCATTATCACAAATCACAAACACGTGTTTACCATTTCCACATTTAACCGTGGCCATTTGTCCTCCCATTCAGATCTGACCACTGAGTTGGTGTACTTGACCCCTGCACTGCGGGCAGATGAGTGTGTGGCTCATGCTCTTGCTCTCCGTGCTGCCTGGGCATTAGGAAACTATCATCGTTTCTTTAAGCTGTACCTGGAAGCCCCGCGCATGGCTTCATACCTCATTGACAAGTTTGTAGAGAGGGAAAGAAAGATTGCACTTCGGGCCATGGTCAAAACGTAAGTCAAGTTCCAGAAAGGTCTATTTGCGAATGTTAGGTCCTTATAACTTTTGTGCTGATCTCAATTTCTCTGTTTCCTCTGTCTGCAGGTTCAGGCCTGACTTGCCGGTGCAGTATGTGCAGTCCATTCTAGGCTTCTCTTGTTTAGACTCCTGTATGGCCTTTCTTACTGGGCTAGGTGTCACCTTTACACCCTCTGACCCCGAAAAGATAGACTGCAAAACCAGTACAGCCTCTTTGGCTGCCTCCTGAGGTGGGGGTTAGCATCATGAAGGGAGACACTAGGGGACCATCATGGAACGTTACTTATACATTGCACTGCACTTCAGACACCTCAGCCAGTTCAGATATAGTTGACAGAATCACAACTATTGAAGGCACATATAGAAAGATGGCAGGTGAAAGTTTCTGACTCTCAGATAAGAACATGAGGAGTCTGCACATACTGTCACTCAAATATTATAGGTTAGCCTAATGCCTAAAACCTCCCACTACATTTATAATGCCAGAAAAGTGAGTGATCAGTTTAGATCTGGGATT
Organism: Hollardia meadi; assembly: GCA_037974645.1. Classification (NCBI taxonomy): domain Eukaryota; kingdom Metazoa; phylum Chordata; class Actinopteri; order Tetraodontiformes; family Triacanthodidae; genus Hollardia; species Hollardia meadi. The sequence continues at coordinate 379,056 of JBBPCS010000064.1, read as the reverse complement.
GGGATTAATATGCATTCTCAGCATTTATAGGCCACGGGGAGCAGATCAGGAAGGCACTCACTCTCATGGTTCCTGTTCCTTTACCACCAGCAGATGTCAAAGCTAACAGTGTTATGTCATGTTTTTTCCTTCCTCAAGTCAACAGCTCCAAGACCTGAAGTTTCAAGCCTCGTCAACAAAAATGGAATTACAAACAGCTGTTATTCAAGCCATTCATCCAGCGTTCTCCTGTTTGAAGTCAAGCCTACAGAATCTGGTCAACTTTACATTTTCCTCTTTGAGACTGTGCGTCAACAAGGTGATACCCGCAGCTTGTCTGAAAGAAGAGGTCGTGGTTTGTATGTCCTGCCATGCGCCTGGTTTCCTCAAGGTATCTACAGTTGGCTTTTCATCCTGTTCCTTGTCCCCATCATCATAGGGCCTGTGAAAGCAGTGGACTGAAGTCTTGTTCCTGATTTAATTAAGTAGTATTCATTCGCTGGTTACAGTCATGAAGTGGTTAACCAGCATTGGAGGAAAACGTCTCAAGCAAATGAGCATTGACTTTGTGCACGATAAAGGATATAGGCAAATGTTCTTCATCAAGGTGGTCTCCTCACTCCTCCATACCCTCGAAGCTGAGCCCCAGCTCCAGAATCAAAGCAGCCAGAGGCAGAGAGGGAATCTGCTTCCGTCATCCTCAGGTAGAATTTCTGCCAGCACCTGGAATCCAGCACACTCTGATCAACACAGCAATGTGCAGTGATGAAGCCCATCTTTCATCCACATCTTAACCTCATCAGCTGTTAAAAGAAAAAAAGAAACGGGGTCAGCTTAACTGCCATCTTCAAATACAGCTGAAGGTGAATTTTGCATGGCGGAGCATCAGTGGGGAAATCTGCTGCTTCTTCCAGAAGGAAAAACAAGTGGTTTGTATGCTACATCTGGCTCTGGTGTCATCACGGCTGGTAAGCGAAAGGGACTTCTCTGGAAGGAGGTGGATGATGTCACGACTGAGATGTCTCCTCACATTTCCTCTGTGTTAAATGTTTCCCGTTATGTGTTTTTTGGACAGCAGTATTGGCCTTTATCTGGACCTCAGGAAAAACTATTATGAAGCTTCAAATCCGATTTTAATGTTTTCATTAAATTGTACAGGTTATTATGGTACATATGAATTAAGTATCATATAACAAATCTGATAACATAAAATGCCAAAAATGAAGTCACTAAGATCCCAAACCGTTTACTGCAGATACGCACTGCTGTCTAAATGTCCATAGTGTAGTTTTTAAATCAACATTTTTAAACTGATAAAAAATAATTTAAGTTGAGTGAAGCAATTGTTCATTCTAGTCTTCAGAAACTATTTACCCTAAATGAAAAACAAAAGTTTCCCGATGTGGCAGTGAAAATCAATCTTATGTGATTTTGGTCCATTATCTTCAGGAGTACTGTGCTTTTCAGGTCCCAG